>CM042483.1:54689951-55157451 GCA_023621385.1 Quercus gilva
AATTTGGTACGGAATAAAGCCAACAAGATGGTTGATTAAATTCAACCTTACACATAGGGTATAATATATATATATATATATATTGAGAATCATCGAGTATCTATATTTATATATTAATAGTCAAAGTTGAGAGAAAATATAATTAAATTTTAAATTGGAGTCTAATTTTGTGCCACGTGTCTCATCTAATTTTTAAATTTGTGTGTCAAGTGAATTATTATGTGCAAAAATTAATGAGTCTAAATTCAATTATATTCTAAATTGAATTCTAATTGGAGTTTAATTTTTTGCCATGTGTCTCATCTAATTTTTTTAATTTTTGTGACAAGTGAATTATTGGGTACAAAAACCGAAGAGTCTAGAGCCAATTGCACACACTAGTAATATTAAAATATGCTCAAAATTAAAATGAAAAGGACCGTGACTAAAAAATTATAGGCATAAGAACATTAGCATTTAAATGTTTTCCATCAAATTAACAAGGTTGGCTCGATATATTTTGAACCCTAAAACAAAAGTTTGAAGTAGACCTTTATTTCAATTTAAATGTCACTCCTATAATATTTATGATACTTTCTATATTATATATATATATATATATTTAAATTTAAAATACATTCTTCGCACTCATAAAGATATAAAATTGCTAATAATTAAGATTCTATATTTATGGGTCTATTTGTTTCCGTGTAAAATTACTTGAGGAAATATTTTTCCTCCAAAATTTTAGGTGTTTGGCCCACTTCTAACCTTTATTTATTTTTTTTTTTTGGAGAGCGGCCCACGCCCAACCTAAATTTTCGATCAAACTGAAAATAATTTTCAATTTACCATAAAATTAGACATGTAAAATAATTTTTTTAATATGGGCTTTAGCGGCAGTTTAAAAGCGCAGCTATAGGTCCTTGTTTCTTTTTCCTTTTTTTTTTTTTTTTTTTTTTGTTTGGCAAAAAAAAAAAAAAAAAAAAATTTCCCTGCATTTTGTTTTCTCAACTTGTTTATATCTAAATAAAATTCAATATTAAATAAATGATTAGATCTAGTTTACACACGCAATATAGATCCCACAATAATCAAACATATTCAAATTATTAAATTAATATAATGCAATAATAAAATTTCTAGCTATAATTGTTATGCCCAATACAAGACATTTGAAATGTCTAGAAATAAGAAAGACAATGTTATAAGTTCATTTAACAACAATATTACTAAATAATACAATAAGACTAATCCATTACCAATTGAATACATTAAATACACTTTCAAAACATTAAAAATTTTGGACAAAATTTAGTTATAAAATTAGTTGTAGTTTAAGAATATAGTCTTACTCAATATCTTTTTATTGGTCATGAACTTTAATAAACCCACTGTTAGATTACATCTTCTTCTTATATCTTTCATACTTACAAAATTTCTAAAAAATTAAAAATCAATAGCTATGTCATCAATAAATTATTTAAATTGCAAGTTTTATAGTTTAAAACTAGACATACAATATAAGCTATAGATCATATAGTAAATAATAGTTGATTGACACAAAATTTAACATATGTATTAAATGAGTAAAGAATATGCAATTTAATGGTTAGATTTTCAAAATATGCAGAAATGTTTATTTTATTAAGTAAGGTTGTAGTCTTATGCTACTATCAATTTTGTAGCTAAATTTTTTCCAAAATGTTTTACTCATGTCTTCTAAGTCAATGCGTGCTATCAAAGAAACAATTATTAATACATTGCCATCTACCGACAACCAATTAGTCAACACCATCGCAAAGTACATATTCTAATAACAAAATTAGTCAACACTATAGTAAAGTAGATATTCTAATAATAACATCACATGAAGGATGAGTCTAATATCAAGTGTAAGAATAAATTTAGAGTTGCAGAAGAAAATAAATATACCTCCAATTATAGTTGTTAGCTAGCACATATTAACAACTAGGAATGCAACTCATAACCTTATATAACAATTATCATAACCAAAAATCAAGTAATCTAACCTCATAACTTATGTAGGTAATTTACCAAACACTTGGCATGCAACAAGCATAATTTTTTAATTATTTGATATACTTTTTATTTTTTTAGTTATTAAAATGTATATATTTATATATACTTAAATAAATTGTTCTATATTTTATTGATAATTTTTCATTTTGAAAAATTCTCATTATGTAATATCTTACAATTAAAAGTAAATAGTATTTTTATTATTTGTAACATTTAAATTATTAAGATTAAAGAAAAAATTGTTTAACTGAATCATAAATTGACATATAAAAAATTAGATATTTTATTTTCTGACAATAACTATAAGGCATATTTAGCTTGGATTATATTAATTAATTTAATCACTAAATATGATTCAATTGCTTTTTGTAATAAATTATTGTTTAATTAAATTAAAATAAAATTGATTAGTTTTAAGCTAGAGGGATGGTATCTCCCCATGCCTCAAGTGTATGGGGAGTGTTGTGGCCTCGGTTTGAGTAGAGGAAAAAATTATTTAATTGAATTGTAAATTTATATATAAAAAATTAGATATTTTATTTCCTAACAATAACTATAAGGGCATATTTAGCTTGCATTATTTTAATTAATTTAATTACTTAATATAATTCAATTGCTTTTTGTAATAAATTAATGTTTAATTAAATTAAAATAAAGTTGACTAGTTTTAAGCCAGTGGGATGGTATCTCCCTATGCCTTAAGTGCATGGGAGTGTTGTGGCCTCAGTTTGAGCTAAGGGAAAAATTGTTTAATTGAATTGTAAATTGATGTATAAAAAATTATATGTAGGGTTATTTATATGTCTAAATTAAAATAGGACCAAAAGAAAAGGTTATGTATATGTCTAACGTAGCATGCAGTATGCACATGTAATTGCACTTCTACACAGGACTACACTTCGCCACCAGGTTTTGCTAAAACATGATTGAAACAAAAATGTGGACACTATTAAGAGCATTCGTAGCAGTGGAGCTAAATAGCTATAATGTTATTTTAGCTCCACCAAAACACAAAAAAAACAGCTATAGCAGTGGAGGCATACTTAAAAATTTTAGATGAATTGCTACAGTGCACATCTATCTATAGATGTGCACTGTAGCTTGAAGCAAAAAAAAAAAAAAAAGATTATTCACAGCTGGTACAACTTATATCTTTTTTTTTTTTTTCATTGCACTCTCTCTCAGTCAGAACACTCATTCACTCTCTCTCGTTCCTGTCATCTCTCCTCTCAAGCTCACTGTCATCTCTCATCTCACTCACCGACTCGACCATCGTCAAGCTCACTCCGATCCACGCCGCAGACCCCTCCGCCAACCCATCTTGTCCTTACTTGGTTGTTGTTGTTGTTGTTGTTGTTTTTTTTTTTTTTTTTTTTTTTTTTTTTGTGGGCTGTGGCTGGGTTCGTCGATGGGTGGCTGGGTTCGTCGGCAACAATGGGTGGCTCGGGTGGGTTTTGTGATGGTGGGTGTGGGTGTTGCCGCCAATCAGCCTCAGACCCACGCTGCCGATCGGAGTGCTTGCTCACCGATCGAGTGGGTTTCTCGTGATTTTTTATTTTGTTTGGTGGGTGTGGGTTTTTTTTTGTTTTGTTTTGTTTTGTTTTGTTTTGTTTTTTTTTTACCTGTTGTGGACTGGTGGTGGTGGTGTTGGTGTTGGTGGTGGTTGTGGGTGTGGTGGTGGCTGTGGTTGATGGTAGAGTGGTTGTGGCCGGTGCTGTGTATGTTTTTTTAGGAGTGAGATATATTATTTTATTGTAGTGGTTATATTATTTTATTGTGATGTTTATATTATTTTATTGTGTTGAAAGCTAAAATAGATCTATTGCTGTAGTATATGTGTAGGTAAAATAGATAAAGTGGCTTTTTGTGTAGCTAAATAGCTAAAATTTTGCCTTCACTGCTGTGAATGCTCTAACCTCGCTGTTACTTTTAGTCTTCTCTATCTTTGTGAAAGCAATCAACGGCTCACAATTCACAATCACCGAAGCCACCATCGATGACATCCACCGTGCCTTCAACGAAAACCAACTCACTCCAAGGCAACTAGTTGACTTGTACTGACCCGAATAACACGATCCGATTGCATGCCATACTTCCAACCTAGCTTGAATCAGTGTCAAATGAATCCACAATTCATGCTGGTAAGTCAAATGATTTTGCAGGACTGAAAGTTCCAACGATGACCCAAGCCGACTAATCAAAGTGAAACATTAAAGGCAAAGAAAAAATCACCCTAAACATATTAGAGCAGTTTTGTAGCCAGGAATAGTTGTCATGGTCCCCAGGGGCATAGCCAGGATTTTTAACTTGAGGAGGCCGAATTACATGCTTGTACATTAGTCATAACTCATACATTTATGTGTACGTATGTGTGAGATAGATAGAGTTTAAAGAAATAAAGAAATGAAGCTTAATGACTAAGAATGACACCAAAAAAATCACTTGTTTAAGCAAAACAATAAACTTTTAGCGACTTTCACATTTGAACACGCACAAACATAGTGCACTTTTGTTTACTTAAAAAATTTAAATAAATAGCATCTTGAAAACTTTTTTTTTTTTTTTTTGAGTAAACGTGTGTTTTGTTGTGTGAAGTCCACTTGAGAAACTAAAATATTGTAATTGTAAAAGTGGTCATTTTTCAAAAGGAATGCTATAAATAAATTAACATTGTATGATGCATAAGACCCACAACAAAATAAAACATATGACAATTGCTCCATTCACTTGCTGAACCAAAGGCTAATGACTGAAGGGTAACAAATACTTTCACTTTGTTTTAGTCATTTTGTATGCCATAATTTGCTAGACAACCCCACTTAGCTAATTATTTTCAATATTTCTAATAGGCCAAAAAACGTATTGACCCCTTGTGATGAATGAATGAATTAATTAGTCAAGTTTAATTAATTAATCAAATTAACATGCAAAAGCGTGGTAGCACAAACAAATCACCAATAAACTAATTATGCAGCGGAAAATAAATAACACGGTGATTTGTTTACGAATAGGGAAAACCTAACGGCAAAACCCCCACCGGGTGATTTTCAAGTCACCACTCTCGAAACTCCACTATTATCACAACAAGCAATTACAAGAAAAGGAATCTCAGTACCTTATACCAACCTACAGTTGAACCCTTACCCCAATACCCAATTAGACTTGTTATGTAGTGACAGTTTCCCCTTTTGATACACGGCTCCTAAGTACATGACTAACCAATTGCGTGGATCCCAGTATGCGACTTTAATCACAAACTAGAGAAGATGGTTGGCTACAAAGTTCTTCAGTTCATCCACACGATGAAAATCAAGAAGATGCTTGGTCACAAAACCCAAAGGTGCACATACACAACAACTTCTTCAGAAGAGATGAACTAGGGCGAAACTTTGTCTTCGGTCACAATTTGCTTGAACAGACTTTGCTCAATGCTTGTGCAACTTGTGAACTCTTTAATAGCCCTTAAAACAATCATTTTATTTGTCTAGGGTTAGGAGAAAAGAAAGCTGAAACACATAAACACGGATCCCAAGAAAATCATATCAGAATTCTGAAATTCTTAAACCTCGACAGATAGGAGGTGTCGAGCACACGGGGCTAAACAGCTTACTTAAGCTCGATAGATGCAGCTATCGAGCTAGCTGTCGAGCTTTAATGATTTTGCACTTCTCAGCTTGTTTCTTGGATAGACTTGATGACTTCAACATTTGATCTTGAAACACAATTTCTTGAAGCATTAAACACATCCTAGATCTACCCAATTACAAGTAAAGTGTGTTTTGTCAAAGGATTAGCCAATTACATCAAAGAGTGACATATGTTTCTAATAAGTGAAACACATATGTCCTAACAATTTCCATATACTTTCTTTAATCCTAATAGTTCCATGCTCTAGATACATCCAATCATCAACCAATAAAATTGAGACATACTTATGGTATCAAATATTTTTTATCACTCGTGCTAGTGTGTCATTCTATGTAGTTTTGAGAGATAATTGCCTTAGCCCTTTGATTGATCATACAACCACAACCTATTTCAAAGGAGAAACCACCAAAACTAATATTAGACTAGGTATGTTAATTTGTTTTGGAGGGGCCAATTAATACATATGCAGGGGCTAGCTTGTTATTATATAGTATTTTATAGGGGTTTTAAAAGCTTTGGGAGGGGGGGGGGGGGGGGGGCGTGGCCCCCCCAGCTTATGTGTGACTCTGCCCTTGATGGACCCCAACATAATGATATAAATATGGATTCATGGGTAATTCTATCGTAACCCCCCAAAAAAGGGAGTCCAGTACCCACTAGTAGGTAACTTGCTATACTAGGTTACCCTTTTCTCAAATTTGATAGTTCCATCCTCATATTGTGTACTTCCAACATCACATGTGACAATTATTTTGTCACATTTGGTGGTTCTCTTACTTTTTTCTCACATTCGAAAATTCTTTTGTCATGTTCGGTGGTGCCGAGGAGGTTGGCTACGAGAGGGAGAAGGCGGTGGAGAAAGATTAGCAACTTCAATTGTTGGGAGAGTTACAGAGGATTCCCATACTTTTGAAAGACCATATGGGGACTAAGGATAAGATGAACACCACATGTGGGTTGTATACATTGCTGGGATCAATGATGGCTAGAGATGCCGGCGTGGTTCAACGGTTGAGAAGAGTCGGGGTGGTGATATTGGGGAAGGCTAGTCTTAATGAATGGTATGGGGTTCGGTCATCGGAGATTCCCGATGCTTGGTGTGTTAGAGGTGGACAAGCAGTGGTTAGTCTTATATTTAAGTGATGTTAGAAATTACTATGTAGATTTTTTCCTTTATAAAGTTTATTGGTCTTCAGTTTTTATAGTTATTTAATTAAACTATACTGTTATAGACACACTTTTTTTTTTTTTGACAACAAATTTATAATTGTTGAATTAATCATAATTCTTAATTATGTCTTTAGCTAGTAGCTGTGATCATAACATTACAGTTAATTAATAAAAAAATAGCAATTCCACATCGAGCTAGGCCAAAACATGTCTTGAGTTTCAAAAAGATATATAAATATGTTAGGTTCTAAAAATTTAGGATTAAATGTTTAGAATCATATTTTGTATGTGTTGGCAAACCGAGAACAAAATATGTCTAGTGTATGTGTTAGGCAATGCTCAAAGGTGTAGGTTTCAAGCTTTAAGTTTGAGCTAACTGCAAAAAAGGGAAGTCACAATCTACCAAGCTCGATCAATCGGGAATTAGACTCGACCGATCAAGAATTGTAGAAAAAGAAACTCTGCAAAATTTTAAATCAGGTCCAAGCTCGCGAAAACATTTAGGGTTTCATTCTAACTTGTCTACATATAAAAGAGAAACCTAGCTACGTTTTGGAGACTTTTAAAGACTTGTGTGTTACTCCTTGTGAGATCTGAGAGATGTTGAACCTTTTAACTACACAAGCGTCTGCCGGAGCAAGATCTACAATCAGGCATTGGTAGAACCTAGTTGCTGCTACAAAGATCAACAACTGAAGGTGATCTAAAACATTTTAGTGGGATCTCAAAGTCACAAACGTGGGTGCTTATGTTGCAATAAATCCAAGGAGAGAAGGAGTCCGTGGATTTGAAGTTTGCACGTGGTCGTGTTAGTAAGTTACTACCAGAGGTAGCAATAGATTTAGGGTTAAATCTTATTGTAAAAAATTTCAATTCGCTTATAGTGGATTTGCTTTACAGTAAGGATAACTAGGTCAAATCTTCCCTAGGTTTTTACCTTGAAATGGTTTGTTTCATCAGTTTTCCTAGGTCATCATATCGTGGTGTTATTTATTTTTCTGTTGCTATGCATGATATGATATATGCTTGTTTAACCTAGATTTGAATAATATACCTAATAATCAACTTGGTTAATTATTTAAGTTAAACAATCTAGTTTAATGGGTCTAAACAAAACAAACAAGTGGTATCAGAGCATGTGAGCTCTTGTTTAAAGGTTTCTTGACCTAGAGTTGATCCTTGATCCTTGCTATCATGGAACACAGTCACTCTCTTGTGATTCATTCACACTTTGATGGAAGTAACTATGCTTATTAGAAGGTTAGGATGAAAGCCTTCTTGAAATCTATTGATGAGAGAGTATGGTTGTCTGTTGAAAACGGTTGGGAAAGACCAACCACTACTATTAGTGAATGGACAATTGCCCAAAAGGAAGTAGCAAGCTTTAATAGTAAGGTTATGAATGCGATATTCTATGTTGTTTCCATGGAAGAATTTAAGAGGATCTCAAATGTGGAGATTGCTCACACTGTAACTGAGATTTGGACCATATAAAGTAAGATTTCAACACCCTAAGCCAAGTGTCAAAGTTTAAGCCCACCTCAAAGGGTTCCACTGGAGATCCTTTTTTAACCTCCAAACCACATATTCCCAAATTTTCCCATTTAGGATTCATGGGCTTGGCACAAGAATCATTTCTTGAATGTTTTGACATTTATAGCATTGATTTGTTGAGACTTGGGTAATTTGGTTATGGCTCCCCTTTCGCTAGAGATATGGTCTTAAGGAAAGTGATGAAGACCTATTTCCTATTAGACTTCAGCTACTAGTACAACCTCTAGGCACTATTCACGTCAGGGAGAGGGTGACAGAAAGTTAATGGGACAACCCCTTGTCCATTCTCAAAGACTTGGTTCTCTTGTAGAGTCCTCCAGCTAGACCTTGATTAAGGCTGAATAGGGAGAAGCTAGTTGCCTATTTCAGTCATCTACCTTTGCTAGAGTTCTTATGATTGGGCTTACTTATGTGAGCTGGGCCCTTTGGGCTAGGCTGTGTTCATCCCCCCTTTTCACTTGGGCTTGTTCTCCTTTCATAGCATATTTGGACCTACAAAATGGACATCAATAACACATATTTCCATGGATTTTCATCCCTCATGGACTCTAATTATTAATGAATATTCGGGGTTTCGATAGATATTTGCAATGGGTCTTTGGGCAATGAGTTGTAATATTTAAAATAACAGCATAAGCTTAATTACTTCAAAATGCTTTTGTAAATAATTGTTAGGTTCTAAGTACTTAGGAACTAATTTATTAGAACTCTAATTTGTATTGTTGGCAAACCATGATCAAAACAGGTTGTTAGCCTTGTTTTAAACTTGCTCAAAGTATGTCTTTTATGTACAGTTGGAATGTAAAGTTGAAATCAAGTTAATTGTAGAATTGAGTGTGCAATTCTGGATGGCTCGATCAATAGAAAGTTGGGCAGAATGTTTTTTCTGCAAAATATCCAACTCAGCCCTAAGCCATATGACGTGTAGGGTTTTATGTTTTGCCCTAGGTATAAAAGGGAAACCCTAGCCACGTTTTTAAGGTTGCTTTACTTGCTGTGTGTGTGAATCTCTTGTGAGATCTGAGAGGTGGTTGCCTTCATACATGCTTAGGATTATCAAGGAGGAGATTTCATTGAGAGCTTGATGATCTTTTAGTTGCTGCACTAAAGAGCTTAAAGATATACAAACGGGTGTGCTTGTACTTGCTGGAGAATTCAAGAAAGAAGGAGTCTATGGTTTCGGAGTTTGCACGTGGTCATGTCAGTAAGTTTTCTACATGAGGTAGCAATAGGATGTTAGTGGTCTAAGTCGCTATTGTAAAACTTCGATTCTTTCATAGTGGATTCATGTTTACCTTGAGGATAGCTAGGTTAAATCCTCCCCAATTTTTTTACCGGTTTGGTTTTCCTAGGTCATCATATCTTTGTGTTCTTTATTTTCGCACTTTACATTGATATGATTATATGATTGTATTAACCTAGATTTGTTTAATTTGGACTAAGTAATAACTTGTCTTGTTAACTTGGTTAATCCAATTGTGTTTTAAAGGGTCTAAAAACAAACAAGTGGTATTAGAGCAGGTTGCTCTCTTGTTGTAGATCTTTTGATCTCTGAGCTGATCCTTGACCCCTGTTGTCATAGAACACGGACATTCTCTTATTATTTCACCTCACTTTGATGAGAATAATTGTGTTTATTAGAAAGGAAGGATGAAAGTAAGGATGAAAGTATTCCTGAAATCAATTGATGAGAGAGTCTAGAAATCCGTTGAATACAGATGGGAGAAGCCCACTACTCCTATTAGTGAGTGGCAAACTTCTCAAAAAGAAGCAGCCGCGTTCAATAGCAAAGCTATGAATGTTATCTTTAATGCTGTCTCATTGGAAAAATTTAAGAGAATCTCTAATGTTGAGGTTGCTCACACTGTTTGGAATATCCTCCAGACTGTGTACGAAGGCACAAAAGTTGTCAAAATTAATAAGTTGCAACAATTAATATCTAGATTTAAGAGCATTATTATGTCTGTGATCAACCTAAAATTGTTAGGAAGATTCTTAGATTTTTAACTGAAGATTTTAGACCCAAAGTGACTGCCATCACTGAGAGCAAGGATGTGGACTCCATCCCTATTGATGAACTTGTAGGATCTCTTTAGTCCTATGAGTTAGACCTACCCAAAACTAGCCAATCCAAATCAATGGCTCTTAAGTCAGTTAATGACGTTGATATTGGTGGATTTGATGATGAGCTCTCTACTACAAAGATTGCTTACCTTGCCAAGAACTTTAGGAATTTCCTTAGAAATAACAACAGAATGGCAAAAGGTAAGAACATTGCTAAACTTAGAAATTTTAGGAAGAATGATCCCACTAAGGTTAACAACAATGGAAAAACCTAGAGAAAAAGTAGGTCAATCTTCTAATAATACTATGGGTCCTCAATGTTTTGGATGTCAAGGGTATGGTCACTTGAAATCTGAATGTCCTACATACTTGAGGTTTAAGGGTAAGGCTATGGCTGTAACTCTTGATGATAATGAAGTTTCCGATGATGAGGATGGAAACTTTATTGCTTTCACTGCTACTGCTATAGTCAATGAAAGTGTGTCTGTTGAAGAGAACCCTTCTGATGGGAAACTCTCTGAGGATGCAGATCTTCAAGAAGCCTACAATAAATTTTGCAAAGTTGCTGCAAAGGATGCTATGAATATTGATCTTGGCTTGAAGAAAATTGCATCTCTTGAGCTCGATAAGAAAAATTTACTTGTGAAACTATTTGATGCTAATGAACTTTTGAACAATGTGAAAACTAAGAATATGCTTTTGCTTGATAAAATTAAGAACTTGGAACTTAAACTATTTGTTGCTAGAGAACAAACTAATAAATCTGCCAGTTCCAAACTTGATCATGTGCTTAGTGTTCAAAAGTCTCCTTCTGACAAATCTGGATCAGGTTTTGTAGAAAGCATCTCTGTGTCTGCACCAAGTTCCACAAACTTTGTTCCTTCTTCCTCTGAACCCCCTGTGGGTGAGGTTGTGAGTGAGATTGTTAAACCAGTAGAGGTCACACCTCCTAAGAAGGTTGATCTGAAAGAGTCTAAACCTAAGGAGTCTACCCTTTCTAAGGACAAGTTGCATGGTAAGCCTGCTTGGGTTTGTCATTTTTGTGAAAAGTCTGGGCACATTCATCCAAATTGTTTCAAGTTGCAAGCTGCTAAGCGAGCAAATAAGCCAAAAGTGTCTGTGCCTTAAGCACAAAATCCTATGATACTTATTGGTGAATTGGTAAAGGCTCTTAACCTTTATTCCAATCCTGGAGTTGGAAATCACTTTAATGTGAATAAGAACTCCAATGCTCGAGGTGCATCTAAAAAGTTTTGGATGCAAAAGGCTTAATCTAATTGGGTCTTTTTGACATGATCCTTGTGCTTCATTGCTCTACTCTTTGTGACCATAGTTCTTTGGTTTTTGTTTTCTTTGTTTCTAGGTTTGCATTGCATAACATTGATGCATTTCATTCTAGGACTGTTTTTGTTTTTTTTTCTTTAAAAAAAAAAAAGGGAGAAGCAAATTGTGTTTTGTTTTTATTTTCTTGGTTTTGAAAACAAGGTTGGTCACATGTCTTTAATTGTCGGACTTGAATCTTTTGAGAAATGCATAAATAACCATCTCACCACTGTTCACTAGCCAATCATGAACACATTAATGCATATTGTAAGATTTTGTGCTTGAAAAAGTGTAACACATGAACAAAAAGAACATAAGGTGTAGCCTCGGTTTAAATGCTTAAAATTGGTGTGCACATTATTGGACTTAAAGTTAAATCAAAAAACTAAAATTGGTGTGTACATTATCCTGGCTATTTTAATAAGTTTCTAATCAATTATAATTTGTGTGTACAATACGAGGCAAATCAAGAAACTTACATGATTGCAAGTTTATGATCTAAGAGATGTGGGAGTTATATGATGTAACTCTTTAGGTGATAGTTTCTTTCAAATTCTATATGATGAATTTTGTAGAATTTGTGTTTGATTTCTATTCACATATCACATCACATGTATCTTAAACTTTTGCTAGTTGAACACACTACACAAGTTACTCTTTGCTAAACTTTGTACATGTTATTGTGTGTGTTTCTGGTTTGACCAACCGAGTTTGCAAATTACTTGAGTTTTATGCAAAACATATTTGTTGCTTGAGAATTTAAGTGATTGGTTTGAAAATCTAATTTTTGGGAAAACTGGGTTTAAACCTTGTGTTTTTGAAAAACGTTTCATCTCATACTCATGCATTTTATTCATAAAATTCAATGCTTTAAGGATTTTCTGCATAAAAATGCTTTGTTTTTCAAAACGGGTTTTTTTTTTTTTAGAATTTCAATCAATCGAGTCTGTTCTTCAATCAATCGAAATTGCGATAAAATCTTTTGGTTCGCCTCTATCTGTTTCGATCAATGCTCGATTGATGATGGATCAATTGAAGCATTTTTGATCGATCGAACCTAAATTTCGATTAATCAAAAATCGTATAGAGAGTTTTTTAAAAAGCTGATTCTCATGTGTTCAACTTACTTTTCAAAAAGTTTCCAAACTCTCTCTCTCTATATTCGATCGGTCAAGGCTCCAATCAAAATTCTTTGTCGTTTTCCCTCAAATTTCTTCAAGGGTTTTTCTCTCTCAATGCCGGTAAGACCTTTTTACCCCTTCTTTTACTTTTATTTTCAAGTTTCATGCATTTTTCATGCATTTTTTTTTAAAATTTTGAACCTATGCATAATTGAGGTTTTTGATGAATCAAACCATATTTCTTGAAATTGATCAATGGGTTTTTGTTATAAAATGTTATATAACTATTCTTGAGTGTTTAATTTGATCAATTTGATGTATTGTCAGAAATTGAAAATTCTAGGGCTTGAATTGGGGATTTTGTTCAAATTGAGTTTAATTGATGAAATTGGCTTGTCGGATTGATTAATTTAATCATTTTAAACTGTTTTCTAACTTGTATGATGATCAATTGGTCAATTTAGTACAAATTGAACAAATGGTTTTTCAAAATTTTGGGGTTTTTGTTATAAACTCTATGCTCAAGCTAATTTTGTGATTCTAAACTTAAATTGAACTTGTTATCACTGCATTAGAGCATGCAACATGACATCTATCTGTTCACGCATCATATAGATTGTTGTTTCTATATTTTTTTTGTGCTAACTTGTAGTTTGGCTTTGGTTTTTCTTTTTGTTTCTTTTTGGTTCTGTCCTTGTGTCTTGTCCTTACCCTAGTACCATGCCTAGGAAGACTAGAGCTCATAGGTCTGCCCCTTTTCCTCCTCCTCTGTCTTTTGACTGTGATAGGTTTCTAAGTGAAAGAAACCAAGAGACCTTTGAGACATTGAACATTCACAGAAAAATTTGGGCTGAGCGTAAGGTGTTATTAAGTGAGCTTGATCTAGCCATTAGGGCTAATTTTGAGCGTAGGGGCTGGTTACCATTGATGGATATTGGTCATCCACCTGTAGCTACCCTGATTAGTTCTACTCAAACTCTCTATCCACGTCTATGATTCCAACACTTTAGTAAAAAGTTGGATATGAGGTGTAGAGTTCACCATTACTCCTACTATGGTGACTGATGTTCTTGGGGTACCGTTGGTTCAGCACCCTGTCTATCCCTACGATGAGTCTCCTCCCTTGAACGACATCATGTCGTACATCACTGGGTCTTCTATCTAGTGGGGTTCTGATCCTCAAATCACCACTACTGAGCTCACCGAGTTACACTATCTTTTCTTTAGAATAACTTGTCATTCTTTGTGGCCTATCACTCATCTGCACACCATTCCTTTGCAGTGATGTGCATTTTTGTACACTCTTGTTACGGATGCTCGTATTAGTTTTCCTCATTTGTTTCTTCGTTCTTTGAACGAAGTTCATAGGATTTCATTTACCGCTGATGCTCTTTTTCATCCTGTTTTTATTCATAGGATTTTGTTGTTTTTAGGTTTAGATGACTTCCCCGCTTCTGAGCCCGTACACATAGTTGCTCCTATAGGTGCCTCCTTTCTTAGGCAGAAGGCTGCTCATATGAGAGAGAGCTCTAAACGCCTTCGTGTTGAGCCTTCTGATATCGCACCCCCCTTCTTCTTCTACAAGTACTACTTTTGGTGAGGCGTCTATTGATCCTGTTGCTACTGCTGTTGTTCCTCCGCCATCTACTTTAGATGACTTTGACATTCGTTGTACTTTGAAGACTGTCATGACCGTTTAGGCGGCTCATGGTCAGATTTTGGTGGACATGCTTGATGAGCTCCGTGCTTTGCGAGCAGACTTGGCGTATCTTAGACATTCGTCTTCGCCACCTCCTTTTGATGATGGATTCTGATTGCCCTTTGGCATTTCGTCACAAAAAAGGGGAAAGGGGAGTACATTTGGATACTTGTAGAGTTTTTTTTTTTTTTTTTGTTGTAGTTAGTGGGAGATTTTTGTTTGTTGGAGCTTATGGAGTTTAGATTGTATCTAGGTGCTTCACTGTGTATGTATCATTTTTTTTGGCTCTTGATGTATTGTGCTATTCATGTTAGGGGGAGATACATTGTTATATATATTTCTTGTTTCACTGCTTATTTATTTATATTTATGAGTCATTCATGATATATGTCGTTATTTTGTTTATGTGAAATCAAGAAGTTATTTGTGTTTTACTTGTATTTTCCACACATGCATTTATGCGTTTTGTTTAAATGTTTTAGGAAATATACATGTTGATTCAGTCGTATTGCTGTCTACTCTTGCAATTGATAGATAGTAGTTAGGTTGGATTTTTTAATGGGCTTTATTGTTTGTAAAGGGTTATTTTACTTGTAACTTTGAGCACTATGTTTGTGTTTTGTCACGGATTGTCGAAGGGGGAGTTTGTTAGGAGCTAATGTATTAGAACTCTAATTTGTATTATTGGCAAACCATGATCAAAACAAGTTGTTAGTCTTGTTTTAGACTTGCTCAAAGTATGTCTTTTATGTACAGTTGGAATATAAAGTTGGAATCGAGTTAACTACACAATTGAGTGTGCAATTCTGACTGGCTCAATCGATCGAAAGTTAGGCTCAATCGATCGAAAGTCGGGCATAATGTTTTTTCTACAGAATTTCCAACTCAGCCCTAAGCCATATGACGTGTAGGGTTTTATGTTTTACCCTAGGTATAAAAGGGAAACTCAAGTCACGTTTTTGAGGTTGCTCTACTTGTTGTGTGTGTGAATCTCTTGTGAGATCTGAGAGGTGGTTGCCTTCAGACATGCTTAGGATTATCAAGAAGGAAATTTCATTGAGAGCTTGATGATCATTCAGTTGCTGCACTAAAAGAGCTTAAAGATATACAAACGGGTGTGCCTGTACTTGCTGGAGAATCCAAGAAAGAAGGAGTCCATGGTCTCAGAGCTTGCACGTGGTCGTGTCAGTAAGTTTTCTACATGAGGTAGAAATAGGATATTAGTGGTCTAAGTCGCTATTTGTAAACTCCGATTCTTTCATAGTGGATTCAGGTTTACCTTAAGGATAGCTAGGTTAAATCCTCCCCAGTTTTTTTACTGGTTTGGTTTTCCTGGGTCAACATATCTTTATGTTTTTTATTTTCCGCACTTTACATTGATATGATTATATGATTGTGTTAACCTATATTTTTTTTTAATTTGGACTAAGTAATAACTTGACTTGTTAACTAGGTTAATCCAATTGTGTTTTAAGGGGGTCTAAAAACAAACAATAATATTTACTATTTTTTGTGATGATGAATTCCATATCATAAGTAATGTTTATGGTTCTCGATAACCACGTTATGATTTAAATGGTGAGCTTGTAGGATGAATAGTTACCATGAGCCTTGAAAATAAATATTATGAATGTTGTGACATAAATAGTGACCATGGGTTCTATATAAATTCCATGTGTTTATAATATGGTATAAGATAAATATCATATATGCATGCCCAAAATCCTCTCTGCTGCAATAATGGGCTCACAATTTATTTGTACATGGGGGTTGTACTCAATCCTACCAAGCGAGGCCCTAAACAAGTGATAGCACTCCCCGTTAATCCCCCTGAATATCCAAGCGTGTTCACTCACATTCTCTCTATGTTTTCCTCTCTTTCCCTCTCTCTCCCTCTCTAATGTCCAACCCCCTTTACCCTTGCTTCGACCTCCTTTTATAGCCATCCGTTAGTGGGGTGGCTATCATTTCTTTCCCCACTTACTCACACATTCCCATGTCCACCAGAATCTCAAAGGATCCTCACGAATTTAGAGGATTCCTTTGGAACTTGTTCTTGACGCCAGATAGTGTTCGAGAGTGGATTTCTTTCAGAATCGTTAGTTCATGATGACTGACCTCGTTGGAAGCGCACACAGATTTCCTTTATGGTCAGCTCAGACCACCGACCTATAAGGAATCTCTCAAGAAGTGGTCGCCTCACTTCCCAGCACTCAACTAGAGGTTGGGCCTATTGCGATGAAGCCCGGGGTTACCTTCCCCCATGCGTATCAGGCCTACATTACCTAATAGGCCTTGGGCCTTGCGTTGGGCTTTGTCCAGGTGGGTTGACCTATTTCCTCGGGCCCAACTCACCCACATCATAATTTTAAGATAATTGACTTTTCATGAGCTCTTATAAGATGATTGCCATAGATTATAGTAATGTTTAAGAAATGAAAACATTTTTTATCATTGGACTTTTAAGTGAAATAATTATGACATTGAGTTTTTACCAAGCGCTAATAGTCTTGAGCTTTTGATAAAATAGTGCCAACAAAAATTGGGCTTTTGATATTGTCAATGTGAATTGGGCTTTTAATATTGCTAGTGAAAGCTGGGCTTTTTGATATTGCTAGTGGGAACTGAGCTTTTTAATATTGCCAGTGATAGCTGAGCTTTTTAATGTTGCCAATAAGAACTAGGTTTTTCGATATTACCAGTGAAAACTGAGCTTTTTTTATATTGCCAGTGAGAATTGTGTTTTTGGGTGTTGCTAGTGAGAATTGGACTTTTTGATAAATAATTTGCAATGAGATTGAATCATAGGGTTTGATTATGAATTTGAATTCCATTGATAAAATTGTTTTGCCATTGATTTGAATCATGAGCTTTGATTATGGATTTGAATTCCAGTGATAAAATTGTTTTTTCATGTATTTGAATCATAGGCTTTTCAAATATTGCTAAGCATAAAAATTCTTGGGCTTTAGAAAAGAATGAGATTTTAACTTGCTCAATAAAATAAATAATTTGGGATTAGGCTTTACAAAAATATTGGGTCTTATAGTGTTTTATATTTGTAGTCCAATTTTGTGATGGAAAGAAGAATGGTTGTGGGCTAGCGTAATAATAGTCAAAAATATTTAGGAAAGTCCAATAATTTTTGGGTGATGTTTGAAAATAAATAAGTGTTATTTAAATAATATTAGGTGTAAAAAAATGTGCCCTAACACTATTTTAATTTTTATTATCCCTAAATTAAAAAGCGTAATTAGATATTTTACAAATTTGTTTACAAACTTACACAATTCAATCTCAAGTTGATATAATTATAATATTAGATATACTTTAATCAAGATAATACTTACAAGCTTGTTCCTTAACACATTATTATGTTTGAACTGAGCTCATTTTGCAAGCAAGCTTAAATGGTATTGGCTTGTTTGCAATTAAATGAATATAAAGTAAAAATTTCCTGAGCCAAACTTGAATTATTTATAAAACATATATATCAATGGAAATCCCAAACCAAAAATGTAAAGCATCTCATTTTCAGCAGACATCTATAAAAACTAACCTTAAAAATGGCGGAAAAATCAGAGTAGAAAAATATCGAAGTTAAGATGCTGAAACTCAAGTAAACTTAAATATTAGCTGGAATTTGGCCAGAAAAGAAATTTGATAAAGTGAGCTAACAGGAAACACTAACAAACTATTATATATATATATATATATAAATAGACTTTTATTATTATAAAAAAAACTATATACTTAATGCGACTTTGATTCAAGCCTATAAACTTAATTGGGACCAAGACCTAATGTTTTGCTATTGCATGAAGAACCCTTACATTTTATCAGCAACTCCTTGTGGGTCAAGTAGTGGGCTAGCAATATCAGCTGCGGCAAATCTTGTAGCGTTGGCACTTGGGACCGAGACTGATGGCTCAATCCTATGTCCTGCCAGTTCTAACTCAATCTCTCCTAGGCAGGACACTATTGGGTATGTGATTTTACACTTTCCATTTTGAGATTATAAGAGCACTTGCATCCTTCCATGAAAAATGGCTTAAATACAATTTTTTGGCCAATTAACTTTAAAAATTACTTACATCAGTTCATATAAATCTATGCATCTATGGTTCATTTTCCATTTTAGTTATAATAACTGTGTAAATTTACATGGTTACCATAGTTGTGTATATGCATATTTTATTCATTTTTTGTGTTTCTCGAAAATGAAAAAAGAGAGTGAATAGTAGTTCTGATGTATGAATAATACTGAAGATAGAGAAAATTAAAAAATCACAAAAATTCGATATTTTAATAAAATAGATAATAGAACAGATAATATAATGTGAGTGTTTTTGAAAAATAAAGTGGTTATGTAAAATAGAAAATAACAAGATCTTTAAACTAAAATAGTAAAAAATATTTGCACAAACTGATGCGAATGCTCTAATTTGTTCTTTGTGTTATGAAGCGTTGCAATGTATTCACACTCAGAAGATAGTATTTTGTGTAATGATAGTATGCAACTAATATTTCATAACATGTAATGTCCACATGAGGTGAGTGCTCTCTAACGAACTGTGAAACATGTAACCAATATAAAAGATAAACAGAAAATATTGAGGGTTACATTTACCATTACAATTGGGCACAGCGCTTCATCTAAAATTTTCTATTACAAATATCAATCAAGTAAAACCAATTTGAATTGGTAACGTGTTTAGTCCTTCTCATCCCTTCGTCACTTGTGGAACTTTGATTGGCATGTCTTTTTGACCTGGATTCGTCGCATGTTACATGTCGAGTTTGCTACTCGTATCAACATGTTAAGTGGTGAAGGTTAAATTGGGCCACATAGGCCATGCTGTTCTTTCCATGGCTCCAAGCTGGGCCAGCCGCTCTGTAAAGTTCATCACATCTAATTTTGAAAAATTGCATTTATATCCAAAGGATATGGTATTGTTTTTCTTGCAGGGCCCAATTGTTTTGAGCCATTAAAAATTTGGCCCAAACATTACACAATAGCTTTTACACAACATAATATGGCATAATCCATTTTGACATTATTCTATGTGATTATTAAATAACATAATCCTTTCTCAAAAAAAATTAAATAACATAATCATATCTATCTCTAAAAGGTTCACTTCTTCTTCTTTTCTTTTCTTTTTTTTTTCTAAGACTTGGGTTGCAATTTTCATTCACCATGGTTATGTATGTACAAATGGTCTAAGTGGAGTGTCATATATTGTTACTAATTGAACAGGCCAATCACAGGACGGTATCAAATGCTGTTTATGTCTTGATGCCATTACAGGTTTCGACTACAATGATAAAGCAAGAGAGGATGCATCAAAGTACATTCCCCGTGGTGGCTATAAACAGTTTCTAAATGCTTATAGGCTCAAAGAAGAGGTTGGGATTAGTTAGGAATCCCTTCTTCACTTCTGGCACTGGATCTCTCCAGGCTAAAGCTTTTGACTCTCATTTCCAGACTTGAAGGTAAAATATTTCCGAGTACTAATCTAAATAAACAGAAAAATTATTCAAGTAAGAAATTGGGTCAACATAGTGATGTTGCATTAATATGTCATAATTTTCATGTTATAAAGGCAAGAAGGTGCAATTTTGATAGACCACTTGGAAATAGTCAACATTGATGTTATCTTGAATATCACATAAAGTAGGGAAGCAACGACTTTGATGGCTGAGTTCAAACTATTCTTAAATGCATATCTAAAAGATCTGGCTAATAGCCTTCAACATCAAGTTCTCAGATGTGGTAAGTAGGAAAATTCTAAAATTACAACAAATTTTATTATACAAAACTTACAAACTTGCGTGATAATAAATATAAATTATTGGTGTTACCTCAACAATATAATAAATAAATGTTTCAATTACTTACTTTCTCCTGGGTGACATATTACTAAAGGTTCCCTTAATTTTTTCGATCCATGGTTGTATATTCAAGCAACATGGGCAAAGCTTGTTCTTTTGGTGCTGAAAGTTTGACTTGAATGGACATGCAGGAAAAGATTAAGGAATTTGGCCAAGACATCTTTCTAGCATTCCAAGCCACGAATGGAATTGGCAATAAAGAGAAGGCAGCATTACTTAACCTGGAAAAACTGTGCAGAGATGGATTTGAGAAACTGATAAGTAAGATTAGCTTAGATGCATTGGTAACACCTGGTTCCGATGCTGCTCATGTTCTTGCAATTGGGGGGTTCCTTGGTATTAATGTCCCTGCAGGATATGATACTAACGCTGTGCCTTTTGGCATAACCTTTGGAGGACTAAAGGGCTCAGAGCCAACGTTGATTGAGATTGCACATGGCTTTGAGCAAGCTACTAAGATTAGAAAGCCGCCTTCATTTAAACCTTGATGTTTAGAACAACCTCTATTTTTAATTGAAGAACTTGTATTAATACCTCTTAATCATGTATTTCGATTAAACTTGTGTGATCTGGGGATTCCTATCTATCAATATAACAAGTAATGAAGCATTAATATATCTTCTTATGGCAGATAATACATGG
Organism: Quercus gilva; assembly: GCA_023621385.1. Classification (NCBI taxonomy): domain Eukaryota; kingdom Viridiplantae; phylum Streptophyta; class Magnoliopsida; order Fagales; family Fagaceae; genus Quercus; species Quercus gilva. The sequence goes on from CM042483.1 coordinate 54,711,090, forward strand.
GGTATAATATATATATATATTAATAGTCAAAATTGAGAGAAAATCTAATTAAATTCTTAGTTGGAGTCTAATTTTACGCCATGTGTTATCTAATTTGTAAATTTGTGTGTCAAGTGAATTATTAGGTGCAAAAATTAATGAGATTAAATTCAATTATATTCTAGATTGAATTTTAATTGGAGTTTAATTTGTGCCATGTGTCTCATCTAATTTTTTAATTTTTGTGACAATAGAATTATGGAGTACAAAAATTGAAAAGTCTAGATCTGATTACACACTAGTAATATTAAAACATGCTGAATCACGCAAAAACCTCTTTATTTTTTAGCAGTAACACACCAGATGGAATTCAATGGGAGATAAAAAGCAAGTTGGGAGCACAGGTGATAAGGCAGCATGAGAAGTATTTAGGCCTTCCATCTCTTGTTGGTAAAAATAAGAGGAACTCTTTTAATGCCATAAAGGAGAAACTTAGTAAGAAACTTGCAGGGTGGAAAGAGAAATTACTATCTAAAGCTGGCAAAGAGGTGTTAATAAAAGCTGTAGCTCAAGCCATTCCGACATACACGATGGGATGTTTTAAAATCCCAGATTCTCTTTGTGATGAGATGACTAGTATGATTCGTAACTTCTGGTGGGGTCAAAGGAGGGATGAAAGGAAGATGGCATGGCTTAGCTGGGATAAAATGTGTGATTCAAAGGATGAGGGTGGTTTGGGCTTCCGTCAATTAAAACAGTTCAATTTGGCGTTGCTTGCCAAACAGGGGTGGAGACTTCAAACTCAACATGAGTCATTGGTATATCAGGTGTATAAGGCGAAGTATTTCCCATGTACTGGTTTCATTCATGCCTTTCTTGGCTCACATCCATCTTACACTTGGAGAAGTTTAATGGCTGCTCAACATTTGGTGAAAAAAGGGACTCGGTGGAATGTAGGGAATGGTGAGTCAATCCAGGTGTGGAGTGACAAATGGCTCCCATCTCCCTCTACGTATAAAATTGCTTCTCCAAGGCAATTTTTACATGCAGAAACTAGAGTCAGTGAGTTAATCTCTCAGGAATTGGTAGCTTGGAAAAAATCTGTTATTGAAGCCATTTTTCTACCCCATGAAGCAGAATTGATTAAAAGCATACCACTAAGTTCACGTCTACCGGATGATACACTTGTGTGGGCTGCTACTTCTAATGGATTATTTTCTGTTCGGAGTGCTTACAGGTTAGCAATGGAGGAGGTTCGGCCAAGCAACAGTGGTACGTGCTCGGATTCTAGCTTGAACCGTAGATTTTGGAAAAAGCTTTGGAGGTTGCAGGTGCCACATAAGGTGCGACACTTCACATGGAGAGCTTGCAAAGGGGTTTTACCCACAAAGGAGAACCTGTCGCGGAGGGGAATTAAAGTGGACATGAGTTGTGATGAATGTATGGAAGGCGTTGAATCTGTAGGCCACTTATTTTGGTCGTGTAATTGTGCAAAAGAAGTCTGGCAGTGCATAAAACTACGATTTCAGTTTGATCCGACTCAAGTTTCTTCGTTCCATGATTTGCTATGGCAGGTCATGATGTTGAATTCCCATGAAGACAAGGATGCTGAACTGGTGGTCACGCTGGCATGGGCACTATGGTATAATCGTAACGAGGTTCGGCATGGCGGAATAAAGAAGAGTGCAATGGCTTTAGTTCAATGGTCTCACCAATATTTACAGGAGTTTCAAGTAGCCAATCAGGTAGTATCCAATCCTGTGGTGCCTCGGGTGGTTGGGTGGTCTCCTCCTCCAACAGCAAGATACAAGGTTAATGTCGACGGCGCTGTCTTCTCGGCCCAAAAATGTGCAGGTGTGGGTGTGATGATCAGAGATTCTAATGGGCAAGTTATTGCTGCTCTAAGTAGAAAGTTCAATGATCCTTTGGGTGCTCTAGAAGTGGAGGCTAAGGCATTTGAAGTGAGGCTGGAGTTTGCACGAGATGTGGGTGTCCAAGACTTCATCCTTGAAGGTGATTCTTTGGTAGTCTACAATGCACTCAGTGGTTCCTCTATTCCGCCAACTGTGATGGCATCTGTGGTACGGGGTATTCTGATGTCTTGCGGGCCTTTGGATAGAATTGATTTTTCACATGTGAAAAGGCAAGGTAATAGACCTGCACATTTGTTAGCAAAGCATGCTCTAGGCATTGCAGATTATTTGACTTGGATGGAAGAGACTCCTTGCTTTCTAGAGCAAGCTCTTCTCCATGATATATCTCTTATTTATTTTTGTCAATAAAAGTCGTAGTCTTCCCATATAAAATATATATATATATATATATATATATATTAAAACATGCTCAAAATTAAAATGAAAAGGACCGTGACTAAAAAAATTATTGACATAAGAACATAGCATTTAAATGCTTTCCAGCAAATTAACAAGGTCGGCTCAATATAGTTTGAGCCCTAAAACAAAAGTTTGAAGTGGACATTTTTTTTTTTTTAATTTAAATGTCACTTCTATAATATTTATGAAACTTTCTATATTATATATATATATATATATATTTAAAATACATTCTTTGTACTCATTAAAATATAAAATTTCTAATAATTAAGATTTTATATTTATGGGTCCATTTGTTTCCTTGTAAAATTACTTAAGGAAATATTTTTCCTCCAAATTTTAGGTGTTTGGCCCACATCTAACCTTTTTCTTTTTTTTTTTTTTTCTTTTTTTGGAGAGAGGCCCATACCTAAATTTTCGGTCAAATTGAAAATAATTTTCAATTAAGTAAAATTAGACATGTAAAATAATTTTTTTAGAACAGGCTTTAGCGGCGGTTTAAAAGTGCAAATATAGGTCCTTGTTTCTTTTTTTTCTTTTTTTTCTTTTTTCACAAAAATATTTTCCCTACATTTGTTTTCTCAACTTGTTTATAGCTAAATAAAAATAAATATTAAATAAATGACTAGATCTAGTTTACGTACACAATATCTGATAGGTTTTTAGACCCCTTAAAACAACAATTAGATTAACCTAGTTAATTAGCCAAGTGATTAACTTAGTCAAATTATGCAAATCTAGGTTATCACAATCAAACAATCATATCAAGAATATATAGCAGCGGAAAAATAAAGAACACAAGATATGATGACCCAAGAAACCACACGGTAAAAACCTGGGGAGGATTTGACCTAGCTATCCTCAAAGTAAACCTGAATCCACTATGTGAAAGAATCGAAGTTCATACAAAAGGACTTACAGGCTCTCCGCTTGACTTCCTAATGCTACCCACCAGTAGAACTTACTGACACGACCACGTGCAAACTCCGAATCCACGGACTCCTTCTTTCTTGGATTCTTCAATAAGATACAAGCTCTCCGCTTGTTTTTCTTTAAGCTCCAATAGCAGCAACTGAGTTGATCATCAAGATGTTGAAGTTATCTCTACCTTGAAAACCCTAAGTTTATATGAAAAAAGCTCCTCAAGGATCTCACAAGAGATTCACACAAACCGTAATAAATGAGCAACAAAGACCTTAGAGAGGTTTGGGTACAAAACCTTAGATACAAAAGAGGCACTCTCTTTTCTCTCTAAATAGCTCTCAAAAACGGTCTAGGGTTTCCCTTATATATAGAAGTGTTTTACTTGAACCCCAAGACGTTTAAATAGAGTTTGGGCTAAACTAGAATTCTACAGAAAAATAAACCTGCGCGTGGTTCGATCAATCGAGTCTAATTTTCGATCGATCAAGCCTTGCAGATTTAGTCCAATACATTCTGCAATTACTCGATTCCAATTTTACAAATAAACATACTTTGAGCAGGCCTAAACCTAGACTAAATAAACTGTTTTGATCATGGTTTGCCAACATTACATATTAGAGTTCTAAATACATAAAATCCTAAGTCTTTAGAACCTAACAAACTCCCTCTTTGGCAATCCGTGACAAAACACAAACTAAAAACTCAAAGTTACAAGTAAAAGCCCATTACAAAAATAATGCTCATAACAACAAATTCAATCCTAACTACTATTCATCAGTCGCAAGTGTAGACAACAGCAAAATTGAATCAACCTGTATATTCCTGAAACACTCAACAAGCGCATAAACGCATGTGTGACAGAAAAACAGTAAATCAACAAAAATGCAAACTAACTCTCCCCCTAAGTTAGATACAAAAAAAAAAATTTATTTTCTCCCCCTAAACAAAACAAACAGGTTCCCACATATTCCCACATTTCATCTAAATCTCCCCCTTTTTGTCACGTATTGACAAAGACAACTCATACAAAGAGTAAATGGTCAACATATGCAACAAAGGATAAGAGAAAATAGAGAATCAAGGGAACACAAAATAATTCAACTCTATAGAAAATAGAGACAACTCTCCCTATGAAGAGCAACAACTCCCCCTAAGAACCACAAAGGTTAAAAAAAATTTCCCCCCTATAAAAATAAGAAAAACAAAACAAGTTTTGGGAAAACAGTTTTGGGGAAAACATAAAAGGGGAGGGGATAAATAAAAAAACACAAACCAAATTTAAAAAAAAAAAAAAACTAAGTTGAGGATACACATGAAGAAAAAATATTATCTCTTTCAATAAAATGCAAACATGGCACTATGTGACCCATAAATAGTTGCATGAATAGAGAAAATATTTACACATTGATTATCCATCATATCTCTTAAGAAAAATATTTTCTGTAATTCACACATAAAAAAGGCATATACTAGAAAGTACATAGCTCAAAAATTAATCAATCAATTTTTTGATCAAGTTGAGTACCCAATGTAGCAAAGTATATGAATGCTATGTGTGAAAACAATGAGAGATATGACTGCAAAACTGCAAGATGGATATAGAAATCAATGCAATGCATGTGAATCCTAAACATAAATAATACATAAAAAATATGTCATGATACATGTTCTAATGCAGTAAAACTAAGTTCAATTTAAGTTCAAATTAACAAAATTGGCTTGAGCATAGAGTTTCTAACAAAAAACCCAAAATTGAAAACCAATTGTTGAATTTTTAAACAAATTGACGAATTGAGCATCACATAACACAACACAGAGTATAATACTTAATTACATCAAAACAACAAGTCAATTTCATCAATTTCAACCTAATTGAACAAAATCCCCAAATTGGATTCAATACAAGCTCTAGAATTTCCAATTTCTCAAACATTAAACACATTTTGCATAAAGATCAACGAACTTTTAATCTTGGATGGCCACAACAAAATCACACACAATAAAATGTACCAAGTTTAGCAAAGAGTAACTTGTGTAGTGTGTGTAACTAATAAAAACTTGAGAGGCATATGAGGTGATATGTGAATAGAAATCAAACACAAAGTCTACAAAATTCATCACATAAAATTTAAAAGAGACTATCACCAAAAGAGTTACATCATATAACTCTCATATCTCCTAGAAAAAAAGTTTGTAATCATGTAAGTTTCTTGATTTTCCCTTATAATATACACACCAATTTTAATTTAATTAGAAACTTATTAAAAAGCCAGGATAATGTACACACCAATTTTAATTATGTGATTTGGCATCGAGCCTAATAGTACACATCAATTTTAAGCATTAAGCAAATAAATCGAGGGTACACCTTATGTTCTTTTTGTGCATGTGCTACACTATCTCGAATACAAAATCTTATCATATGCACTAAGGTGATCATGATTGGCTAGTGAATAGTGGTGAGATGGTTATTTATGTCTTTCTCAGAAGGATCAAGTCCGACAGTCAAATAATATGTGACTTTAAGATTAAGACAGTGATAAACACCATAAACATCTTTCCCACACAACATGCACTACAAAATTTTAACTAGTAAAGTGCGGTTAATAAGCTCATCAAAGCTAAACAAAGTACATAAACATGTTATGTAAAGATAATATGGACAATCCTTGATTATAAATCCAAGATCTATAATACAAAACACAAAAATCTTTTTGGTTTTAAAAAAGAATTTATAACCACTTGTTGAGATTTTGAAAAAAAAAAAAATTATGACCAAAAACAAAAAGCACATATTATACTAAATGAACAATCCAAAAGTAATGCATGATAGTGCTAAACTAAGCTATAGAGGGTACACAGACAAGAAATATCAATTTCTTAATTAACCCATAAGTACATGTACAAAACAGTACATACTCACACAAAATCAAAAATAACTTAGCACAAACTATTCAAGTTTCTCCACAATGTCAAGCATGTTCTAAATCAAGAGAGAGATTAGAACTCATGTAATCCTCAAGAAAAAAAAACTAGTCACAAAATAAAATATTTTTGTCTTTTTGAAAATTTTCAATGTTTTTGAATTTTTGAATAATCAAAACAACCTAAATAAAAATAAAACAACCAAAAACATAAACAAGAACATGTCCACAAATAATTGAAAGAATTAAATCCGGGACAAGTCAACAACACTCACCTTAGAGAATCTTTTCTCACCCATATAGCACGAGTCTTCGGCTTTATAGGTGAAAATTCATGGGAAGCAGAGTGTATTTGAGGGATTACACCAATCTTCTGAGAAAGACTAAAATCCTGCAAATTCTTTTCACAAGCCAACAAGCTCAAATTTTTCAAAAGAATATGAAACAATTTATATGGACTTATGGTAGGAGAATTATCATCACATATCCTAGATTGACATACAGAATGCTTAAATTTTAATTTATGACAATTAGGACGAATGTGACCACGGACACCACAAAAGTGGCAAACATGAACAAATTTAAGAATATCAGTATTCCTAACAACAAATCTAGTCTCAGATTTTGGTTTTTGCCTCAACAAAGAACAATTTGATCTAATATGACCAACAACACCACAAAGGTGACAAGTAGGCACAAAAACAGATTTATTATGCTCTCTAACAGTAGGTTTAGATATAGGTTTAGAAACTTCATCATCTACATCAGAACTTTTACCTTTGTCTAACCTAGCAAAATAAGCATTTTCTTTATTATTCCTCTTAAAAGGAAGGATATAAAATTTCTCAGTTTTAGACTTAAGAGAAACAGAAACACTTCTGTTATCAACAGCAGGCTTAGAACTAGTCAAATTTTCAGTTTTAGCTTTAGATTCAACTAACTCTTGTTCCAAGCTTTTCATCTTCTCATCTTGAGAGGAAATTTGATTTCTAAAAAATTCATTCTTTTTATTAGATTCATCTAATCTAATAAGCAATTCCTCTTTTTCAAAATTAGCCAATTTTAACTCTTCCTTGAATTTTTTAGAAATTTTCAAAGATTTATATAATTCCTTACGAAGAGTTTCAAAAGCATCAAAAAAATCAATAGAAACAATAGTGTCCTTTTTATTCAAAACATCACAAGCATGAGCAGAAAGACACTTCAAATTTTCCATGATAACAGAGGTCAAGGATCAGCTCAGAGATCAAAGATCTACAACAAAAGAGCTACCCGCTCTGATATCACTTGATAGGTTTTTAAACCCCTTAAAACAACAATTAGATTAACCTAGTTAATTAGCCAAGTGATTAACTTAGTCAAATTATGCAAATCTAGGTTATCACAATCAAACAATCATATCAAGAATATATAGCAGCGGAAAAATAAAGAACACAAAATATGATGACCTAGGAAACCACACGGTAAAAACCTGAGGAGGATTTGACCTAGCTATCCTCAAGGTAAACCTGAATCCACTATGTGAAAGAATCAAAGTTCATACAAAAGGACTTATAAGCTCCCCGCTTGACTTCCTAATGCTACCCACTAGTAGAACTTACTGACACGACCACGTGCAAGTTCCGAATCCACGGACTCCTTCTTTCTTAGATTCTCCAATAAGATACAAGCTCCCCGCTTGTTTTTCTTTAAGCTCCAATAGCAACAACTGAGTTGATCATCAAGATGTTGAAGTTATCTCTACCTTGAAAACCCTAAGTTTATGTGAAGGAAAGCTCCTCAAGGATCTCACAAGAGATTAACACAAACCACAATATATGAGCAACAAAGACCTTAGAGAGGTTTGGGTACAAAACCCTAGATACAAAAGAGGCACTCTCTTTTCTCTCTAAAAAGCTCTCAAAAACGTTCTAGGGTTTCCCTTATATATAGAAGTGTTTTACTTGAATCCCAAGACGTTTAAATAGAGTTTGGGCTAAACTGGAACTATGCAGAAAAATAAACCTGTGCGTGGTTCGATTGATCGAGTCTAATTTTCGATTGATCGAGCCTTGCAGATTTAGTCCAATACATTCTGCAATCACTCAATTCCAATTTTACAAATAAACATACTTTGAGCAGGCCTAAACCTAGACTAAATAAACTGTTTTGATCATAGTTTGCTAACATTACATATTAGAGTTATAAATACATAAAATCCTAAGTCTTTAGAACCTAACAATATCGACTCCACAATAATCAAACATATTCAAATTATTAAATTAATATAATATAATAATAAAATTTCGGCGAAAACCACATTTCGTCCTTACATTTTCACGTGATTCTGACTTTAGTTCCTATCTTTTATTTTCACTGCTTTTACTCCTTATTTAGAAAAACATCATCATTTTAGTCCTTTTCGTCAGTGCCCTAATGGCAAAGTCCTACGTGGCAGACGAAATTATTAAAATAATAATAAAAAATTTTATTTTGGCATTAAAAAATGCCACATCATCAATTAAATTAAAAAAATTATTAATTTTAACTAAATAAAAAAAAATAAAAACAAAAATAAAAACCAAAAATCACATGAATTGAGATCTAAGTGTGTCCTGAACAAGAACACAAACCTAAATCTAAAAACACAAAATTAAAATCCAAAAATCATGAATAACTCAAAAAATAAGATCACAAAATTAAACATAAGATCCACATCAGAATAAACATGAACAAGGAATTAAATAAAAACAAGATCAATATTCCAAGCTCAAAACAATCTTTCCCGAACTATTAACAGGGACCTAAGCACATAGAACAACACATGAACCCCATAGTAAAAGCAACAAAATATCAAACCCTAATAGAACTAAGATTCAAAAATCAAAGCAAAAGAAAGTGTGAGACACAATGAGAGTTAAGAGAGCTAGAGAGACAAGAGAGAGGCAAACCCACCACCACGCCACCATCACCAGACCACCCCTACAACCTAGCAACAACCCACACCACAAAACACTTTGGAATCCACCATACCCACGGCTACATCACACCTACACCACCATCAATCACCCACCACCGCCAATCAACCACCACCCTTATTCACCCCCACAACCACCATGACCCAAACCCACCAATCTACAAAATGATTTCCATGACCAAAGACCCAAAACCCAAGACCCACGATCTCCACCATGAAAGCACCTCCATGCTTATCTGAAAGGGAGACAAGAAAAATAAAGAGATGAAATAGATAGAAGAAACAAAGCTCAACAGAGGGGAGTGAGATGAATGAGAGACAATGAAATGTGAGAGAGTAGAGAGAGAAGATGTAGAGAAATGAGGCCTTGTCCTCTCAAACCTACATCCCAGGCAAACAAAAGCAAGAAGAAAGCAGCGTCGACTAAGAGAGGAGATGGTTTTGTTGTCAGGTGAGGTTGATTTCGTTTGGGTTTGATAGTTTTGAATCTAAGGTGGAGGTGGTTTGGTTCCAAATCTAAGGTTTGGATCTAAGGTTTGTGTTTGGTTTCTTAGAAAGTATAAGAAAATTTGGGTTTTGAGTTTTGAGTTTGGGGGCCGAAAATCTGGATTTGATTTTTGTGTTTGATATTTTGGTGGTGTGGTGATTTGAAATATGGGTTTGAATTAAAATTTTTGAGTCTAGGTTTGAATTTGGGTTTGAATTTAAATTTTTGGGTTTTAAATTTGTTGGGTTTGTGTTCTTGTTCAAATATTTAACGTGTTCATGTTTAATTTATCAATTTTATCTGGGTTTGTCAAGAATGTTGGCATGAATTCGAATTCTGGGTTTCGGCTCTAAGGTTCGAATTTTCTGGGTTTTAAATTTTGTTTTCATGTTTAATTTCTTGTTCATGTTTAATTTGATGTGGATCTATAGTTTAATTTTCTGTTCTTATTTTCTGGGTTTGTGATTTTTAGATTTTAATTTTGTGTTCTTATATCTGGATTTGTATTCTTGTTGTTCTTGTTCAAGACACACTTAGATCTCAATTCATGTGATTTTAGTTTTTATTTCTGTTTTTAATTTTTTTTATTTAGTTAAAATTAATAAATAAATTTTTTTAAATTTAGATGCTGACGTGGCATTTTTTAATACCAAAATAAAATTTATTATTATTATTTTAATAATTTCGTCTGCCACGTAGGACTTTGCTATTAGGGCACAGACGGAAAGGACTAAAATAAATGGTGTTTTTCTAAATAGGGAATAAAAGTGGTGAAAACAAAAGATAGGGACCAAAGTGGAAATTGCGTGAAAATGTGGTTTTCGTCTAAAATTTCTAGCTATAATAATTGTTATGCCCAATACAAGACATTTGAAATGTCTAGAATGCCATATCAAAGTTTCAAACCATTTAATACATTTAGTGCAACAAGATAAATTAAATAGTCCTCAAAAAAAAAAAAAAAAAAAAAAAATCACAAGTGGCATATTTCCTAATGAGATTACCCTAATGATTGAATATGCATAATAGGAGAATGGTCACCTGCATTATCACAATCCTAAATATAATAAAGACAATGTTATAAGTTCATTTGACAACAATATTACTAAATATTACAATAAGACTAATCCATTACCAATTGAATACATTAAATACACTTTCAAAACATTAAATTTTTTTTACAAAATTTAGCTACAAAATTAGTTGTAACTTAATAATATAGTCTTACATAATATCTTTTTATTGAACGTGAATTTTGACAAACCCGTCATTGGATTACATCTTTTTCTTATATCTTCCATGCTTACAAAATTTCTAGAAAATTAAAGATCAATAGCTATGTCATCAATAAATTGTTTAAATTGCAAGTTTTTTATAGTTTAAAGCTATACATAAAATATAAACTTATAAATCATATAATAAATAACAGCTAATTGACACAAAATTTGATATGTGTATTAAGGGAGTAAAGAATATGCAATTCAACGATTAAATTTTCAAAATGTGCAGAAATGTTTATTTAATGAGAAATGCTACGTCTACAACATTTTTACAACATTTTTACAACAAATCCTAAGTGGCAGGTTGTTACTGGTTGTTATTGTTGGGGCAAAAAAGTAATCTTAGTGTTAGTTTCAAATTTGAACCAATAACAACTAACCACCGGTGATTTGTTGTAAAAATGTTGTAAAATTGTTGTAGACGTAGCATTCCTCTTATTTAATTAAGGTTATACTCTTAAACTACAATCAATTTTGTAACTAAATTTTGTCCAAAAAGTTTTACTAATGTCATCTAAGTCAATGCATGCCATCAAAGAAACAATTATTAATACATTGCCATCTACCAACAACCAATTAGTCAACAACACAGTAAAGTACTTATTTTAATAACAAAATCAGTCAACACTGTAGTAAAGTAGATATTCTAATAATAACATCACATGAAGGATGAGTCTAATATCAAATTTAAGAATAAATTTAGAGTTGTGGAAGAAAATAAATATACCTCCAATTATAGTTGTTTAAGTGTCTTAGAAAAAACAAAATACACAATATAAGATAGTGTTAGCTAGCACATATTAACAACTAGGAATGCAACTCATAACCTTATATAACCATTATCATAGCCAAAAATCAAGTAATCTAACCTCATAACTTATGTAGGTAATTTATCAAACACTTGGCATACAACAAGCATAATTTTTTAATTATTTGATATACTTTTGATTTTTTAGTTATTAAAATGTACTATTTATATATACTTAAATAAATTGTTCTACATTTTATTGATAATTTTTCAAATTGAAAAATTCTCATTATGTAATATCTTATAACTAAAAGTAAATAGTATTTTTATTATTAATAACAGTTAAATTATTAAGATGAAAGAAAAAAAAATTGTTTAATTGAATAGTAAGTTGACATATAAAAAATTAGATATTATATTTTCTGACAATAACTATAAGGGCATATTTAGCTTGGATTATATTAATTAATTTAATCACTAAATATGATTCAATTGCTTTTTATGAAAAATTAATGTTTAATTAAATTAACATAAAGTTGATTAGTTTTAAGCAAGTGGAATGGTATCTCCCGATGCCTTAAGTGCATGGGGAGTGTTGTGACCTCCGTTTGAGCAAAGGAAAAAATTATTTAATTGAATTGTAAATTGATATATAAAAAAATAGATATTTTATTTCCTAACAGTAACTATAAGGGCATATTTAGCTTGGATTATTTTAATTAATTTAATTATCTAATATGATTCAATTGCTTTTTGTAATAAATTAGTGTTTAATTAAATTAAAATAAAGTTGACTAGTTTTAAGCTAGTGGGATGGTATCTTCCCATGCCTTAAGTGCATAGGGAGTGTTGTGGCCTCGGTTTGAGCGAAGGCAAAAATTGTTTTATTGAATTGTAAATTGATATATAAAAAATTAGATATTTTATTTTTTGGCAATAATTATAAGGGCATATTTAGCTTTGATTATTTTAATTAATTTAATTACTAAATATGATTCAATTGCTTTTTGTAATAAATTAATGTTTAATTAAATTAAAATAAATCTGATTAGTTTTAAAGCAATGGGATGGTATCTCCCCATGCCTTAAGTGCATGCGGAGTGTTGTGGCATTGGTTTGAGGGGAGAGAAAAATTGTTTAATTGAATCATAAATTGTTATATAAAAAATTAGATATTTTATTTCCTGACAATAATTACAAGGGAAAATTTAGCTTTTATTATTTTAATTAATTTAATCACTAGATATGATTCAATTGATTTTTGTAATAACTTAATGTTTAATTAAATTAAAATAAAGTTGATTAGTTTTAAGCCAATGGGATGGTGTCTCCCCATGCCTTAAGTGCATAGGGAATGCTGTGGCCTCAGTTTGAATGGCCATTTTTTTAATTGAATTGTAAGTTGACATATAAAAAAGTTAGATATTTTATTTTCTAACAATAACTATAAAAGCATATTTAGCTTGGACTATTTTAATTAATTTAATCACTAAATATGATTCAATCGCTTTTTGTAATAAATTAATGTTAAATTAAATTAAAATGAAGTTGATTAGTTTTAAGCCAGTGGGATGGTATCTCCCCATGAGGCCTCAGTTTGAGTAGAGGGAAGGGGTATTTATGTACTATTTCTAGTTATTTTAAAAAATAAGTTCGATTTAATCGAAATCAACCATATTTTCAAACAGTGGCATTTCTAAAAAGTCCTTACAAAGAAAAGGAGATATTTCACCTAGATGATAAGGACGAATGAAAGGGCGACCTTTAAACTAATGGGGGCCATGGCCCCTGATTTAAAAACATATATATATATATATATATATATATATTGGAAGTCTAGGATCTAAATTCAAAAAATTTATTAATCTCTCTAAAATTTTTTTAAAAAAATAGTCATTTCAAATTAAATGTTGGTCTAAATAATCTTAAAAAGAAAATGGTTATTTGAGTCAAAAGTGTTTTATATTATAGTTTGCTTGTTTTATGTTGTTTGAGGGACAAAATTGCTCTTTGCCATTTTCGGGAAAATTATATAGCTTTATACTCCATTTTTCAAACTAATTAGAAATATGCCCTTCTTTTAAAATTCGATTTATGATAAATTGAGTTAAAAAAAAAAAAAAAAATTTCTGGAGTCCTATAGTGACGTTTTAAGGAGTTTATAGTGACATTTTAAGAACCTATAGTGACATTTTTTAACTTGACTTCAATGAAATCGAGTTACAGGCAATTGTTTTACCTATAACTCGATTTCATTGAGATCGAATTACAAAACGCTACTATAAGTCCTTAAAACGTCACTATAGGCTCCTTAAAAACGCCACTATAAAGTCTAACTCGATTTATCACAAATCGAGTTTTAAAAAATGGGCATTTCCCTAATTAGTTTGGGAAATGGGGTATAAAGCTATTTAATTTGCCCGAAAAGGGCAAAGGGAAATTTTGTCCGTTGTTTGAGTGCCTTTAGTTTTGTTTGTATATATGTTTGATAAAGACCAATAGTTATATCATCAATCAAATGTTTAAATTTCAAGTTACTGTAGTATTAAATTATGCAGAAAAATTAGTTTATAGATCAAATAGTAAATAACATCTGATTAATATAAAATTTGACGAGCTTGTTAAGAACATAAAAAATATATAATTCAATGATTAGATTTTCAAAATATGTAGTCATGTTAGATTTATTAGTGAGAGTTGTAGTCTTAGGTTATTACCAAGTTTGTAGCTAAATTTTATCTTAAATAAATTCTACTCATACACACCAAAGTAACCAAGGGGTAGTATTTATGTACTAATATTTTTAACCAATTAAAAAAAAAAACACATTATATTTATAGTCACAACATAATGACAAATCATTTTTTTTTAGAGAGTTTCAACTTATAACGTCTACTTTTGATTATAATTCTTTATCATCAGATCAAGATATACACGTACCGAAAAACTCGCTAACATCAAGACTAACATCATTTGATGACATCATCTTGTCATGTCATCAGACACGCAAGTATAGCCACGTTAGCCTTAGTCCACATCATTGACACGTCATTGTATGATGACAATGCCTTTACAACCTGATTCGTGACCCAACTCAGACCGTGTAGATTGTTGACCATGCTGATTGTTGACTTAAAGTACTTATTGCATTAATCTTTGACCAAAAGTCAAAATTTTTTAAATGACCTATCTTACCTAGTTTTTTCACGTAGATTTTGATTTTGGACTCTGTTTCTTCATTGAAACTCCAAAATCAATCAATTAGCACATTCTTTATCGAGGTTTCTTCAAAAGCATTCTTCAAGGTATCTCCAAGGGATCTTCTCATGCTTACCCAACCTCAAGACTTCATAAAACTTTCGCCTTGAGTTTGAGGGTAGGTGATAGAGATATATTAGACATATTAGCCCAAAGTAATAGGCCCAAGTCCACTTTTACTTGTACTAATAGTCTAGGGCTTAGTCACTATGGAAGACTAAATTTCGAGTTTGAAATAAAGTTAAACAAGTAGAATAGTTTCTCAAATGCGAATTGTATTGATGAATGTGTGATATAATTCTCTGTGATTACAAAGAGTGATCCTCTAATTCGATCTCATTGAAAGATTTGTTGATTGGAATTGTGGTAATGTGATTTTGATTTGAACACCAAATATACTTCAATTTGGCTGAAGAATGGATCGAAGGTCTTTGAAATAGAATTACAATGAATCTCTAGTTATGAGCTTGATAGAAATCTTTTGTTTTTCACGTTCTTCATGTGTTCTTCATGCGTTCTTTGTCTTTTAAGGTTTATGGTGAAAGTTCTTCGAGGTTTCGGAGGCTTGAATTCGTTGGGTTTCACCAATTTGTGGTTTGTTGAAGTTTCTAGAGGCTTTTGAGCTTAATTCCAACAAACTTTGAGATCTAGGAAGATGATTTGGATGATTTCTCTTTAAATGTTCTTTGTATTCAAAGGTTTATGGCGGAAGTTCTTTGGAGGCTTGAATCCATTGAGGCTCACCAATTTGTGGTGTCTTGGAGTTTCTAGAGTCTTTTGAGCTTGATTCTAGTGAATTTTGAGATTTAGGAAGATGATTTGTCTTTGAATGTTCTTCGTATTCGAAGATGAAATTCTTGAAGTTCCTAGAGGCTTCAAGGCTTGATTCCAGCAGAGCTTCTATACTTCTGAATCTTCTTTGATGCTGCTTGTGACATGGATGCCTTGGTGTCTTCTAAGATCTCTCCCAAGATGTCTATTGGAGGAAAAATTTTAAGCTAATTATAAAATGCCACATCAAAGTTTAGTGACAAATTCTAGATTAATATGTCATTAAATTAGTTAAATCAAATGACGACATGTGTCATCCAAATTGATATTACATTGGCATATTGAAATTTGCTATGTGTCACTTGGCCCACAAGATATAGATAAATCTCCTATTCAAAGTTTATAGATAATTATATTTATTTAAATAAATAAAATAAAATAAAGATAAATTTTTTATTCAAAATTGATAGATAATTATCTTTATTAAAGTAAATAAATTAAATAGAGATAATTATTTATCTTTGTTGATCATTATCTTGATCAAAATATGATTTTAATCAAAATAGATAAATAGAGATAATTATCCCTAAGCAAAATTTGGGCCAATCAAAAGTCTACTACATATTTTCAAGCATATCAATTCAAAGCGGATCTTATCCTCTGAAACCATTATAAATAGGGGACATCCCCTTTCATTTTCAACACCAAGCTTTCAAGAAGCCTAAGCTGATAGTTTTGCGGAAGCAATATAGAACAAAAATCTATATTTTCTTTTTAAAGATCGTTGTACCACACAACCATGGATTCTAAATAGAACAAACATTGCGTACCTCTCTTAGCAACCCAAGCGTGTTGCCTCCCAAGGTATTCACGTCTCTCTCTCTATTTCTTTTGAGTTTTCAGAAGACTGCAGTATCACTCAGTAGTTCTGATGGCCAACTCGTCAATATGATATTATAAAATCTTATTTTATAGTAGACTTCTAAAACCCTAGAGAGAGATTGGACGTGGGATCCTTAGGGATCCTAATCTTCAGCCGTAGGATTTTATCAATAACCTTTTTGAACGTTATTGACTTTTCTTGAAACTCTTTCCAAAAATATTCCTTAATTTTCTCAATCATATCAAGAAAATATTTGAACTTCTACAAATTGCAATAATGTCCATCAACACATTGCAATTGACCCCTGAAGATTAGAGAATTACAAATGAGGTCCCATTACTTACAATTTTATATCTATGTCCTTCCACCATACTATATTCCCACAAGCCACTAGGACTGGATTAATATCACTGTCATGTCCCTAGCTTATGTAACCCTTAATTTCTTGATTTCATAATTTCTATTGGACTCCAAAATATCTTTAAAAACTCTTTAAATATATATATATATATATACACAATATTATATATATGAAAAACATTTTCGAAAAATGTCACCGGCCGGTTTTGTTTTGAGTCCAACTTCAATATGAAAATCAACTGAATATACTATCTTCTTTAGAGACTGGTGGATTCATTGTTGAGCATTTATATATTTTACTCATTACACACATAACCCAACGTGTCTGTATATAGCCTTTAAAAATTGGCATCACCAGTTGACATTGTCAAAGTTATGTGCATAATAAATAAATATACACAAACCCCTCATGTTTAAGGACAATAGAAAAATTGTGATAGGACAACCTTTTAATTAACAGTGATCGCTCCATAAGGTGTCCTTGATCGGATCCAATTCAGTGTATGTACTTGTTACATTACACCCACTTGTCTGCTTAAAGTCACTACCTCAATGATGGAGTAAATCATCCTATAATATAGCAGCACAACAAGTGTAGGCTTTAGTGGTAATATTCAATTAATATCCACAGCCTAGAACAATTTAATAATCTATGAAAAATCATTACTCCCTGTCTTTGGTTCCTTAACCATTAACATGATTTTTCTACAGATGTGACATCACATGCCACATTTAAAGAATGAAATATACCTATAAAATTATGAATGTGAAAATAAATTTTTATTATCAAATAAAAATGCATAATATTGTTTTTGAGGGCAAATAATTCTAACATAAGCTTTGGAGAAATTATGTCTCAAGAATCTTTAAAGAACTTGAAGAACATTCATAGGACTTGAAGAACATTTGAAGGACTTGAAAAACTTGAAGAACAACAAATCTCTAACAAGCTCAAAGCCAAAGATTCGTTGTGAAGATCATTTGATCCATCTTCCAACCAAATTGAAGAAAATTTTGTGTTCGAGTCAAGACTATAAAGAAGATAGAATTAGAGGAGCACTTTTGTAAAAGAATCAAAGTAGAGACTGTACTCACTACTTGATTAATACAAAATCATATTTGTGGAACACATTTTTCAATTTGTTTGATTTTCTACAATTGGGAAATTTTGTGTTTACAATGTCTTTCAAGATGTCTTGGTGTGTGTCCCAAGATGTGTTGGTGTGTGTTCCAAGATGTTTTGGTATGTGGAAATGCTTTAGAAAGGCTTCTATTTATAAGAGTTTGGGGGTGGGTGAGCGACATGTGGTAGAGTCTGATTGGTGACACATGTCACAGTTTGATTGGAGGATTTTTAAGCCTTTTTCTCCAAGACACATGATATCATTTGATTGGCTGAAATGTCTTGATTTCAAGGTGACACATGTTAGCAATTGATTCGATCGCTTATGTCATCGCTTACACACGTCGGATGTCATTATTTACACATGCCGGACGTCATTGCTTACACTTGTTGATGTGTGGCATGTGTTATTGCTTACATGTGCTGTTATGTGATTGACATTTTGCATACTTTTTTTTTTTTTTTTAATGTTTTTATTTCATGATACTTGGCAAACTTATGTTGGTTCCTGAATGGTGATGGTAGAAACTAGTTGTAGTACGTGGTGCTTTGTAATTGATTGTATTTTGTGGACTTGGTAGTAATTGGCTATATATGACTATTCATGAAGGCCGACAAGGCTGAACCACATAATCCTCGTGTTCTCAGTGTGACTATTCTATACTTCCCCTTTTGTATCCACTTTAGTATATACAATATGGTATAATACATCGCATTACGAATATATTTAACAACGTAGACCAAACCTTAACTTGGTTACAAATAGGAAAAATAAAAACTTAGGTGCCCCAAGAGCAATATTCCCTCCTCTCACATGAGAGGTGGGCCGCATGTGTGGGACCCACCCTTATATGAGAGGAGGAAGCATTACTCTTAAAGCACGTAAGAATTACCCTACAATGGCAATAACACATGCTCAAACAGCTAGCCAACACTCAATGGCTACCAATGGCAACTCACGTCTTATCAATTCTCACTTCTCAATCTCATCCCTACTTTTAATTCTCCTAGCCATATTACCATCCGGGTCTCACATTATCACGGGCTATGGTTTCTCAATCAGAGAAGCAACCATTGATGACCTCCAACTTGCTTTCAAGCAAAACCAACTCACCTCGAGACAACTCGTTGAGTTTTACATTGGAGAAATCCGGAAACTCAACCCGGTCCTTCATGGAGTCATAGAGGTGAACCCAGATGCTCTATATGAAGCTGATAAGGCAGACCACGAGTGCAACCATGGTATTCCAATATTGGTCAAGGATACTATTGGTACAAAGGATAAGCTGAATACCACGGCTGGCTTGTTTGCACTGCTTGGCTCAGTTGTGCCTAGGGATGCTGGTGTGATAACCAAGTTGAGAAATGCTGGGGCTATCATCTGGGAAGCACGGACACGGCAAAATGGCCGTCGCACCCGCGTCTGACGTGGCCCGACGCGACGACGCGGGAGGGACGTCGCTAACTGCGCGTCGAACCGCGTCCAATTTTTTTTTTTTTTTTTTTTTCGTTTCCGGATGTGCGCTGATTCGTGCTGATTCGGCTCTGACGCGCGCTGATTCGCGTCGAACCGGGCCGATTCATGCCGATTCGGGCCGAATCAGATCGTATCGGCCGAATATGGTGTATTTTGGCCGGAAAAAGAAAATCAGCCGGTGAAAGAAAAAAAACAAAAACAAAAACAAAAACTTAAACCGAAAATACCGGTGGATATTGATACAAGATAGCCGCTGTCGCCGGCACAATTTCACCGGCCTTAACCCCTTTCTTCTTGTGCTTCTTCTTCATTGCTTCTTCGTCTTCTTCTTCCTTGTTTTTTGCAGAGCCCAGCTTTCTGTTTCTTTTTATTTGTTAAGTTTTGTTAAATGCCTTTCAGCCTTTGGCCCTTTGTTAACAAACACGTGAGCCACCACATCCTCCCTTTATTTTGTTTTTTGTACCTCTCTGACCAGACACGTGAGCCACATCTTCCTTCTTTATTTTTTTTTCTTTTTCTTTTTTTAATGGGAAGCTACACCTAATTTATTACCTGCCACATGTATGATATATCCTTTATTTTGTGACTAAATACGTGAGCCACTAAGCCCCTATCTTCTTTTTCTTTTTTATTATTATTTATTTATGAGAAGCCTCATCTATTTTAATAGTTCTATCAATAATTCAAGTTTCAAAATTTTTTGTGCACTTATTACTACCTATTTATTTATTTATTTATTTATTATTATTATTATATGATTTTTCTATTATTATATAAAAAAGCATGCTTAGCAATATATAAAATATATAAATAAAAATATTTTTAATAATTTTTTAATCGCCGCACCCCGCCGCACCCGCATCCTACTTTTTCAAAAATTGCCGAGTCCAGCACCCGCACCCGAGTCCGTAAACGCACCCGTGCTTCATAGGCTATCATACTGGGGAAGGCTAGCTTGAGCGAGTGGGCTAATTTTATGTCACTTGCAGCACCTAGTGGTTTTAGTGCAAGAGGTGGCCAGGGCAAAGTAAGTTAATTTTATGTGCTTGCGAAATAATTATATATATATATATATATTATATATAAAAGTTCAAAGAACTCAAGATTTATATTATAAATTCACGTTCTATGCGGACTTTTTTATTAAAAATGTCACACTTTTTTTAAAAAAACTCAATTTTTGGGAACTCGAGTTACATGTAAAACTCAAGTTTGATGAACTCAAGTTACAAAACAGTGATAAATTGCTAAATATTTTACAATAGTGATATATTACTAAATATTTTGCCCTAAACATGTTGTTAGGCCATTTTCGCCAATACTTTTATTAAAAAAATGTTTGACTTACCTCCAGTGTTTTTTTAATTAGAGGTCTTCTTTTATTTTAAATACACAATAGCAAGTGATAGTAAGTTTTAATCTCTACATTTTATTTAGTTAGTGGGTGATGTGGCAGTTTCTAATTAAAACAAATAGAGATTCTAGTTAAAAAAGTACTGGAAGTAAGCTAAGTCCTATTATTAAAAAAAAAAAAAACTACATATTTATTGCGACTTTAATTCAAGCCAATAAACTTAATTGTGACCCCAAGACCCCAATGTTTTGCTATTGCATGCAGAATCCTTGCCCTTATGTAAATATTGTTTAGGTATGCCAAAATAGAAGAGAAGAGAAAGGTGGAAAGAGTAACGAATGATGTCCCACTTAATGAGAGAGTCTTATGTGGAAGGTTGTTGAAAGAGGGATAGATAATTCTCCTAATTTGAGCCTTGGTAATTACATAGTCTCACTCTCATCTCCTCAAACACTCTCTCACTCTTAAATACTAAAGCCATAAGGACCCAATTACTACGCCTTGAATGCACCCTTACAATGCAATAAAAACACTTGGAAAATGTTTTGTTTTCTTTCCAACTTTTAAGGACCGGTCTATTAATTTTTGTCTCTCCTTATTTTTATTTTTAATATTTTTTAGAATTAAACTCCTTTTTGTTTCTTTTATCGATATTTACCACAATTAAATAAGGGTACTTTAATAGATGCCTTTAGGATATTTATTAATGGATAATTTTAGAAAAGTCTAAATATCACTTTGATGAAAAATATAAAAATTTTATCAAAAAAGTTAGTTGTTTTTTTTCCATGGAAAATTTCTAAAAACTTTTTCTAAATCAATTCCATTAGAGCATCCATTAACTTTTCCCATAAATGAATTGTAGTGAATTTGAGAATGATTCCACTTGCTTATACAAAGTGAAGAGTAGGGTTGTCCACGGTTCCTCATCACCCGGCCAACCCGCCGAACCTGTCTGAAACCTACCGGCCACCACCCGAACCGAACAATCCGACGGTCGGCGGCGGGTCGCCACCCACAGAACCCAAACTCTTCGAGTTGGTTGGTGGGTTTCCTTCCCAAAAACTCGAGCCACCCGACCCAACCATCAAATCAACAACATTCGGCAACATTCAAATGTTTTCCGACGAAAAATGACAAATATCGGTGATATGTTTGCTTTTCCGACGAAGATCTACTTGAAATCCACCAAATCCAGCAAGATTCGGCGATATTTCGTCGAAATCTAATCCAGATTTGACAGATCTGGCCAAATATCGGCCAAATCTCGTCGGATCCTGCGAAATTTCGGCACCGGTGACAAAACCCAAAATTGACCGGCACAAACCCGAAAACTGTTAGACTCAAACCGAACGACCTGACCATTAATACGGGTCGGTTTCGATTCGAATTTTCACCCACTCGAGCATTTTGGGTCAGGTCCGGGTCAGGCATAAATCTGACCTGGCTCGACCCGTGGACACCCCTAATGAAGAGCTACTGAATTTTAGCACTTAATTAACAATGCTCGAGTTATGTCTTCACACACCTTTTGTTATATCTGTTGTTGTCTGGAGATTCGAGATACACGTGAGGTTCCTTACTTTGTTAACAACATTTGTAGCTTCAAGTAACTTAGTCCCTGTTTGGTAGAGTAGTTAAACAACACATTTTCAGTTTTTAAACAATATTACACACTTTTTTACTCACACGTATTTCAAAAAATTACAAACAATATTACTCAAACTCCTCTACCAAACGGGCCCTTAAACATTGCTCAACCTTCTGCGCCACTTAAAATATAAGAAAATAAGAAAATAAAAACTTAGAATACAAAAACAAACATATGTATCTATTTGACTATTTCATATTATATATCATAGTCTAATAACATTGGCTATACTATACTATATATATATATATATATATTGTGGGGCTAAGGAATTAGGTAACCCTGGCCCACTTCGTACCAAGCCTAAGGCCCATGTCGAGGAGAAAGAAATTTTCGAAGACGACGCAAAAAGTTCGGATCACCCAAGAGGACTGCTGAGGATATCTATATTCTCGGCCAACTTTGACCAGAGGAGGGAGAGTCAACACCCCATCAAAGACAGCCTCTCAGAGCACTTCAAGAGAAAGAACGAGTATAATGTGCCAATCATGGGAGGACGGTAAAAGAGCAAACCCGAGACAAACTGTCATCTCCACATTAAATGCCTGCCGCTGGCGTTCTAGCCGCATTAATAAGGAAATGACCCCTGAACACTGCAGCTAGGACAAGTACTCGAATAGTAACCTGCCTGGTCGACAAATGTAGAGCTAGGATCAATTGAAAAGAAATATATAATGTAAGAAGTCCTCCAGAAGGGAGGAGGAGAGGCAAGAAAGGTGGTACCACTGGTATGATCTCTGGAACCTAGCACTGAAGAAGTAATAAGAACTTCCAGCCCCTAAAAGGAAGGCTGAGGAGTAATATTTCATGCTTCAGTCTATATTCTTGTCATTCAACCCATTCACCACCACGTTTAATCGTTGCAATCCTTGTTAGGGCCTAGTTCTTAAACCCATACTCTACAAATTCATTGTATCGTGCTAGTTGGGCTTGAGTCCACTTCATCTAAAGAAAGGTGCTCAAACTCGGCCTCTACATATATATATATATATCTCTCTCTCTCTCTCTCTCTCTCTAGAATTTGCTCTCTGTTGTGTTCTTCTGAAATGTTCACATGAAGACGTCAAATTCTGTAAGACCCTCTTAGTCTTTAACTCTCTAACTCTCTGTTTCATAAATATGACTTTTTTTTTTGTTGGTATTTATTTACTGTTCATGAATATTATCCCTAAATTAAACAGAGTAGTTAGATATCTCACAAATTTGTTTACAAATTTACACAATTCAATCTCAAGTTGATATAATTATAATATTAGATATACAATCGAAATGATCATACTTACAAGCTTATTTCCTAACACATTATTTTATTTGAACTAAGCTCATTTTGCAAGCAAGCTTAAATGGAATTGGCTTGTTTGCGAAATAAATGAATATATAAAGTAAATATTTCCTGAGCCAAACCTGAATTATTTATAAAACATATATATCATTTCATTTACAACTCTAACAGACAATAGAAATCCCAAACCAAAAATGTAATGGTTCTCAAATTCTCAATTTTAGCATCTAATTTTCAACAGACATCTATAAAAACTAACCTTAAAAAAGGGGGGGAAATCAGAGTAGAAAAATATCGAAGTTAAGATTTTGAAACTCAAGTAAACTTAAATATTAGCTGGAAGTTGGCAGAAAAATTTTGAGAAAGTGAGCTAACAGGAAACACTAACAAACTATATGCATGTGCTTTTAAAAAAAAAAAAAAAAACCATATACTTAATGTGACCAAGACCTAATGTTTAACTATTGCATGCAGAACCCTTACGTTTTATCAGTAACTCCTTGTGGGTCAAGTAGTGGGCCAGCAATATCAGCTGCAGCAAATCTGGTAGCAGTGGCACTTGGGACCGAGACTGATGGCTCAATCCTATGTCCTGCCAGTTTTAACTCAGTAGTAGGCATCAAGCCAACCGTTGGGCTCACCAGCCGAGCAGGGGTCATCCCAGTCTCTCCTAGGCAGGACACTATTGGGTATGTGATTTTACACTTTCCATTGTGAGATTATAAGAGCACTTGCATCATTCCATGAAAAATGGCTTAAATAAAAAATTTTGGCCAATTAACCTTAAAAATCACTTACATCAGTTCATGTAAAGTTAAGCATTTATAGTCCATTTTCCATTTTAGTTATAATAGTCGTGTAAATTTACGTAGTTACTATAATTGTGTATATGCATATTTTATTCATTCTTTGTGTTTCTCGAAAATGAAAGAAGAGAGTAGATAGTGATTTTGATCTGTGAATTGAATAATACTGAAGATAGATAAACAATTAAAAAATCATGAAAATTTGATATTTTAATAAAATAAATAATAGAAAAGATAAATATAATGTGAGTTTTTTTAAAATTAAAGCGATGAAGTAAAATAGAAAAAAAAAATTATACTAAAACAGTAAAAAATATTTGCACAAATTTATGTGAACCCTAACGTGTTCTTTGTGTTATCAAGCATTGCAACGGATTCATATTCATGAGATAGTATTTTGTGTAACTATGGTATGCAACTATAGCATGTAGTGTCAACGTGTCAGTGCTCTCTACCAACTATATATGAAACATGTAACCAATGTAAAAAGTAAATAGAAAATATCGAGGGTTACATTTACCATTACAATTCTAAGCATCCAACTGAGCACAGTGCTCCATCTAAAATTCTCTATTACAAATATCAATCAAGTAACCCCCAGCCCTTTTTCTTATTGAGAATCTATCAATCAAGAATCTTAGATTAATAAAGTAAAATCAATTTGAACCGGTAACGTGTTTGGTCCTTCTCATCCCTGCCGCACTTGTCGAACTTTGATTGGCTTATCTTTTTGATCTGGATTCGTCACATGTTACAGGTCGAGTTTGCTACTCATATCAACATGTTAGGTGATGAAGGTTAAATTGGGCCATATAGGCTATTCTGTTCTTTCCATGGCTCCAAGTTCGGCCAGCCGCTCTGTAAAGTCCATCTCATCTAATTTTGAAAAATTGCATTTGTATCCAAGGGATGTGGTATTGTTTTTCTTGCAGGGCCCAATTTTTTTGAGCCATTAAAAATTTGGCCCAAACATAACATAAAAGCTTTTGCACAGCGTGATATGTCATAACATAATCATGTCTATCTCTAAAAGGTCTACTTTTTTGTTTCCCTAAGACTTTGTGTTGCAATTTTCATTCACCATGGTTATGTATGTACAAATGGTCTAAATAGAGTGCCATTGTGACTAATTGAACAGGCCAATCGCGAGGACAGTATCAGATGCTGTTTATGTTCTTGATGCTATTGCAGGTTTCGACTACAATGATAAAGTAACAAAAAATGCGTCACAGTACATTCCACGTGGTGGCTATAAACAGTTTCTAAATGCTTATAGGCTCAAAGGGAAGAGGTTGGGAATAGTTAGGAATCCCTTCTTTACTTCTGGCACTGGATCTCCCCATGCTAAAGCTTTTGAGCATCATTTCCAGACTCTAAGGTAAAAGAGTTCCATGTACTAATCTAAATATAAAAATAAAAAAATAAAATAAAATAATAACAAAAACAAAAAAAAAACAAAAAATTTCAAGTAATAAATTGGCTTAACATAATGGCGTTGCTTTAATATGTCATAATTTTTATGTTAAAAAGGCAAGAAGGTGCAATTTTGATAGACCACTTGGAAATAGCCAACATTGATGTTATCTTGAATGTCACATTAAGTGGGGAAGTAATAGCTTTGCTGGCTGAGTTCAAACTATCCTTAAATGCATATCTAAAAGATCTGGTGGTTTCTCCAGTGCGGTCCTTGGCAGATGTAATAGCCTTCAACAACAAGTTCTCAGATGTGGTAAGTAGGAAAATTCTAAAATTACAACAAATTTTATTATACAAAACTTACAAACTTGCGTGATAATAAATATGAATGATTGGTGTCACTTTAACTATATAATAAATAAATATTTCAATTACTTATTTTCTAATGGGTGAAATATCACCAAAGGTTCCCTTAATTTCTTTGATCCATGGTTGGATACTCAAGCGACATGGGCAAAGCTTGTTTTTTTTATGCTAAAAATTTGACTTGAATGGACATGCAGGAAAAGATAAAGGAATATGGCCAAGCCATCTTTTTAGCATCCCAAGCCACGAATGGAATTGGCAATAATGAGAAGGCAGCATTGCTTAACTTGAAAAAACTTTCGAGAGATGGATTTGAGAAACTGATGCGTAAGAATAGGTTAGATGCATTGGTAACACCTGGTCCAGATGCTGCTCCAGTTCTTGCAATTGGGGGATTCCCAGCTATTAATGTCCCTGCAGGATATGATAATAACGGTGTGCCCTTTGGCATAACCTTTGGAGGACTAAAGGGCTCAGAGCCAACGTTGATTGAGATTGCATATGGCTTTGAGCAGGCTACTAAGATTAGAAAGCCACCTTCATTTAAACCTTGATGTTTTAGAACAACCTCTATTTTAAATTGAAGAACGTGTATTAATACCTCTTAATCATGTACTTCGATTAAACTCGTATGATCTGGTGATTTCTATCTATCAATAATAAGAAATGAAGCATTAATATATGTTCTTATGGCAGACGATACATCGAGTATAGTATCAAAACATGCTCAAAATTAAAATGAAAAGGAATGTGACCTAAAAAATTATAGACATAATAACATTAGCTCTTAAATGCTTTCCATCAAATTAACAAGGTGGCTTGATATAGTTTGAGCCCTAAGACAAAAGTA
The DNA here is from genome assembly GCA_023621385.1 of Quercus gilva. NCBI lineage: Eukaryota > Viridiplantae > Streptophyta > Magnoliopsida > Fagales > Fagaceae > Quercus > Quercus gilva. Next base: position 54,738,318 of record CM042483.1, read on the forward strand.
AGAAGTGGACATTTTTTAATTTAAATGTCACTCCAAGAATATTTATGAAACTTTCTATAATATATATTTTTATTTAAGATATATATATTCTTCTTACTCGTCTATATATATGTTGGGAATTTAAACTCCTTAAACAACAATTGGATTAACCTAGTGAATTAACCAAGTGATTAACTTAGTCAATTTATGCAATTCTAGGTTAACACAATCATATAATCATATCAATATATAAAGTAGTGGAAATATAAAGAACACAAAGATATGATCACCTAAAAAAACCAAACCAGTAAAAAACTTGGGAGGATTTAACTTAGTTATCCTCAAGGTAAACTTGAATCTACTGTATGAAAGAATCGAAATTCAAACAATAAGACTTACAAGCCCCCATGCTCAACTTCTTATTGCTACCCACCAGTAGAATTTACTGACACAACCATGTGCAAGCTCCGAATTCACGGACCCCTTCTTTTTTGGATTCTTCACAAGATACAAGCACCCCCGCTTGTTTTTCTTTAAGCTCCAATAGTAGCAACTGAGTTGATCATCAAGGTATTAATAATATCTCTACCTTGAAAACCCTAAATTTATGTGAAGGAAAACTCTTCAAGGATCTCACAAGAGATTCACATAAACAGCAAATATGAGCAACAAAAACCTTAGAGAGGTTTAGGTACAAAACCCTAGATACAAAAGAGGCACTCTCTTCTCTCTCTTTTCAATCACTTAAAAACGTGCTTAGGGTTTCCTTTATATAGTGGGAGAAGTAGATCTGAAACCCTAATCCTTAATGGGCTTGGGGGCTGAGTTGGAAAATTCTGTAGAAAAACATTCTACCTGATATTCGATCGATCGAGTTTAATTCTCAATCGATCGAGCCAGACAGAAAGTCACTAATACTTCTACAACCACTCGATTCCAACTTTACATACAACGCCCACACTTTGAGCAAGTCTAAACAAGACTAACAACCTGTTTTGATCATGTTTTGTCAACATTACAGCCAGATAGAAAGTCACTAATACTTCTACAACCACTCGATTCCAACTTTACATACAACGCCTACACTTTGAGCAAGTCTAAACAAGACTAACAACCTGTTTTGATAATGTTTTGTCAACATTACACATTAGAGTTCTAAATACATTAGTTTTTAAATCTTTAGAACCTAACAATATATATATATATATATATGAGATGGGTTCAAGTTACACCCAGTGTAACTTCAAAAGAGTTACATCTATTTTAAACCATTGATTTCTCACATATCTAACGATAGAAAAAAGCCTAGTATTTATTGCTTTCCAACTCATCTCATCTAATTAATACTAGCATTTTTGTCTCTCTCTTATTTATTACATTTATAAGTATCTTAACATTTAGGGAGATAAAAAAGTATTATTACATTTATAAGCATCTTAACCTTTAGGGAAATAAAAATGAATTACAAAATCACCTATAACTACGAACCTGGATTACATCCAAAACCTAAAGAAACAATGAAATAGGAAATTGTGAAGCTATGTAGGTTTAGTTAAGTGTATTAGGTAGGGAGAGAAAACAAAGATGACGACTTTTCAACACGAACTTCGCTAGAGCCTCTGGAAATGGATTTTTATTGGGTACCAAAGAATTCCTTTTTTTATGTCTGATCTAAACAAACCTTGTTTGATTTTTCTCCTACAAAATAAAACCATCTTTTTTCTAAAATCTAAATCAATCCCAATATTTTTTACTTTAAAGTTTTCCCCTACTTATTATGGGCCAAGGCGACTTGAGCATGGTCTTCCTAGCCACCTCTGGGCAAGGCGGCAGTGACTTTGGCTTGCTTTTCCCTTTCCCATGGTGTTTATTTATTAAATATTTGGGTCATGGGCATGTAGTCAGCGAGGTAGTCGCAAATATTGGCTCTCGATTTCACTTAAATTGCAGAGTATCATTGAAAATGTTCATGTGATGGACAGTGATAAATTCTGCATTTGAGTTTTTTTTTTTTTTTTTTGAGAAAACCTGCATTTAGGTTTGAGAGTTAACTAAGAGATATTTTTTCTTTAATGGTACAAATGAGAGAAATAGAGATTGGAGAAGTTAGCTGACTTTTACTTTATTATAAGATGTTTATAAATGGTTATATTTAATAAATAAGAGAGAGAGACAAAAATGCTAGTATTAATTAGATGAGATGAGTTGGAAAACAATAAATATTAGGCTTTTTTCTATAGTTAGATATGTGAGAAATCAATGGTTTAAAATAGGGGTAACTCTTTTGAAGTTTTACTAGGTGTAACTTGAACCCATCTATATATATATATATATATATATAAAACCGAAGCCTCTGAAACTCCCACATATTAAGACATGTGTAAATCATGTTAGGAACATATGTCATTATGGAATTGGCTAATCCTTTGACAAAATACACTTTACATGTATTTGGGTAGATTTTTGGATGAGTTTAGTACTTCAAAGAACAAGAGTTCAAGTCTAATATTGAAACCATGCAAATCTGTCCAAGAAACAAGTGAAGAAGTGCTGATTCATTAAAAACTCGATAGCTCTTGATCGCTCGCAATAGATAGCTATCTATCGTGAATTACAAAAATCAATGTTTTAGATTTGATTTTTGGCCCATGCTTATGTATTTATGTAGGGTTTCTTTTCTCACAACCCTAGACATATATAAAGCTTATTTTATAGGCCGTTACACAAGAGAATACAAGGAAAACACATGCAAAAGGTGACTGATGCTTTATTCTCTCTAAAAAAAGTTACTACGTCTTTGCGTCTTAGGGTTTCGTAACCAAGTGCTACTTGATCTTCATTATTAATGAACTTTGCAGCCAACATCTTCCTCAAGTTAGTGTATTAGTCATGTACTGGGAGCCGTGCATTATTGGTTAGTCATGTACTGGGGTCCGGGCAAAATGGGTGGCGTTCATATATTAAAGAGTTCAGAGGTTCTGAAGCGGTAGAAAGTTTCTGCTGTAAGTTCATCTATAGGGATTGTAGAGTCTAGGGATAAAGGTTTTATACTAGATCTAAAACTTCTCTTTATTATAGTGGATTGATTTTCAGGAAGGTTTTCCCTCATGTTTTTTACTGTGAAACTAGTTTGTTTCATTGGTTTTCCTGTGTCATCATATCTTGTCTTATTTAATTTTCCGTTGTGCATGATATTGATGTTAGTTTGATTTAACAATGTTTATTCATAATAAATCTAATTAACAACTTGGGTTTAAAACTTGTTAATTCTATCAATCGGGGTCTAAATTTCCCATCACCACAAATTTCCATGTCAGCACATTACTTAAAAAAAAAAAAAACATAAAAAAAAGAAACGTAATAACAATTTTCTAAAACCCGATGCTCTGCCCTTTTCCTTTCACGATGCTCTGCCTCCCGATGCTCTGCCTTTCCCAACACAAACCAAAACAGTACATATGAGCACAAGCCCAAACCCAAACCAAATTCATTCCCCATCTCCCTCTTCGTCATCTTCCTCCTCATCCCATAAATTTCTTCAAACACAATACACACCCAACACAGACCAAACCCATAAATCACCAAAACCAAAATAATCTCGTCTCTCTCTTCGTCATCTTCCTCTTCATTCCATAAATTTCTTATTTGTAAGGGAAAAGAAATAGAGAAGAAGAAGACGGCGCAATAGGGGCTGTGCCAAGTTGAAGCAGTAGGTTGCCAACATAAGTCGCAAGTCATGGTGTCACACCTTCATCTTCTACTGCTGTTTCTTTTTTTTTTTTTTTTTTTCTTCTTTTCCTCCTCCTTCTCTTTCTTTTGTCCGTCTCCAATCACTGTTGTAGTTTCTCTCTTTTTATTTTTGTACTCTTTTAATGTTTCCAAATCCTCCACATGACTTGCATTGGGAAAGTAGAAAGCTTTTAATTTTTGAATAAAAAAGGGGCAAAATGTTTTAGCCATTATTTTTTTTTAGCTTTGAGCCCAACATGATGTGAGACGTGTAGTAATGATACTAATTGATTGACATGCAATAAATATCTTAAGTACTTTTAATTCTTATATTATTATAATATCATTATCTATGTTTACTTATTTATATAAATAAATAGGTAATTTTTGGTTAATTAATATTTTCCATTTAGTTATTGAATGTTTAGTATTGACTATGGGATAGGGAATTTTGAGATTGTAATCCTAACGTGCAACATTCATTTTTTGTGATGAGAGTTAGATATCTATTAGTATTACGGTAGATATTTATTTGCTTCTTAAATATATCAAATATGACTTTCACTTTCACAAAACATAAGGTATCATATTCACAAAACTTCATGTAAGACTTTCTTTATTTGTGAAAAAATTTCAAATCCATTCCATGGGCTTGTCTTAGGTATTAAAGCTGTTTAGCACTGTCATAAGTGATAGCTTAACAGCTTTCCTGTGCATCGCACAGGTTAAGGACTAGTTAAAATATAAATTTTTTCTTCTCAATATATATATATATATATATAATTAATGTTTTATATTTATGGGTTCATTTGTTTTCTTGTAAAATAATTTAGGAAAATTTTCCCAAAAATTTCCCCCAAATTTTAGGTGTTTTTCCCACGCCCAACCTAAAATTCTGGTCAAATTGAAAATAATTTTGATTAACCATAAAATAAGACCCTTTCATATGTAAATTTTTTTATGAATAGCCCACCCCACCCCTATCGAACCCAATCGACCTATTGTAACTTGCCACAACCAACTTCTCTCTCTCTCTCTCTCTCTCTCTCTCTCTCTCTCTCTCTCATTGCATTTTTTGCATTGTTACAAGGAAAAAAAAAAAACAAAATATCTGAAAAGTTCTTGCTCTTTTTACCATTCAACTCACTTGGGTCCAATTAAGAGCTTTGTTGCATAACTAATTGATACCTCCTAGTTTTTCCAAGAAAGAAATTTAAGATTCAAATTTCGCTTCTCTCAACCATATATGGATTTAAAAAAAAAAAAAATCACTTGGGCGATTGGTTCCACAATATTATAACCACAAAAGGGAGCATGTGCAATTTTTAGTGAACTTTTTAGTGCCTCTTAGACTTTTTGGATAATTTTATTCCGTTGACCTAGGCATGATACTTGTCTATATATGTGCAACGTATGTATGAACAAATACATGTAGTAGCACTTTCTTCTTCTTTCTTCTTTTTTTTGGTAAGAATTGCAATTTCATTAACTAAGTAGAAGCAGAAATAGAAAAGTTAGAGCAGATACGCTCATACATAGTGCCAGCAGAATTTAAGCTAAGCAACAATGCTACATTAGAAGGAGGAAAAGAAAAAGATAAAAAGTCTTGAGACAGTAAAGCTCCTCTCCTTGCGAGTGTGTTAGCACACTTGTTGGCTTCTCTAAAGCAATGTTTGATAATAGTTCTTGGTATTTTCTTCAGGTTCTCCTAGCAATATGCCACAATCACATCATTCCCATTTAAACTCCCACCCGGTTTCTTTAAGAGATCCACAACCAGTTTTGCATCCAGCTCTATAATCACAGCTGGAAGATTTAACTCAATGCACATATTTAAACCATCCCGCAGTGCCCATAATTCAACTGCAATGCTGGTAGCGATTCCAATAGCACGAGCATAACCTCCCACCCATTCACCATTAGCATTTCAAATAATGCCATTTCCCCCAGCACGGCCAAGATTCCTAAGAGAAGATCCATCCGTATTCAACTTGTGCCAATTTTGTGGGGGTGGCTCCCACTTGACAAAAATTGTTCCCAGGATCCTTTTCTTACTCTCATTAACACCAAGAAATGCATACTCAGCTGCCTTAGCAATAATATCTAATTTGTAGATCTTGTTAAGGGCTTCATTCTTAAAAATCACTCTATTCTAGTGTAACCATAGGTTCCACACTCCAATGAAAAAAAGAATCCCCCACGAAATACCCAAAGCACAAGGTTGCTGTGATTTACAATTGAGACGAAGCCAATCTAATAGGTTGATTCCAAAGAACAGGTTGGGAAGCATAGGTGGAGATAAGGAGTTCCATACCTGTTGAGCTATAGAGCAATCTCTCAACACATGAATAATGGATTCTGATGGACCATTACAAAGCGGACATGAAGCAGGGAGATTCAATCCTCTTGCCACAAGAACCTCTCTTACCGAAATGCTACGATGTACACATTGCCACAAAAAAACACTTAATTTTGGGCATGGTGTTAGTCTTCCACACCCAATTGTCCACAAAGGAATTCATTGTCAAGTCATTAGTATTCAGACTCGCTAGTCTATAGGCATCCTTAAGCTCAAATTCCCCGCTTGGAGACGAAGCCCAGGAAATGCGGTCAGTACCATTGGCATGAATCGGGAATGGAGTAGCTTTGATTCTCAAAAGTAAATTGGGTGGAACCTGAAAAGAAATAACTTCTCGGTGCCAATTCTGTAGCGAACATACATCCTTGAGGAGTAAACAATCCTCCCTTCGATTGAGAGGTCTATGAATTATATTTCTCAAAGGCCCGTCGATAAGCCATTTGTCAAACTAAAAGGAAAGTTGACTATCTTTCCCAGCAATCCATTTGATGCCAACTTAAAAAAATTTCAATTTGGACCATTGAGATCATTTATCTTTTTGAAATAATTCATTCGTTCATGCTTGGTAATTCACTACAAAAAACGCGGGCTATAGCTGTGTTTACAAAAAATGCGACTATAGCTGATCTATAACTGCATCTCCAAGAAACGTGGCTAAAGCCTCAAGCTATAGTCGCGTTTTTTAAAAACGCGGCTATAACTAACTTATAGCTGCGTTTTTAAAACACAGCTATAGGTCCGGTTGAATAAATTTTTTTAAAGGGTGACCTATAGCTACATTTTTAAAAAATGCAGCTATGGCTAACCTTAAAATGCAGCTAAATTTTTGCTATAGCTGTGTTTTTTTAAAGCGCGGCTATAGGTCCAACCGAATAAATTTTTAAAGGGGACCTATAGCTGCATTTTAAAATGCAAAAGACACAGCTACAAGTTAGATATAGCTGCGTTTTAAAAAACGCAGCTATAGGTCTAGCCGTATAAAATTCTGAAGGATGACTTATAGCTTCGTTTTTTAAAAACGTGGCTATAGATAACCTTTAGCTGCGTTTTAAAGGCGCAAAAAACGCAGCTATAGGTGTGGCTGTATAAATTTTTTTAAAGGATGACCTATAGCCCCACTTTTCAAAAACGCGGCTATAGCTAACACCAAAAAAAAAAAAAAAAAAAAAAATTCTCCAGCTTCTCACGTACGCCCCCTTTCCCACCTACCTCTATTTTCATCTTTTCTCTTTCTTTCTTTTTTCTTTCTTCATTCTTCACTCACTCCACCTTAACTACTCTTCAGGTTCTTCTTTCTTTTTTTCTTTTTCTTTTTTTCCTTTTTCTTTCTTCCTTCTTCACATTTGGGTAACTCTTTTCTCTTTTTCTTTTTTCCTTTTTTTTCCTTTTTGAAACGCGGCTATAAACCCCTTTTTTTGTAGTGATATTATGCATTTGTTAAGCACTATATAAGCGTATAATTTTTACGATGAATCAATTTAAACATGCAACATTATTTAAAAATACAAATCTTTCTTATCAAATTTCAACCAAAAAAAAAAAAGAAAAAAACAAATAAATAATCTTCTAGCAGAAGTATATCCAGACTCAAACATGCTTCAATATTTATTTTTCCTTTCATGAACGCATGCTATGATCCAATAATTTGTTAGCACTATCATAGACACCCAAAAAACCCCAAAAATTTCAGTACCTAACTTATAATTTTGCATAATTTACTTTGACCGAACTTTTTCAGTACTCAACTTAATATTTTTGCATAATTTTATTACTTTGACCAGTAGATGATGAGTACTGGTCCAACTCATTAAAAAAAAAAAAACACAACTTGTCTAAATTAAACTAGGACCAACTTGTAGTAAGTACGCAGTATGCACACGGAGTTGCACTTCTACACAAGACTACAGTACTTCTGGAAAATGCGGACCTCGGTGTTACTTTTTTTCTTCTCTATCTTCGTCAACGCAATCAACGGCTCACAATTCACAATCACCGAGGCCACCATCGATGACATCCACCGTGCCTTCAACGAAAACCAACTCACTTCAAGGCAACTAGTTGACTTGTACTTGGACCAGATTGCGGCATTGAATCCCCAGCTTCGCAGCGTACTGGAAGTGAATCCAGACGCTCGGAATCAAGCGGAGGAGGCTGACCGCGAGCGGGAGGAGGCGGCGAAAGATCAGAACTGTCGATCGTTGGGAGAGTTGCATGGGATTCCCATACTGTTGAAAGACAGTATAGGGACTAAGGATAAGCTGAACACCACGTGTGGGTCCTACGCGCTGCTGGGATCAACGGTGGCTAGAGATGCCGGCGTGGTTCAACGGTTGAGAAGAGCCGGGGCGGTGATATTGGGGAAGGCTAGTCTTAATGAATGGTATGGGCTTCGGTCGTTGGCGATTCCCGATGGTTGGTGTGCTAGAGGTGGACAAGCAGTGGTTAGTCTTATATTTGAAGAGCGTGTAGATTTTTTAACTTATAAAGTTTATTAGTTTTCACTTTTCAGTTTTTACAGTTATTTAATTAAACTATACTGTTATGGACACAATTTTAAATTCATTGTAATTCTTAATTATGACTTTAGCTAGTAGTTGACTAGTTGTGATCGTAACATTACAGTTAATTAATTAAAAGATAGAAACTCCTCGTCGAGCTACGCCAAAACATGTCTCGAGTTTCATAAAGATATATAAATCAATAGGTCCAACCGGTCTGTTAAATATTAGCTCTGATACCATGTTAAATGGATAATATTAACAACGTGATGTGTTATACCATGTTGTGTATATGCTAGAGTGGATGCGGAAGGAGAAGCATAGAATAGGAACACTGAGAACACGAGGGTTACGTGGTTCAGCCTTGACGGCCTACATCCACGGAGGAATCCCTTAAGGGCTATATCTTTATTATATGAGAGTGTAGTATAATAACCTGTGTTACAATGAACCATAACATGAGTATATATAGGCGACTAAACCCTAGACTACTAGTACAAGCAGGAATGGGCTTGGGCCTATTACATTGGGCTAATATGTCTAATATATATCTCTAACACCCTCCCTCAAACTCAAGGCGGAAGCTCGATGAAGGCTTGAGGTTGGATAAGCAGGAGAAGATCACTTGGAGATGCCTTGAAGAATGCCTTTGAAGAAACCAGATGAAGAATGTGCCAATTGACCAATTTAGGAGCTTCAAATGAAGAAACGGAGTCCAAAATTGGAATCTATGCGAAAAACTGAGCAAGATAGGCCCTTTCGGAAAGTTTGACTTTTGGTCAAAGGTCAAAGCAAAAAGTCAAAGTCAAAGTCAACAGATCAGGGTCAAAGTCAACGGCTACATGGACCGGGTCGGTTCCGGGTTTTCCGGGTCGGGTCACGGATCGGGCTGCAGAGACGCTGACTCATCCTGATGACGTGGTGCTGACGTGGACTAGGGCTTACGTGTCATGCTGACGTGGAGTGATGACGTCATACAGTGACGTCAGATGACATCAGCAGGACTGCTTCGGCGCGTGGAAGGCGCGTGTCAGCGTATACCGGCGCGTGATGGCAAGATAGAAACCCTGGCGGCGCGTGTAAGCGCGTGTGACTTCAGATGAGGACCAGAATTTCAGGTTTCGTAGATCGGCGGACGAGGAGGCCGTAGGGGCGGCGCGTGTACCAAGAAAACGATCTGAAATTCAGGAATCTGAGGCGGCGCGTGGGGAGTTTCGGAGCTTTTGACGGCGCGTGGAGGCGCGTGTAGCTTCTTTTGGTGGCCGAATTCCTGGGTTTTGGTCGCGGGAGGTCGTGGATCACGTCTGTGGTGTTGGTTTCGTCAAGCGAGGCTTGGATTTGCACAGATCTGAGAAGTTGAGTCACGGCTTTGCTTGAGTTTGTAGATCTTGAACACAGCACTGAGCCACCGTGGCTGCAAGATGCCATGGAGTCTAGATTCAGCAGAGAAGCATATGTGACTTCTGATGGTGATGTGCACATTAAAATCTTCTTTGCTTGTTAGAGATTTTGTTGATGCCAAGAACGGATTTTGGCTCTGATACCATGTTAAATATTAGCTCTGATACCATGTTAAATGGATAATATTAACAACGTGATGTGTTATACCATGTTGTGTATATGCTAGAGTGGATGCGGAAGGGAAAGCATAGAATAGGAACACTGAGAACACGAGGGTTACGTGGTTCAGCCTTGACGGCCTACATCCACGGAGGAATCCCTTAAGGGCTATATCTTTATTATATGAGAGTGTAGTACAATAACCTGTGTTACAATGAACCATAACATGAGTATATATAGGCGACTAAACCCTAGACTACTAGTACAAGCAGGAATGGGCTTGGGCCTATTACATTGGGCTAATATGTCTAATATATATCTCTAACACGGTCAAAACTCAGTCTAGAGTTTAAGAAGATAAAATAAATCAATAAATAAGAGTGATAATAGGATATTGAAAATTTTGCTACACACATTACAAATTGAAGTGTTATTGATCACATATATGTAATAAAAGGTCCTACTTAGTGTACAATTAATTCTTCCACTTTTGTAGGGACTAGAAAGAGATCATGGTAATAAAATTGAGTCTGTAACTTAGACATTTAATTATTTTGTTATTAATTTTGTAAACATTTTGTAGTAAAATGGAAAGTAATTTAAATATTTTCGATGATGGCATGGACACAGACCGGATTAGGAATGAAGTTCATATTGTTTGAGCAATATTGTGCAATCTGTCGCGATATATAAGTTGTCTATGTCAATGTGTAAAAACTTTAGGAATTCCATTCAAAACAGGGCATTCTAATGATAAGTGCGGATATGTACGGACATGGACACAACACAATAACTTTTGAAAAGTTAAGACACAATACACTTAACAATTAACTAATTATCTCCAAGGACAAGCCTATAGCTGTGTCCCTAGGGCGCTGTGTCCGTGTCCAACATGAACACGACAAAGATTTTAGAGTATCTGTACTTCTTAGATAATAGATAATGTATATTATTTGGAATGATAAGAATTGCTACACATTTTTTAAATTGAATTCATGTTTTGAAAAACATTATTTGGAATATCCTTTAATTGTGTTTGAGTATACCAAGGGGAACGTCTATTAGTTGCAGCTTTGCTGCTGGTTTGGTATGTTGCATTGAGTTTTTGTTGTCTGCAGCTTGGCTTCTTGTGCTCTACTTCTTATCTTTAGTGAATAAAATTTCATATTCATCCAATAAAAATATACACACACACACACACACGAGGTCTTCAATCATGAAATATTTTGGGGGAACATGCAGAATCCTTATCTGAAATCCGGGGGTACATGTGGGTCAAGCAGTGGGTCCGCAATCTCAGTGGCAGCAAACATGGTATCAGTGTCACTGGGGACTGAAACCGATGGCTCCATCATCTGTCCAGCTGATCACAACTCGGTTGTAGGGATTAAACCCACTGTTGGTCTCACCAGCCGTTCCGGTGTCGTCCCAATCTCTCCCCGTCAGGACACAATTGGGTAAGTTAATCTGTTGCACCTTGATTTTATATATATATATATATATATATATAAGAGGTAAAAAACTAGCACTAGATAGTGTGATAGAATGGTAGTTAAGCGATTAACTTGATCATGTCCTAGTAGCCAATGATTTTAGGATAAGTAAGAATTTTTCGAGGAGAAGTGAACTTATGTATGTGACACAGGATGGTTGCCTTTTAGGCAGAGGTTTAAGTAACGAATTTTGATTATGTGCAATTACAGGCCCATATGCAGAACTGTAACAGATGCAGTGTATGTGCTTGATGCCATTGTGGGTTTTGATCCACGAGATAATGAAGCAACAAAGGCAGCATCTGTGTTCATACCTCCAGGTGGTTATAGACAATTTCTGAATGAAAATGGCCTCAAAGGGAAGAGATTGGGTGTTGTAAGGGAACCGTTTTTGGACTCATATAATGGAACCTCTGCAATTCCAGCCTTTGAGCGTCATCTGAATGTGTTAAGGTAAATTTATGCAAGGGCAGTTGTAACTTGGAAAGTAATACATATGCACAGTTCTAGCACACACAAGTTAGCCCCTTCAACATATTTGTCCAACTCTCCCACCTAGGCCATTATTGCCTTCACTTGCATATATAGCTATGAAAAATCAAGATGATGTTGTTTAATCAAGTTCTTACAGAGTGTGAAATTTAACCTTCAGTTTTATTTTGGTTATGTCAAGGCAAAGAGGTGCAATTATAGTAGACAACCTGGAAATAGCAAACATCGATGTGATTTTGAATCTCACTCAAAGTGGCGAATTAATTGCATTGCTGGCCGAGTTCAAGATTTCATTAAATGACTACCTGAAAGAGCTGAGCAATTCTAGAGTGAAGTCATTGGCAGACATAATTGCATTCAACTTGAATAACCCAGTTATAGTAAGTATATGATTCTTTGAAAGATGGACATACAGCATGATTAGCATGCTAATAAGCTATTGTTGGACCAAATCGGTAAAACAATTTCCACAGACAGCAATATTGGTTAGCTGTTTTTAATGATTCGCAAACACCCTGTATTTTGAGGATTCAATTAGTCTATAGAAAATTCATAATTGACCCCAACATTTTGGGACTAAGATTTAGTTGTTGTTGTGAGGTTCTGGAAACACCTCCATATGTGGTTTTGCATTATATACTTTTGAATTTTTAACAAAATATTGTGTTGATTTTTACCTCCAAAAGGATGAATAAATTATGCACCTCAATTCAATTTCACAGCTCTTTTTGTGTTTGATGTATGCAGACAATTTATTGAGCTTCGGTCATTGCAGGAAAAACTGAAAGAATATGGTCAGGATGATTTCATTGCATCAGAGAATACAAGTGGGATTGGAGAGCAAGAGATAGAGGCAATAGAGATGATGGCAAACTTGTCAAAATATGGGTTTGAGAAACTGATGAACGACAATAACTTGGATGCAATGTTGACAATAGGCTCAAATGTTTCCTCAGTACTAGCAATTGGTGGTTACCCAGCAATAACTGTTCCAGCCGGGTATGAAAGAAATGGAATGCCGTTTGGGATTAGTTTTGGGGGCTTAAAGGGTTCAGAACCGAAGCTGATTGAGATTTCTTATGCATTTGAACAAGCTACAAGGGAACGACGGCCTCCCACTTTTCTTGAATAATGGTACGAAGTGAACAACTTCCTTGAATGCTATATTTTGATAATTTTTTTTTGAGAAAGTATATTTTGATAATTGGGTTGTAAATAAGGCCATATTACAATAAATATACCAGGCCAAAAATAAGTGCGTTGTTATTGGAAAAATATATTAGCCATCTTAACTTGGTGAATTACATGTTGGTTGTTGATATTATTATTGGAAAAATGTGATTTTTTAAGTGTTTGGACTGAGGCCAACAACCAATTGTTATCGAGGCTTTCACTATCATACCACAGAACAAAAGAACAAAAGTTCATTCAAACAAGAACACGATCAAATAATTTTTAGCCTTGTCACAATCAATTAACAACCCCCCCCCCCCCCCCCCCCCCCCAAAAAAAATGTCACTTCTTGTTTTCAATAATTTTTGAGAAATGCTATGTTCATACTTATAACAAATTCTAAATAGTAAGTAATTACGTGGGTAAAAAAGAGATAAATTGTGGACCCAAATTCTCACCAGTACTTATCACTTAGAATTTATTATAAAAATGTTATATACATAAGAATTTTTCATCATTTTCAATGGAATTTTTAGCGCCTAACTTTGGATAATTTTATAGGTTTGACCCACGCATGATAGATACTTGTCTAGTTCAAAAAAAAAAAAAAAAAAAAAAAAAAAAAAAAAAAAAAAACAAACAAACAAACAAACAATCAAAAGGATGTCACTCTGCACTTGTCTAAACTCAAATATAGTATTCATAAAACTAAAGGAAAAAGTTATTTTTATGTTTAATATGTAAGACTAAATTAATTTGGTCTCCCATGTGATAAGGCACATGTATTAAGTTAGAGGTTGAATAAGATATAAAGACATATCTGTTAGTGTCTTATTTGATTGGTAAATTAGAGAAGTGCTTTTCTAATGCGACTCTAACTTTGATGGTGAAGTGGAGGTTAAAGAAACTAGAAAACTAGTCTTCTCTCTACCCACTAAGGTATTTAGTTTTTCCCATCATAGATTAAATATGATTGAATTGAGCATGTATAGCAAAAAATGGTGAACAAAAAGAAACCAATCCTATAGGCAATTATTATTATTCACTACATATCAAGAGAATTGCATCAATAGATTTAGGTAAGTCTCATGACAACTTTGCTGTATATTATATCAATGTGAAATCCTTAATAGTTCTAGATTCTAAAATTAAAGTTGTATGAGGTTGGGCCCCAGGCCCCACAGGCCTTGGGCCCAAGCCTCGCGATACATTATATGATCCTGTCCCCATTTTGGACCTTTAACCTCGATCCAGATACCTCAGGGCCCAATCTGGACCCAAGAGTTGAAATAAGATGGCACTGTCTTGGATACCCAAAGCAAACCCCTCCCGATCATCTTTAACTTGGTCGAGGGTATCATTGCTTAGAGATACCTTGTACTCGGCTGCCCGATAGTGCTTTCGGGAATATCGCTGCCAAGCGGGCATTTGGAGGTGGGAATCAGTTCCAATGCCACTACCACCTTTCCCGACAAAACATCCATTTAGAGATTATGGAATTAGACCCCCATTCACACTAATAAGGGGGAGTAATCATAACACCTCCACTTATCTAAGGCTATAAATAGGAAGATTAAGGCAGAAGTGGAGGTTGGCAATTCATGAGAAAAAACTAAAGGAAAAAAGTGACTAAACCTAAAGAGAAAGGGAAGCAACTTTGTAAGATAAAGAGAAGGGTTTGTAAAAACAAGAGTGTGTACCTAGGTCTCCGAACACAGGATTACCCATAGTAGGAAACCCGAAGCCCACAATAAAAATAGATTGTGAGCCCAAGTAAAGGTTGAGCTTGATAACCATAATTTGGGTACGCACAATTGGCATCGTCTATGGGAATCTCCTACGAAGCTGTGGTTCTGCTGAGACATGCACGGGAAAATGTCTGGAGGCCAATCATGGAGTTATGTTGAAAGTGGCTCTAGGAGGTCTTCTCGGGGATCCTCTTGGTGGGAAAGAAGACAAAAAGGACATGAAGATAGGGAGTATGAGTAAAAGGAAGGGCAGTCTGGCCTTGGAGATGGGTCGTTTCAAACGTACCAGACAATGTCCGGGGCTTCGGGGCCTGATCGTTTTGATAGGAGGGACGAAGAACTTGAACAGAAGGACGAGGAGTTGGAGCATTTGTGTAGGTTGGGAAGGGACTTGGAGTTGGAAGCAAAAGGTAGATGTC
Source organism: Quercus gilva (assembly GCA_023621385.1). Lineage (NCBI taxonomy): Eukaryota > Viridiplantae > Streptophyta > Magnoliopsida > Fagales > Fagaceae > Quercus > Quercus gilva. The sequence goes on from CM042483.1 coordinate 54,753,768, forward strand.
GGAGGAGAGACCGCAAGGAACGTGAAGAAGGGTCGACAAGTGTAGGAGGTCGCCACGGAGTAGGGTCACATCGATCTGGCTCTCGTCAGCACCAGGATCATTCACAGGAATATGCGGACCAGGACTCAGTTTCCTTAGAGGAGCGGCAACCCCGGAATGCTACTATGGATGCCAAGAGCCACGCATTACGCTAAGTTGGTCGAGAGACATTGAACGGGCCCCTATGCCGAGTAGATTTACGCGGCCACCGTTCAACTCTTATGATGGGAACACTGACCCAATAAATCACGTAAGCCATTATATTCAAATGGTGTCCTTGCATACTAGTAATGATGCACTAATGTGTAAGGTATTTCCCTCGAGTCTTGGGCCCACCTCTTTGAGGTGGTTCAATGGATTAAGGAAAGGCTCAATACATAGTTTTGCTGAGCTGATTCAAGAGTTTGGCATCTGGTTTATGACTTGTAGCCGAGTTCTGCAGCCCGTGGATGCATTGCTATCAATGAAAATGGGAGCTGGGGAAACCTTCCGCAGCTACGCTAATCGGTATTGGGAGCTATACAACGAGATTGGTAGAGGCAATGAAAAAATTGCAGTGAGTACATTTCAGCTGGGATTGCATAAGGATTTCGAATTGTAAGACTCGTTGACAAGGAGACCACCTGAGGATATGAGGCAGCTGATGAGGCGCATTGAAGAATATAGAGGTTAAAGGATGACCAAAAGCAGAACAAGGGCAAGGCTCCGATCATAATCCAACTGCAGCAAAGGGGTTTTCAGTTAAGGCCCTGGAATGATTTAATGATTTATGAGCCGGGCGCGCAGGTGGGGGAAGTGAATGTGACATTCAAGGAGCCGGTGCATAGGATCGTGGATCGGATTAAAAATGAACCATATTTTCGGTAGTCAAATAAGATAGGGGGAGACCTGTCGAGGAGAAATCAGAACTTTTATTGTACTTACCATAGGGATAAAGAGCATACCACCAAACAATGCAGAGTGTTAAAAGATCATTTAGAGCAGTTGATGAAGGCAGAATATTTGAAAGAGTTCGTGGTGGACCCTAGGAATAAGGAAGGCGAGCAGGGTGCTTGGCCTTGAGGGAATCCTTTTCCACCCCCACTAGGAGTGATAGAAGTCATCCACGCAACTCTAAAAGACATTCAGGCGTCCAAAAGGAGGGGGGTGCTGGCCATAGTACCAGTGGAAAGTTGCACGAGTGAGCAACCCTCTGAGAAGAAGTTGAAGTACACTCGAGAACCCATTGCCTTCAATGACGACAATCTAGAGGGCACAATTCAACCACACGACGACACTTTAGTGGTTATAGCCCGGATATATGGTTTCATAGTAAAGAGGGTATTGATAGATCACAAGAGTGGTGCTAAGGTGATGTCTCCCGATCTGTTTAAGGGGCTTGGCCTAAAGAATGAGGATCTCTCCAAGTACAATATGCCCCTTATGGGGTTTAATGGCTGGATGGTGATCCTAGAAGGACAGATTTCGCTTCCCGTGAATATGGAAGGTAAGGAGGTGATGGTAACATTCATAGTGGTCACTTCATTTTCTCCGTACACGGCAATCCTTGGAAGGTTGTGGATTCATACAATGGGGGCAGTACCATCCACCCTACGTGTGAAGGTCAAATTTCGCACCAAGCAAGGTATTGCTATAGTGAAGGGTAATCAGCAAGTAGCCAGGCGGTGCTTAGTAATGGCAATTGACCAGGGGAATCAAACAAAAGGTGTCAACCGAGGAGGCTTCCTTATAGCAATTACAAGAACCTCAAGAGGAAGTGGGGGCTAGTTGTGCCGAGGACTTAGTAAGAGTGAGGATACTACCGGATGGTGACAGGAGTTTTCTGATAAGAGCAAGTATGAAGGACAAAGAAAGGGTGGCAATGCTAATGTTTCTTATGCAGAATGTAGACATGTTCGCCTGGAGCTCGTATGAGGTGCCCGGGGTGGATCTCGAGTTCATAGTTCACAAGCTCAACGTGGACTCGTTGTACCCTCCTAAGAAGCAAAAGCTGAAGAGATTGACTAATGAGCACTTCGAAGCTGTCAAGCAAATGGTCAAAAGATTAAAGAAAGTAAGGGCTATAAAGGAGATATTCTTTCCAGAGTAGCTTGCGAATATAGTGGTGGTAAAAAAGAAGAATGGCAAATGGAGGGTTTGTGTTGACTTTACTGATCTGAACCGAGCATGTCCAAAGGATTCATTTCCCATGCCGAAGATTGATCAGCTAGTAAATGTCACTTATGGTCACACAAGGATGAGCTTTCTAGACGCTTTTTAGGCTTATCATCAGATTGCCCTAGCTGCCAAAGATCAGGAGAAGATAGCATTCGTTTTCCCTGATGCTAACTACTATTATATCGTGATGCCATTTGGATTAAAGAATGCTAGAGCCACATACCAACGGATGATGATGAGAATGTTTAGAGATAAGATTGGGCGTATAGTGGAGGTGTACAATGATGATATGGTGGTAAAAAGCAAATGCGAGACATTACATATTGACGATCTCGAAGAGGTGTGCGAAGTACTTTGACGGCACAAGCTGCGCCTCAATGCTAATAAGTTTGCTTTCAGAGTGGGGGGCTGGCAAGTTCCTAGGGTATTTGATCACTAACCTAGGAATAGAAGTCAACTCAGATCAAATTGAAGCAGTAAAACGCCTCAGACCTCCGAGCAATCTAAAGGAAGTTCAAGTACTGACCGGCATGTTAACTGCCCTTAACCGGTTTATTTCCAAATTTGCCGATCGGTGCCATCCATTTTACTAGCTTCTGAAGAAATGGAAGGGGTTCTAGTGGAATGAGGAGTGTGAAAATGTTTTTCAGGATTTGAAGGAATATTTGATGTAGGCCCCTATGTTAACAACCTCAAAGCCTGGAGAGGACTTATACATGTATCTCTCGGTGTCCGAACATGTCGTGGGTGCCATGCTGCTGAGAGATCAAGATGTGCAACAGCCAATATACTATATCATCGAAACCTTGGTCAATGTCGATACTAGGTATTTGCCTTTGGAGAAGTTGGTATTAGCATTAGTTCACTCTATGAGGAAGCTACCCCATTACTTTCAAGCTTATACCGTTTACGTGTTAACCAAGTATCCTTTACAGTCGTTGTTGAAGAGATCTTATTTCACGGGAAGAATAGCTAAGTGGGGAACTCAACTGGACTCTTTTGACATTAGGTATAGGCCTAGAAGCTCGGTGAAAGGTTAGGTTCTTGCCGATTTCTTTGCGGAGTTTTCCCCGAGATGGGGGATGGAGATAGTTTGCCCTGTAGAGGTAATCTCGTGGAGGATATTTGTGGATGGTGCGTCTAGCGCATTAGGAGCCGGGGCTAGAGTCGTAGTCATCACCTCAAAAGGAATAAAATTGGAGCATTCCTTTAGGTTGGGCTTTAAGGCTTCTAATAACGAAACCGAATATGAAGCCCTTCTTGCCGAATTGAGAGTTGTTTTAGATCTAGGTGCTAAGGAAGTAGAGGTTTACTCGGACTCTCGATTGGTGTTCAATCAAGTGCAAGGAAGCTTTGAGGCCAAGGATCCTCGAATGATGGAGTACTTACAGTTGGTAAAGAAGACTATGGACCGCTTTCTGAGTGTAAGAGTAGTTCAGGTGGCCAAGGGGCAGAATCGGCACGCTGACTCTTTAGCCACATTGGCGTCATCATTAACTGAGGAAATTCCTCGATTAATCAAAGTAGAGTTGGTAGTAAAATTGAGTATCAATGCAAGGCTAGGTGTTTCATTAGTGACAATAGCCAAACCATGTTAGATGGATTCGATCATCGACTTTTTAGCTGAAAATTGAGTGCCTGCTGATGAAAATGAAGCAGAAAAATTACGCCGGGCAACTACTCGATATTGGTTATCAACTGATCATAAGCTGTACTAAAGGTCTTTTGAGGGGCCTTATCTACAGTGTTTGCACCCTAGCAAGATTGAAGAACTCCTAACCGAGCTACATAAGGGAGTATGCAGCAGCCACATAGGGGGACGTTCATTAGCTCACCGAGTAATGACTCAAGGATTTTAGTGGCCGCAAATGCAAAAGGATGCTACCGAGTATGCGTGGAAGTGCGAGCAGTGTCAGAAGCACGCCCCGATGATCCAACAGCTAGCAGGGAGCTTAAATCCTATTAGTAGCCCTTAGCCCTTTGCGCAGTGAGGGCTAGATATTGTTGGTCCATTCCCTCGAGTTACAGGAAATTGAAGGTTTGTTCTAGTGGTCGTAGATTATTTCATCAAGTGGGCAGAGGCAGTGGCATTGGCAAATATCTGAAATGTGGATGTCAAGAAGTTTGTGTGGAGAAACATAGTAACAAGGTTCGGGGTACCAAAATCTCTCGTATCAGATAATGGGTTGCAGCTTAACAGCAAGGCTTTCCATGAGTTTTGTAGCAGACTTGGCATCAGGAACATATATTCTACCCCGGTATACCCGCAAAGTAATGGCCAAGCTGAGGCCACCAATAAAGCCATTATGAACGAGTTAAAGAAAAGATTGGAGGGTGCTAAGGGTAGGTGGGCAGAGGAGTTTCCCAATGTTTTGTGAACATACTGGACAACTCCGAGGAGATCCATGGGAGAGACTCCTTTTTTTCTAACATATGGAGTGGAAGCAGTCATACCAGCCGAGATAAATTTGTGCAATGCCCGGGTTTCGAAATTCTCCCCAGCCGTGAATGTAGAATTAATGGTGAGATGGTTGGACTTGTTGGAAGAGCATCGGGAGTTGGTGACCATAAGGCTGGCAGAATATCAGCAAAAACTTGCTCAGAGATACAATAGAGATGTGAGGAGAAGGGAGTTTAGCGCCAGATATTTGGTACTTCGAAAGGTAATAAGGAACACCCGAGATCTCAATGCAAGAAAGTTAGCACCAACCTGAGAGGGACCTTATAGAGTAATTGCCATTGCTAGCGCGGGAGCATATTATTTGAAAGATTTGGATGAAAGTCCACTTCCCCGACCATGGAATGCTCACAATTTGAAGAAGTTTTACCGCTGACTATCAGTGTGCAGGAGTATGGGTAGAGTACAAAGTTGTATGTATAAAATATTAAATAAAACGCAAGTGATGTTTATTCATGCAGGTGTATTTGTACTTTATAGTCCTATCGTTATTAACTCATTAGCCCTGGTCAAAAAATGCAAAAAGAACTAAGGCAAATTATTCCAAGGACCAAAGCCTGCTTCTTGGTTCGATCTTAATCACCGAGCAGGTGGAAACCTCATATCAAATTATTCTAAGGACAGAAGTCTACTCCCGGTTTGATCCTAATCACCAAGCAGATGGAAACCTTACGACAAATTATTCTAAGGACAGAAGTTTGCTCCCAGTTCGAACCTAATCACCAAGCAGATGGAAACCTTACACCAAAGTATTATAAGAACAGAAGTCCGCTCTTAGTTCGACCTTAGTCACCGAGCAAATAAAAGCCTTATAGAAAATTACCTTAAGGATTGAAGTTTGCTCTCGGTTCGATCCTAATCACTGAGCAGATGGAAACCTTATGAAAAATTACTCCAAAGACAGAAGCCTGTTCCTAGTTTAACCCTAATTAGTGCCAAACAGGTGGAAACATTATGGTGGAATTCTTTAAGGGCAGAAAACTTATATTAACACTCATACCTCAAAAGGACAGGAGTTTGGCATTCATTTTCGCTAAGTACACAAACATGCACTTTACTCGACTATAATCGCCAGGAAGTTGTAAGCCTAACATTTACTTCTAACTACCAAAAAAAAAAAAAAAAAACCACTTTCAATCTACTCCCGGCCACTGAGCAAAATCGAACCATGATTTAACTACCCGATCATTATAAGTGAGAAAGAAGGGTATGACAAGCAATTCAGCAAACAAAGTAACAATTTATTTATAAATAGATGTCCAATTACCATCTTAAATGTCTAACCAAGCGAGATAAAATGAGTGCAAGTTAAAAGTTAACCAATGTTTTGTCACCACACCTCGGTGACTGCAGGTAAAAACCAAATGAAGAAAAAATAAATAAATGACAAAACAGAAAAATAATAATCGAACGGTAAACAGCCTCTTCAAACTTATGAGCTAGGGTCGACGGTCTGCAACAGAACAGCATCCTCGGTAGGTTGTGTTGGTGTTTCCTTGATTAGCTGACTAGAAAGGAGTTGTTAGGCTTGTACGTCTACAATAGCGTTGAGGTTGCTGGTGACCTCAAGGTCAACCATCTCCATATAAGTATTAATTACATGCACCAGCTCCCTCATGCTGGAGGTGTCCTCCTCATTAGCGGCAATGGCTTGACTCTGAACAGGGGGAGGGGGAGCTGGGTAGGGAATTTGCTTAGGATTCTTTAGTGGAGAATCATCAGCTACCCCTATCGTTTATAGAGCTGCCAACCACCTCTCCCTAAACCCGTGATGCCGAGCTTGATGGACGATAGGCTTTATAGAGTTTTCAGCATACGTAAAGCCTGCGTTATACCACTTTTGCTCACAGGCCTCAAGGGCTGCTTTAAGGTTAGCAATCTCATTGGCTTAGGCCAAATTCAGGCTTTCCGCCTCTGCCAATTTAAGCTCTTCATTCCCCAGCTTAACCTCCACCTCGATCAGCTTCTTCTCTGTCACCAATCGGGCTTTCTCAGCAGACTGCGCCCTCTTCTCGGTGGCCTCAGCAGCTTTGCCCTTCTCCTTTGTTGTGGCAGCCACAGCGTCCTTGAGGGCCTTCTCCCTTTCGGTGTCCTCAGCAAGGTCCTTTAGCCTCCCGTCAAGGACGTGGGTTAGCTACGCAACTTGACAACGCAACAACGATAAGTGTGAGGGCAAAGGAAATATGCACACATCAAAACAAATGGAAAGAGAAGGATAGAAAGTCACTGTTATAGTATGCCATTGCAACCGCCTAGCCAGCGATTCCTTGGTCATGTCTGAGAAAAATTGGACATCCTTAAGCAACAGAAGGCCTTGCACCAGGCTCTAGGCAACCTGCCCCCCTTTGCTCTAGGCCCATGTCCTTACGCTAGTGGACACGGGCAAAGGCTTATCACCGAGCCTGCAGGTGACTTGCCACCCAGCCTTGAGTAGAGAGGAGGATGCCACGTTCATCCCAACTTGGGTAGCTGGCCAGGAATCACCAGCTAGCTCCCGGATCGTGATCCCGCCAGATACCCAGGGAGGGGTCCTCGTGGGAGCGTCACTTGGAACCTTGGGCGGTTGATCGGCAAGGCGCTACTTCTTTTTGGCACGGCCAGCAGGAGGAGAAAGAGGAGTCTGATCCTTGCCATGGGGTTGTTAGGGATGGGCCGCAAGACAAGTGCTGGGCAAGAATCGATCGATGGTCATGGTTCGCTTAGTCACCATCTCTTCGACTTGATCTGCCCCTGCTTCTGAGGAATTGATTGACTCGACTACTACTGGCTCGGCTACTTGGGTTGGAGCTCTTTGCCCTTCAATGGGTGCATGGACTCTACAGCTTTGAGATACAAGATCTGCCAAAGCGTCCCTTACCGCTGCAAAAGAGTCCGTGGTGGTGTACCGAAGGCCGAGGTCTCTGGCTTCACCTACAATTAGCTGTGGGGGAAGAAAGTTGGCATGCAACACGTCGATGTATGACAACAATGGGCTGTCCACTAACAAATCCGGCCCGAAAGGCTGCCAAGTTGTATAAACAATAGTGCAACTGAGAATGAGGTGCGACGCCTAGAGTTGCCTATCAGAGTTCACAAATATTTCGGACCAGAGCACGAAATTCAGATTTCTCACATGCACTACTCTAATGTCCGACCTAAACCTTTTGTTGTCTGCATCAAAATAATACAAAAGCTGGTTAGTACCTATTTGAGCAAATCAATCACGAGTAAAACACGATTAAAGAGTAAAAGATGCTCGATGCCGACCAACATCACGCGGCGAGAGTGGGAAGGGGAGCTCATTAGCAAGCCAATTGCCACTCACCCGAACATATTCTGCCGCGGAATTTCTGTTAGAATTGGGAAGGCATGATATAAGCCTTACCCGTAGATCCCTAGCTTTTAAATAATAGTTAGACCTAATATTGCCACACAAACTGTACATGAAATTTATGTCATGGTGGTTTAACTGTAACTCGTATTTCCGATTTAATCTACTAACACAACTAACGACTCAATAAAAATTGGGAGGAAATTGATCGAGACATAGACCATAGAACCTAAAGGTATTAAGTAAAAGAGGGTCCACGAGAAACCTAACCCCCCCTTTTAGGATAGCCATCAAAGGAAAAAATATTGTGTTAGACCCAGAACGATGGTGAAGGGCGATGTCACCCTCGTGACAATAGGCCACATCCACATCCCAGGGATATTGAAGACCTCCCTAAAGTTAGCTAAGGATGCCTTAGAAGACAGAAGATGGGAAAACCCTGTTCTTAAACTCTAAAGCGAAGGAAAAAATTGAAAGAAGAAGAAAATAGTAGAGAAACTTACTGTGGGCTCTAAAGAATGGGTGATCTGATTGAAGGATTTATACACAGGAGAGGAGTCCTCGATAGAGAGATATTTTGAAGAGTTAGGAAGCAAAAAGTGATCTAAAGGAGGAACAGGAAGTATTTATAGGATGGGAGCATTTAATGAAATGGAGAGGTGGGAAAACCCTTCTAGATTCTTTTTATAACCCCCACATGTGCAGCCTCGATTTGCGAACCGTCAGGCTATAATGGCCGTTAATCCTGACAGCCTGGCGTAACGCCCCTTTTAAGAGTACATTAATGACCATCATATCCGTTTAGTGACTGACGCTTGAGCTTCCCAAGGAGTCTCTGGCACATGCCTTCCTCGATTCATGCCTGGGATTCAAACACGAATCAAGGGGGGACTATTATACAGACACCTTAAGGCTCATGATACATTATATGACCTTATCCCCATTTTGGACCTTTAGCCTCAATTCGGACACCTTAAGGCCCAATCTGGGCCCAAGAGCTGAAATAAGACTGCACTATCTTGGATACCCAAAGTAAGCCCCTCCCGATTGTCTTTAACCTGGTCGGGGGTATCATTGGTCGGAGATACCTTGTACTCGGCTTGCTTGGTAGTGCCTTTGGGAATATCGCTGTGAGCGGGCTTTTGAAGGTAGGAATCACTTCCAATGCCACTGCCACCTTTCCCAACAGAACATCCACTTAGAGATGATGGAATTGGACCCTTATTCGCACTAGTAAGGGGGAGTAATCATAACACCTCTACTTATCTAAGGCTATAAATAGGAGGATTAAGGGAGAAGTGGAGGTTGGCAATTCAGGAGAAAAAATTGAGGGAAAAGAGTGACTAAACCTAGAGAGAAAGGGAAGCAACTTTGTAAGATAAAGAGAAGGGTTTGTAAAAACAAGAGTGTGTACCTGGGTCTCCGAGCATAGGACTACCCATAGTAGGAAACCCGAAACCCACAATATAAATAGATTGTGAGCCCAAGTAAAGGTTGAGCTTGACAACCATAATTTAGGTAAGGACAAAAGTAATTGTTGAATGCATAACAGCCTAAAGACTTTTTTTTTTTTTTTTTTTTTGGTTAAAAGCCTAAAGAATTTTATGTTTACATAATATATGTAGCTGTATTCCTATAAATAAAGAAATAATAATAAAAAGTATTAGAGCATTCACAGTAAAAATGTTAAAAAAAATATAGTTTTTAATAACTCAAAAAGCCACTTTATCTATTTTAACAACTTATTTTTAAATACACCAAACATCAAAACTTCTATTTTGAATGTACAACACAATAAAATACATATCATCACAATAAACAAAAGCCAATAGTCACAACTAGGAAACCACACGTATCAGCCCCCATAACAACCACAACCCACGGTCACAACCAAACCCACAGCTGATTCAACCACCACCACCACTACAGCCACCAATCCACAAGACCCACACTCAAAATCAACTACCACCACCACTAGAACCACCAATCTACAAGACCCACACCCAAAATCAACCACCACCACCACCACTAGAACCACCAATCCACACTCAAAATCTACCACCACCACTACTAGAACCACCAATCCCCAAGACCACACTCAAAATCAACCACCACCAAAGTTTAATGTCAAAGAGAGAAAGTCAAAGGAAGACAAAGATGAGGAAGCTTCAATTGCAAGGTGGTTTGGCCAAAGAAAAAAAAGCAAAAGATTTCAAAAAAAAAAGGGAGAGAGAAGGGAGGAGCAGGTGGTTCAGCCAAAGCAAGAGAGAGAGAGAGAGAGAGATATGTCTTAACAAAGACAAAAGAGAAAGATAAAATATAAAATAATAAAAGAAGAGAGAGAGCCGAATAAAAAAATATTTTTTGTTATACCATCAAGTTACAGTGAGTTACTAGAGATAGCAACCCATTGCAGTAATCACTCAAAAATTTTTAGGTTTACATAAGAGCATTCCCATCAACAATTTAAAAAAAATTTAGCATTTACCATCTCAAAATCCAATTTTATAACATATAACACACCACTTTACAATACAACCTATATCAAATCTTCTATATTTTTTTTTACCATTTCATTTAAATATTGTTTCTTTATTATTTTTCAATTTTTTTTTTATTTTTCCTCTCTCTCCTCTATCTCTTTCTTTCTCACAGCACTGCTAGCACCACACTACCAACCACCCACCAAAAACCTACCACCCATACCACAACCACCACTAACAAAAAAAGAAAAAAAAAATCACAGCAGAAAGAAACCTCCACATCCACATCCACCTACAACCACCACATCCGCTTACCACCACCAACCATAGCAAAAAAAAAAAAAAAAAAAAAAAAACCTCCACCATCGCTGCCACCAGCAGGCCCATCATGCCGAACCAAACCTATAGGACACGGACACCACTTCCTTCCCCGTCATCATCTTCTTCCACGGCACAGCTTAACGTCCTTCTTCGCACCTATAAATCAAATCAAGACCCACCCCAACCAAATCAAGATCCAAAATCCTAAAACTAAATCAATACCCAAAATCAAATCAAAGATTTGATAGCATGTTGTTTTGTGTCAGCCTTGCACGATTGGAGCCCAATCGGACCTAAGAAGAACCACGCAGAACCAAAAAAAAAAAAAAAAACCTCCATTGCTGCCATCGGACCACAGCCATCAGACCCACGATCCATGACCATAATCACCGGACCACAGCCATCGGCATCTCATAATCACCGGAGTAAAATCATTGGCAGAGCCCACTCATCGGCGAAGCACAAAGAAAGAAGAGAGAAGAAAGAAGTGAGAGAGGAAAGAGAAAGATAGAGCAGAGAGAGAGCATTAAGTGAATAATAAATAAATAAAAATCGGCTTGGCTTGATGCTCTGGCCTGGGTTTCGTCGGAGAGGGAGGCAAAGACTTCGAGTAGAGGGAGAGAGAGAGAGAAGAGAAATGGTGAGACAAGGAAGAAACAGAAATGAGAAAGACAAAGAAGAAAAGAAAGTGGGCCCCACAGAATAAAAAAATAATATAAGTTTTATAATTGGTAAACAGTGCGATCTCAAATATGAGATTGCACTATTCATCAATGCCACAAATTATAGCGTTTAAAACACTTGATGGAGCAAGCTTTTGGGTTAAAAATGCTAAAAAAAAATATTTTTTAGCATATACAATGCTTAATGGGAATGCTCTAATATATGTATTTGTATTCCTATAAATAAAATAAAAAATAAAAAAAAGCAATATTTTGAATACCATTTCTAATCCGTTTCGGTTTGTTAATTGAGACAATATTTCAATACCGATTTAGTACCAGTTTATTTCCTATTTCGGGTTATAGCTTTTTTATTTTATTTTATTTTATTTTTTTATATTGTAAGTTGTTCATCAAAAGCCATATAAATTTTTAAGAATTTTATAATTGTAAGTTCATATTTCAACTAATATGTCAAACTCATTAAGCCCAAATCCCAAATATCACTCAATAATAACAATAACAATAACAATAATAATTTTAACAACAAATTAATAATTATCTTTTAAATTATGAGAAATGCTAACGAATGCCCTAATAATCAATTTAAAGAAAGTTTTTATGAAAAATGAAAAAAAAAATAAATATTTTGACAATTTTTTTCATTTCCTATAAAAGTGGTATCAAAATTTTTTTAAAATAAATTATTAATAAGTGTCCTTAGAGCACTCATTAACATTTTCCTTAGATTATAATCTTAGTAGTGATAAAATTAAAATTAAAAGTGGAAACAAAATTAAAAATGGTAAAACATAGGTTAGCCACGTGGAGTAGAGGTGGCTTAAAAGTCAACACAAATGATCAAAGGCTTGAAACTTTCAGCTTTCCCAATAAGCGACTCCGTGTGAAGGGCTCACAAGACTAAAAGAAATTAAAGTACTAATTATTAAACAATAAATCAGTACAAGGCAGTGAAGGGCAGACTACATGGATTATGGATAGATGTTGTAGCACTTCCACGGTTCTCCGCCGGTTTTGCACTTTTGCTGACTAATGGTTTGAAACTAAAATGCAGACCAACAGTACAACTACGTCTCTCCTCTCCTCCTCATCGTTGACCTTGCTTTTATTGCTGTTAGTTTTCTCTACCAACTTCGTCAACCCAATCAACGGCTCACAATTCTCAATCACCGAAGCCACCATCGACGACATCCGCCTCGCCTTCTCCAATAACCAACTCACTTCAAGACAACTCGTGGACTTGTACCTAGACCAGATCGAAGCCTTGAATCCCCTGCTCCGCAGCGTACTGGAAGTGAATCCAGACGCGCTTAATCAAGCGGACGAGGCTGACCGCGAGAGGCAGGCGGCGAAGGATCAGGGCCGTCGATCTTTGGGAGAGTTGCATGGGATCCCCATACTGTTGAAAGACAGTATAGGGACTAAGGACAAGCTGAACACGACGTGTGGGTCGTACGCGCTGCTGGGATCAACGGTGGCTAGAGATTCCGGCGTGGTCCAACGGTTGAGAAAAGCCGGAGCTGTCATCTTAGGGAAGGCTAGTCTTTCCGAGTGGTATGGAGTTCGGTCCTCGGAGATACCTGATGGTTGGTGTGCCAGAGGTGGACAAGCCCTGGTTAGTTAATAAAAACTTTTTATTTTCCTTGAAAATTACTTACTAATTTTTTTTTTTTTTGATAAGAGAATTATTTATTAGTTGAGTTATGTTAGATTGGACATATTATTTTTTATAATATAATAAATTTTATTAAAATTTCAGTTACAAAATTGGCTAAATTGGCTGTAAAATAAGCATTACTTTACTTAATAAAATAAATATTAATATATATTTTGAAAATTTAAACGTTAAATTACATGTTTTTTTATGCTCTTAAAACACATGTCAAATTTTGTGTCAATCGAATATATTTACTATATAATTTATAAACTTATATTTTATGCATAATTTTTAATTACAAAAACTTATAATTTAAATAATTTATTGATAACATAATTATTAATATGTGATTTTTAAAAATTTTGTAAGTATTGAGGATATAAGAAGAAGATGTAATTTAATGGTGGATTTATCAAAATTTACCTTCAATAAAATGATATTAAAATGATAACTTTATGTTATAACTAATTTTGTAATTAAACTTTGTTATTTAATTAATTAACTCACAACATCTCCACCTTACAATTAGGCCTAGTTTGGTTTGGGTTCAGTGCTCTAATGAGTTGAACCTGATATGATGTTGACTTAGGAATAAACCCACTGTTGGTCTCACCACCCATGCCGGTGACATCCCAATCTCACCTCGTCAGGACACCATTGGGTAAGCTAGTCTGTTACTAGTTGTTTTACTAATCACATACCATTAGATTGTGCTTTAAATTTTCTTTTGCAGGGAATTGATAAAAAAAAATAATAAAAAAAAGGAGTGAGAAACTACTCCTTTGATCCTCCCTTCTATATTTGAATACTATGTAGTGCTAGAATAATGATTAAGTTATTAGATTAATCATTTATTATGAGCTTCAGATGTTACGATAAATAGGAATTTATCAGGCAGAAGTGAACTTATGTATGTGACACAGAATGGATGCTACTTTAGGCTGAAGTTTAACTAATGAATTTTGATTATGTCCAATTACAGGCCCATATGCAGAACTGTAACACATGCAGTGTATGTTCTTGATGCGATTGTGGGTTTTGATCCAAGAGATTATGAAGCAACAAAGGCAGCATCTGTGTTCATACCTCCAGGTGGCTACAGGCAATTTCTGAATGAAGATGGGCTCAAAGGAAAGATATTGGGTGTTGTAAGAGAACCATTTTTGGACTCATATAATGGAACCTCTGCAATTCCAGCCTTTGAGCATCATCTAAATGTGTTATGGTAAATTTCTACAAGGGCAGTAGGAAAGTAATGCATATGCACATTTTAGCACAAACAAGTTAGCCCCTTCAGCATGTTTGCCTAACTCTCCAACCTAGGCTATTATTGGCTTCACTAGCGCAGTATGTAACATTTAATCAAGCACTTCTACAGTAGTAACTGTTAGGTTTTAAGGTCTTAGGATTTTATGTATTTAGAACCTAATTTGTAATGTTGGCAAACCATTATCAAAACAATGTATTTAGTCTTGTTTAAGCTTGCTCAAAGTTGGTTTAATTTTGTAAAGTTGGAATCGAGAGACTGCAGAAGCATTGGAGCTTCTCGGCCTGGCTCGATCGATCGAATGTAATTCTCGATCGATCGAAAATCGGCCCAGATGCATTTTTCTGCAGAATTCCAACTCAGCCCTAACTCTTTAAACGTTTAGGGTTTTATGTTTTTGCCCTAGGTATATAAGGCAAACCCTAGCTACGTTTTTAAGAGTTGCACAAGTTGTGTTGTTGCTCATAGATTGCGGTTTTGTGTAAATCTCTTGTGAGATCTAGAGGAGCTTTCCTTTACACATAATTTAGGGTTTTCAAGATTGAGATTCTTCTACATCTTGATGATCAACTTGGTTGCTGCCTTTGGAACTTAAAGATTAACAAGTGAGGAGCTTGTACCTGATTGAAGGAAGACAAAAGAAAGAAGTAGTCCGTGGATTCGGAGCCTGCGCGTGGTCGTGTCAGGAAGTTACTACTGGTGGGTAGCATTAGGAAGTCAAGCAGGGTTGCTTGTAAGTCCTTTTGTAACAACTTCAATTCTTTCTTAGTGGATTCCGTTTTGCCTTGAGGATCGGTGGGTAAAATCCTCCCCAGGTTTTTTACCGGTTTGGTTTTCCTGGGTGATCATATCACTGTGTTATTTACTTTCCGCTGCTTTATATGTTTACATGCATGATATGATTTTGTAATTGTTTTAACCTAGAATTGCTTAATTTGACTAAGTAAAAACTTGGCTAATTAATCTAGGCTACGCAATTTGTTTGTGGTTTAAGGGGTCTAAACCCTGTCAAGTGGTATCAGAGCGGGTTGCTCTTTTGTTTGAGATTTTCATCTCTGAGCTGATCCTTGACCCCTGCTGTCATGGAGCATGGACACTCTTTGTTTGTTCCTCCACATTTTGATGGGAACAATTATGCCTACTGGAAAGTAAGGATGAAAGCATTCCTGAAATCCATTGATGAGAGAGTTTGGAACTCTGTGGAATATGGTTGGGAGAAGCCCACTACTCCTGTGAGTGAGTGGCAAACTTCTCAAAAAGAAGCAGCTGCATTTAATAGCAAAGCTATGAATGCCATTTTTAATGCTGTTTCAATGGAGGAATTTAAGAGGATCTCTAATGTTGAGGTTGCTCATACTGCTTGGAAAATCCTCCAAACTGTGCATGAGGGCACAAAGGCTGTTAAAATAAATAAATTGCAGCAATTAACTTCTAGGTTTGAAAGCATTAGAATGTCTGATGATGAAACCTTTGATGAGTTTTATGCTAAACTCAATGACATTGTTAATTCTGCTTATAATTTGGGTGAAGTCTATGATCAACCTAAAGTTGTTAGGAAGATACTTAGATCCTTAACTGAAGACTTTAGACCCAAAGTGACAGCCATTACTGAAAGTAAGGATGTTGACTCCATCCCTGTGGATGAGCTTGTAGGATCTCTTCAGTCCTATGAGTCTGACCTTCCCAAGACTGCCAAATCCAAATCAATGGCTCTTAAGTCTGTTGATGATGTTGAAGCTGGTGGATTTAATGATGAGCTCTCTCCCACGGAGATAGCTTACCTTGCCAAAAACTTTAGAAATTTTCTTAGAAATACAAACAGGAAGGCAAGGAATACCAACACTGCTGAACCTAGAAACTTTAGGAAGAATGATCCCATTAAAGTTAATAATTTTGAAAAACCTAGAGAACAAGTAGGTCAATCTTCTAATAACTCTTTGGGTCCTCAGTGTTATGGTTGTCAAGGGTATGGTCATGTCAAATCTGAATGTCCTACTTTCTTGAGGAATAAGGGTAAAGCTATGGCTGTAACCCTTAGTGATAATGAGGTTTCTGATGATGAGTCCGGTTGTGACGAGGATGGAAACTTCATTGCTTTCACTGCTACTGCTGAAGTTGATGAAAGCATATCTGCTGAGGAGAACCCTGCTGATGGGGAACTCTCTGAAGATGCAGATCTTCAAGAGGCCTATAACAAACTTTGCAAAATTGCTGCAAAGGATGCTATGAAAGTTGATCTTGGCCTGAAGAAAATTGATGCTCTTGAGCTTGAAAAGAAGAACTTGCTTGTAAAACTTTTTGATGCTAATGATCTTTTGAATAATGTTAAATCTGAAAATATGCTTTTGCTTGATAAAGTTAGAACTTTGGAACATGATTTATCTGTTGCTAGATCTGGTAGTTCTAAACTTGATCACATGCTGAATGTTCAAAAGTATCCTACTGATAAAGCTGGGTTAGGATATGTTGAAAGCATCTTTAATTCTGGACCCCATTCCACTGTCTTTGTTCCTTCTTCTTCTTCTTCTGAACCTCTTGTGAGTGAGGTTGTGAGTGAAACCATTAAACCCCCTGTGAGTGAGGTTGTTAAACCTGTAGGAGTTTCACCACCAAAGAAGATTAGGGTAGACTTAAAAGAATCCAAACCTAAGGAGCCTACCAAACCTAAGGACAAGATGCATGGTAAACCTGCTTGGGTTTGTCATTATTGTGGTAAGTCTGGACATATTCGTCCTAACTGTTACAAGCTTCAAGCTGATAAGAGAGCAAAAAGACCAAAAGTGCCTGTGCCTCAAGCACAAGATCCTATGGCACTAATTGGTGAATTGGTAAAGGCGTTAAACCTTTATTCCAATTCTGGAGTTGGGAATCACTCTAATGTGAATAAGAACTCCAATGCTCGGGGTGCATCTAAAAAGTTTTGGATGCAAAAGACTCGAATTAACTGAGTCTTTCTGACATGGTCCTTGTGCTTCATTGCTCTATTCTGTTGTGACCATTGTTATTTGGTTTTTGTGTTTTTCTTTTGTTCTAGGACTTGCATTGCATTACATACATGCATTTCATTCTAGGATTTATTTGTTTTCTCTTTAAAAAAAAAAAAAAAAAAAAAAAAAAAAAAGGGAAAGCAAAATCTTTGTTGAACACTATTTTTCTTGATTTCTTGAAAACAAGGTTGGTCATTCTTTTTACACACGTCATGTCTAGTGTACCTTGTTTAACTTGGATGAGCTTATTTACTGCACTTAACTAGTTGAAACTTTGTAGTGCATGTTGTGTGGGAAAGATGTGTGTGGTTTTTAATCACTTTGTCTTGATCTTGAAGTCATATGTAATTTGACTGTCGGACTTGATCCTTTTGAGAAAGGCATAAATAACCATCTCACCACTGTTCACTAGCCAATCATGAACACCTTAGTGCATATCATAAGATTTGGTGCTCGAGAAAGTGTAGCACATGCACAAAAAGATCATAAGGTGTAGCCTCAATTAAATTAAAACTGGTGTGTACTATTGGGCTTGATGCCAATTCACTTAATTCAAACCGGTGTGTACTATTAGGCTGAATGCCAATTCATATATAAATAAGAGGCAATAATGCAAGAAACTTACATGATTGCAAGCTTTTGTTCTAGGAGATGTGGGAGTTATAGGATGTAACTCTTTAGGTGATAGTCTCTTTTAAATTCTATGTGATGAATTGTGTAGACTTTGTGTTTGATTTCTATTCACATATCACCTTACATGTATCTCAAGTCTTTGCTAGTTTCACACACTTCACAAGTTACTCTTTGTTAAACATTGTACATGTTAGTGTGTGTGTCCTTGGTCTGACCAACCAAGTTTAAAAATATCTTGAGATTTGTGTACAACATACATGCTGCTTGAGAAAATTAATCTGGAAGACAATTGAAACTTGTGTTTGAGAGAATTGGGTTTGCAATTTTTCAAAAGTATGTTTTTCCCAAAATTTAGTGTGCCTCTGCCTATTTCGATCGATCGAATGTATTCTTCGATCAATCGAAAAAGTGCTTCAGAATGTGCAAAATTGACTGTCACATTCGATCGATCGAATGTAATTTTCGATCGATCGAATATCGTGGAAAGGCTTTTTAAAAAAGAGGATTTCTGACTTTTTCAAAAGAACTATTCAAAACTTTTTCAAATCCTTTTCTCACTCCGACAAAGCAAAGGCCAAAAGAGTCAATTTTTGTCGTTTTCCTCCGGATTTTTTGCACAATCTCTCTCTTCTCAAGCCGGTATGTCATTTTTACCCTTCCTTTTCAAATTATTTTCATGATTTCATGCATTTTTCATGCATTTTTTTGGGAGATTTTCGGAACATTTCATATTGGGATTTTTGTTGATTCGGACCATTTTGTTGGCAATTGATCATTGGGTTTTGTTGGGGACACCCTCTAGACATGTTCTTGAGTGATTAATTTGATCAATTTTGTGTTTTGTGAAAAACTTAAATTTCTAGGGCTTATAATTGATCCGAATTGGGGCTTTTTGTGCAATTGGGTTTAATTGATGAAATTGGCTTGTGTAATTGATGCAATTGGTTATTATAAATTGTTTGCAATAGTTTATAATGATTGGTTCATCAATTTGGTACAAAAATTTTCAAGTTGTTCTCAATTTTTTAGGGTTTTTGTTAAGAAACTCTATGTTCAAGCCAATTTTATGAATTTGAACTTAATTTGATTCTGATTACTGCATTAGTTCATGCATCATAACATTGTTAATGTTCATGCATCATATAGAATTTTAATTCTATATTTTTTTTTTGTGCTAACTTGCAGTCTGCCCTTAGTTTTTGTGTTTGTTCTTTTTGGTTTTCTCTCTGTTTCTATGTCCTTTTCCTTAGCACCATGCCTAGGAAGACTAGAGCACGTAGGACTCTTCCCACTCCTACTCCTTCCCCTCCCTCCTTTGATAGTGAGCGGTTCCCTAGTGAGAAAAACCAAGAGCTTTATGACACTTTAAACATTAAGAGGAAAATATGGGCTGAGCGGTCTGTCTCTTTAGATGAGCTTGATCCTGCCATTAGGGCAAATTTTGAGCGTAGGGGTTGGCTTCCCTTGTTTGCTATGTCTGACCCTCCTCTTCCTGCTACCTTGATTCGAGAGTTCTACTCGAACATCTCAATCCGCGTCTATGATTCCAACACCCTTGTTCGGAGTTGGATACGAGGCGTAGAGTACTCCATTACTCCTCAGGTAGTGGCTGATGCTCTTGAGGTACCTTTAGTTAGGGATCCTGTCTATCCCTATGATGAGTCACCCGAGTTGAGTGATGTCATATCTTACATCACTGGGTCATCTATCCAGTGGGGTTCTGATCCTCAGATCACTTCTGCTGAGCTTCCTGAGACTACCTATCTTTTCTCTAGGATAGCATGTCACTCACTCTGGCCCATTTCTCATCTGCACACCATTCCTCTTGAAAGGTGTGTTTTTCTGTACGCTCTTGTTACAGATGCTCCTATGAGTTTTCCTCATCTTTTTCTTCGTTCTTTGAACGAAGTTTATAGGAGTTCGTCTACTGCTCATGCTCTCGTCCATCCTATTTTCATTCATAGGATTTTATTGTATCTAGGTTTAGAGGATTTCCCTGCTTCTGAGCCTGTTCATGTCATCGGTCCTATTGGTGCGTCTTTTCTTAGACAGAGGGCCGCTCATCTTCAAGCTGGTTCTAAGCACCCTAGGTCTGATCCCTCTTCTAGCGCTCCTCCTCCTCCCTCATCTTCTACAGGTCTTGCTGGTGAGGATATTCCTGATCCAGTTGGTGATGATGCTGATGCTGCTGCTGCTGCTGTTCCTCCACCTCCTGCGGCCGACTTTGATGTTCGTCGTACTTTGGAGACTGTCATGACCATTCAGGCGGCTCATGGTCAGATTTTGGTGGACTTGCTAGACGAGATGCGTGCTCTGCGAGCTGATCTTGCACGTCTTCATTCACCTTCACCACCACCTTTTGATGGCGACTTTTGATTGCCCTTTGGCATTCCGTCACAAAAAGGGGGAGTGGATATTTTTGACTTGTAGAGGAGTTTTGTACTTTTTGAGGAGATTTTGTAGTTAGGGGGAGACATATAGTTAGGGGGAGACATATGTTTAGCATGGGATATTTTTTGTGGAGTTTAGTAGATTGTATCTAGGTGCTTCACTTTGTATATCATTTTTGAGGATATTCATGTTAGGGGGAGTAACATTGATATAGTAACATTGATTGATATATTGATATACATGTTTTCTTTTGATTCTTGTTGACTTATGATTCATTGCTTCTTGATTTATATTTATGAGTTGATTCATTGATATATATCTTTATTTTGAGTTGTGTGAATCTTACAAGAATATTATACCTGTTTATATACTACTTTCTGCCACACATGCGTTTATGTGTTTGTTAAGTATTTCAGGAATATACAGGTTGATTCAACAAAGCTGCTGTCTACACTTGCAACCGATGGATAGTAGTTAGGTTGAACTTTTGTTTATGAGCATTATTTTGTAAAGGGCTTTTATACGTGTAAACTTTGAGCTTTTGATTTGTGTTTTGTCACGGATTGCCAAAGGGGGAGTTTGTTAGGTTTTAAGGTCTTAGGATTTTATGTATTTAGAACCTAATTTGTAATGTTGGCAAACCATGATCAAAACAATGTATTTAGTCTTGTTTAAGCTTGCTCAAAGTTGGTTTAATTTTGTAAAGTTGAAATCGAGAGACTGCAGAAGCATTGGAGCTTCTCGGCCTGGCTCGATCGATCGAATGTAATTCTCGATCGATCGAAAATCGGCCCAGATACGTTTTTCTGCAGAATTCCAACTCAGCCCTAACTCTTTAAACGTTTAGGGTTTTATGTTTTTGCCCTAGGTATATAAGGCAAACCCTAGCTACGTTTTTAAGAGTTGCACAAGTTGTGTTGTTGCTCATAGATTGCGGTTTTGTGTAAATCTCTTGTGAGATCTAGAGGAGCTTTCCTTTACACATAACTTAGGGTTTTCAAGATTGAGATTCTTCTACATCTTGATGATCAACTTGGTTGCTGCCTTTGGAACTTAAAGATTAACAAGTGAGGAGCTTGTACCTGATTGAAGGAAGACAAAAGAAAGAAGTAGTCCGTGGATTCGGAGCCTGCGCGTGGTCGTGTCAGGAAGTTACTACTGGTGGGTAGCATTAGGAAGTCAAGCGGGGTTGCTTGTAAGTCCTTTTGTAACAACTTCAATTCTTTCTTAGTGGATTCCGTTTTGCCTTGAGGATCGGTGGGTAAAATCCTCCCCAGGTTTTTTACCGGTTTGGTTTTCCTGGGTGATCATATCACTGTGTTATTTACTTTCCGCTGCTTTATATGTTTACATGCATGATATGATTTTGTAATTGTTTTAACCTAGAATTGCTTAATTTGACTAAGTAAAAACTTGGCTAATTAATCTAGGCTACGCAATTTGTTTGTGGTTTAGGAGGTCTAAACCCTGTCAGTAACTTTTTGTTTTCTTTTGTTTATGTCAAGGCAAAGAGGTGCAACTATAGTGGACAATCTGGAAATAGCAAATCTTGATGTAATTATGGATCCCTCTCAAAGCGGTGAATTAATTGCTCTGCTGGCCGAGTTCAAGATTTCAATAAACGACTACCTAAAAGAGCTGAGCAACTCTACAGTGAGGTCATTGGCAGACATAATGGCATTCAACTTGAATAACCCTGTTATAGTTAAGTGTATGATTTTTGAAAGATGGACATACAGCATGATTAGCACACTATAAGCAATTATATGATCAAAGTTAGTAAAACAACTTTCACTGATAGCAATGTTTGTTAGCTGTTTTGATGATTCAAAAATATAATTACTCCATTGGCAAGTGAACCACAATGTTTATGGGCGACAAGATCCTTGTCTTGCAACCATTGTATATGTCTTTGCTTGGGAGGTTCTGCAAACGCCCTATATTTTGAGGATTCAGTTAGTCTATTGAGAATTCATTGTTGGCCGCAAATTTTTAGGACTATGGTTTAATTGTAGTTGTTTTTGTGAGGTTCTGCAGACACTTTTATGTGGTTTTGCACTATAACTTACGATTTTTTTACAAAATATTAGGCTGATTTTTACCACCAAAAGAATAAAGAAATTATGCAGCTAAATTCAATTTCACTGCTCTTTTTGTGTTTGATATGCAGACAACTTATTTAGTTTCGGTCATTGCAGGAAAAACTGGAAGAATATGGTCAGGACAAGTTCCTTGCATCAGAGAATACAAGTGGAATTGGAGAGCAAGAGATAGAGGCAATTGAGATGATGGCAAACTTGTCAAAATATGGGTTTGAGAAACAGATGAAGGACAATAACTTGGATGCAAATGGTGACAATAGGCTCAGGTGCTTGCACAGTACTAGCACTTGGTGGTTACCCAGCAATAACTGTTCCAGCTGGGTATCAAAGCAATGGAATGCCGTTTGGGATCAGTTTTGGGGGCTTGAGGGGTTCAGAACCGAAGTTGATTGAGATTAGCTATGCTTTTGAACAAGCTACAAGGGAACGAAGACCTCCCTCTCTTCTTGATAGGGAAATGTCCTAGTGCACATCACATAATGCAAACATAGTACACAGTTGATGAAAAAAAAATGGAAATTTAAGATGAGTTTAGTAATTCAAGATACATGTTGTTCAAGTCAGGTATTAAAGACATAAAGATTGGTTCAAGAAACAAGTGAAAAAAAGCTATTCATAAAGATTGGTTCCAGCCGAGTATCGAGACTTAATGTGAATACGTCGAGACTTAATGTGAAGCTCGATAGATTGCTCGACAACAGCTTGATCTATCAAGATTTACGACTTTGAGTTATAGATCTAAAATTCGGCCCAGCTTGTGTAATTGTTGAGGATTTCTTTTCTCACATCTCTAGATATATATAAGGCTTATTTTTTAAAAAATGTCACACGCGAATAGTAAGACCAAGAGACTTATTTTCTCTATGAGAAGCTATAGTGTTTGTATGCCATAGGGTTTTGTAACGAAATGCTTTCAGATCTTCATTGTTGATAAAGTGAAGAACTTTGCAGCCAACAACATCATTCAAGTTGTTGGAGTTAGTCACATACTAGGATTCGTGCAAAGGGTTAGTCACAGATTAGAAACTTGTGCATCAAGAGAAAGAAAGCTACTACAAGATCAAGTCCAATTGGGTGTTAGAGTAAAGGTTCAACTGTAGGTTGGTATTTCGGAATAGGCTAAAGTAGTTGGCAAGATTCCTTATACTTATAACCATTTGATTGTTGATTAGTGAATTTTTGGGAACGGTGACCTTAAAATCATCCGGTAGGGTTTTTGCCCTGCGAAGTCTTTCCCATTTGTCAACAAATCATCATGTCAATTTATTTTTTGCTGCATTTAGTTTGTTTGGTTATTTGTTGGTGCCTTAATAATTTGCATGCAATTGAACCTAATTAATTAGTTTTGGTAATTAATTTAATTAACTGGAGTCAAGCTATCTTAACCCAACATAACCAACTAATATGATTTGTGAATTTATATACACACACAAAAGGTAGCCACGAAGGCTACAATAAAGAACTCATGGGCCTTAGCCCATCTCTCTTGAAAGCTTAAGCCACTAACAAGGATAGATTAGAGATGGAGACAGGTCCAGAGTTGTTAAAAAAAGGAGCCCAAGGGCTAACAAATGAGCTGAGGAATTACCTCTCTTTGCACAAATGAAAAAGAAACATCATCAAATAGAGATAAAATATTCTGTAATATTACATCAGAAGTCCAGTGAGAGGATGACTTTTTGTCACTCTATTAACAATGCTAGAGACATAATATTTTTCACTACTTATTTAGAATGTTAGTTATGATGAGAAGAGTAACATCATTTTTATATAAGCACATCACTGATATCAATTCTATATTATTATCCAGTCACAATAGTTTAGCGATCTAGCCCACAAGTCATTGCCTTGTTAAGAGTTCTTTTTGTATCAAGTCTTCTATTCTATTGAAATAGTAGGCTATGAGACAACAGGTTATCCTTATAAAGGTTATGTGTGTGTGGGAAATTTAAAGAGAAAAACACCCAGAGCAAGTCGTGCAGAAAAATATAGGGTGAATCTGCACAATCGGAATAAAAATCCGTTCTCCTACTCATTGTGTTCTAATTTATACTACACTAATGGTATTTGAGTAGTTCTAATTTATACTTCACTAATGCAAAATACCATGTGTCTCATTTTCTCCATTTTAAAAATTGGTTATTTTATAAGGAAAGGGAAAAAAATTAAGCTCGTGTTAATCGGAACTAGACAAAATACAGCATCCATAAGGTAGAGATTTGTTATGTCCAAAAGGAGTATGCAAAGGGGTAATAGTGAGTACAACTCATGGGCTGGAGGTGGAGATTTGTTATGTCCGACCCATGTCTTGATATTTTATTGTTTTGAGTGTATTTTACAACACTACTTTGAACCATTAGAGACATTTAGATTGCCCCCACAACAATGTTCTCTGATTGCTTTTGTCATTGCAAGGGTTTATTACTAGGACTAGCAAAATTGGATCACACAGCCCCGTTAAACTGCCCGAACCCAAAGAAGAAAAGAAGAAAATATGAGTATGGATCATGCTTTTTTGAACCCACCACGAAATGTGCCAACCTGAACCAGAATCAATACAAATCTGAGTCAAGTCAGGTTGACCCACTATTTAGTCGGGTTGACTCATTTTTTAACAAACAATTTTTTTTGTTTAATTTCTCTTTGTCAACGGACTCTAGGCTTTGCTTTCTATAGTTCTTTGACTTTTGTACCTCAATAAGTTCTTTTCACTATTTTCTACCAATTTTCATCAAATTTTCTAATTCAAGCCACTACAAAATTTTCAATTTTCACTCTTACACGGCCATATCACCCACAAAGTGATGTGAAATTTTTCAACATTTTTTTTTCTAACAACAAGACCCATTTAGGTTTACTTCACTCCATTTTTTTATGTTTTTTAAATGTCTTAATTCCTACTTCCTATCTTTTCTTCTAGGTTTTCTATTCAGTTCTCTTCTCACAAATGTAGTCAGGAAGTTTCATATTTGTTTTTTTTTTTTTTTTTTTTTTTTTTTTTTTTTTAGCGATGGAACCACATATAGGCTGAGGGGGGCTGTGCCCTCGCGCCCCCCCCCCCCCCCCCCTCAAGAAAATTATATTTGCCCCCCTCAAGAAAAAAATTATATTTGCCCCCCTCGACTTCAAATCCTAGTTCCATCCCTGTGACTTTACCTAAAATGTTATATATTGTAAAGTCCATATTTTTATGTTGGCAACCATAAACAAATTGTAACCTTTAGAACTTAGTTTTTGTCTAGTGTTTGGTTAGAAATATTTAGAATTAAGACAAACAAAGTTCTACACAATTGAAGATTCAAGAAAGTAGGAAAAGATAAGTGCAGAAACAATCTCACTTATCTCGACCAATTGAGATGCACATTTTGACTGATTGAGATTTATGCAGATTTGAAATTCTCACTTTCTTTCTTAGCCATTGGGACTAGGGTTTTGATGGATTTTAAGGATATTTATATACAAACCCTAGAGCACGTTTTTACATATTCAAGAGAGAGTGTTTTGTACATAGATTTGGATTTTTCCAAACCCTTTAAAGCTACAACTGGAGACCTTGTGCAAACAATAGATCTGGCTTTGGAGAAAAGTTGCTGCAATCAAATCAACCACAATTGATGATCTGAACCTTTGAGTGGAGTCTCAAAGTGACAAACAGGAGTGTTTGTGTGCAGTAGTTTCACAATAGAAGAGTTTGTAGATTCAGAACTGCGGGTGGTCATGTGAGTAAGTACTACATAAGGAAGCAATAGATTTATAGTTAAATCTATTGTATAAACTTTCATTCTATCAGTGAAATATTTCCTTGAGGATTGTTTAGGTTAAATCCTCCTTAGATTTTTTACTTTGAAACTACAACTTCAAAAGTTTTCCTAGGTCATCATTCTTGGTATTCATGTGATTTGTGAATGTTTGATGTTTAGTTAAATTAGATCTATTGCATAATTAATCTAATTAATTATTTGGTTAATATTTGATAAAATCTTAGACAACTGGGGTCTAAATTCTAAAACCCTAACGTATATTATTCTTAAAGCTTTATATGCTTAGTTAACATTATAAGTAATCTACCTTTACTTATATTTTACGTGCAACAAGTGCACCTAATTAGGCTAATTACATGATATGGTTTAATTCTAGTTTTTATTTTCTATTCTTTTGCAGTGAGAATAAGATTAGTGAACAACTTAATTTTTGTAAGTATTATGTATTATTTAACATTTATTTTTGAGTATTTTTTTATTTGTTATTTTATTTATATTGAAAAGAAGATAAAAATAATATAATTATGTATATTTTATTATTGTTTTTCAGTCAAGAGTCTTGTCGCTCAACCACCATCTCTTACAACAGAAACTGAAAAACATCCAGGGTTTAGATCTTATCTCTCCTATTTTAACTATCATATTATATAGATTATTATTCGTTTTTCATGTGAACAAAATGTGGGTCATAAATTATTATTCATTTTTCATGTGAAAAAATGTGAGTCAAAGATCATTATTCGTTTTTCAAGTGAACAAAATGTGGGTCATAGATTTGGTAGCTTGTTCAAGAGAAACTAACATCGATTATTATTCGTTTTTCATGTGAACAAAATCTGGGTCATAGGTTTGGTAGCCCGTTGAAGAGAAACGCGTTGAATCCAAACTCAATCAATCTGACAAATTTCAAAATCTATATATTTCTCAGATCAACCATATACAATTAACTGCATCCTCAATGTTTGATTCATTCTCCAACGGCCAACGGCCAACGGCTAACGAAACCATTTAAATACCACAAGTAAAAAAGAAGAAAAAATAAACATATAAATTAGATTCCCAACACTTCCTCAATTAATTCCAAGCATTTCTAAAGCAACATGTTACATCTACATGTACTCTGTTGTACTAGCTCGGCCTCATCATCCAACCCAGCCATCATTGTAATTTAGTGAACTGGCAAGGAGACAGTCAGGTTTGGACGGTGAGAGCTTTAAAGGCTCTAATAGAAGAATTAAAGAACAGTTGAGAAAAGTTAATGAATGTCGGCAATGGTTTAAGAATATTTTTAAAAACTTAACTATTTAAAAAAAAAATTTGTATATTTATCATAAAAATAGTATCAATTTTTTTTTAAAAAATAGTTCATTAACAAATACTCTAAAAACACCTATTAATTGGACTTTATTTATTTATTTAAGAAAGCAAAAGTTGCACGATGCTATTGCCACATGTTCCACTTTGACACAAAATTTTCCAATCTTTATCTTGGGAAGCACGAGTGCTCTGATTTGGTCAACGCACCCAATTCGGATTCGCATGGACGTGCCGTGAGGCCATGGACGCAGCTACATATGCATACGCCACAGTCCTCTCCAAAATAGTTTTTTTTTTTTTTTATTCGGCTTGATTCAGTCCGAAACAAAACGCAAATCAGTCCGATATGGGCCAAAATTAAAAAAAAAAAATTTTAAATATTAGATCAAAGACACCGTTTTGTTGGCAAACTTCAAAGGAAAACCCTGAAATCACCTTAATTTTCTTTATTATCTACTATTACTCTTAAATTAGTATATGTTTACCATTATATGAAGAAAAAAAAAATGCTTAGCAATATATAGAAAATAAAAATATATTTAATAATTAATTAATAAACTACTCTTCTTTTCAAAAATTACCATGTCGTTGTACCGCATTCGCAACCGAACCTGAATCCATACTCGTGCTTCCTAGCTTTTTATCACTCATTCCTACTCACTGAACAATGCCTACAGAACTTGAATGCAAGGACATTGAGACACGAGCACTTGCAGCACTATTGTTGCTCAGTGCAATAGTTAATGAAAACCAGCATATGAACTACTCTTCTTTCAGGCTATTAAGTTCTCTCATTAATAGTAATGCTTATCTCCTCTTATTAATTAGCCATTGTCCTTCACTGACTACCTATTATAAGTATATTTGAAATTGGTAAAATTGCTTAAGGATAGTCATGGTAGATGTTTACAGTCAAGACACGGCCAAAATGGCCAATGTTAGGGTCATATTTATGTAATTGGTTAATCCTTTGACAAAATGCACTTTACTTGTAATTGGGTAGATCAAAGATGGGTTTAATACATCAAGAAATATATTGTTCATCAATATCAAGTGTTCGTATTAAAAGACATGAAGATTGGTCTAAGAAACAAGTGAAGAAAAGCTGTTTATTAAGTCTCGACAGATAGCTTGATAGATGCCTGCTATCAGGACTTAATATTAAGCTCGATAAATGACTCGACAGCAGCTCGATTTATCGAGAATTATGATTTTTAGTTTTCCAGATTTGAAATTTAGCCTAGGCTTATGTATTTGTTTAGGATTTCTTTTCTCACAACCCTAGACATATATGTATGTTTTTAGACCCTTTAACACAAGTTGTTTAACCTAGTTATTTAGCCAAGTGATTACTTAAATAAATTATTCAAATCTAGGTTAATACAATAAAATCATATCATGTAAATAATGTGGAAATATAAAGAACACAACGATATGATAACCCAAGAAAACCAAATCGGTAAAAAACCTGGAGAGGATTTAACCTAGCTATCCTCAAGGCAAAACAGATCTATTATGAAAGAATTGAAGTTTCTACAATAGAACTTAGATCATTAGCATCCTATTGCTACCTCGAGTATAAAACTTACTACCACGACCATGTGACAGCTCCGAGTCCACAGACTACTTTTTGCTTTGATCTACTGCAACCACAAGTTCTCCTACTTGTAACTTTGAGACTTCACTCAAATGTTTCAGATCTTCTTTAAAGTTTTTTATGCAGCAACTGAAGAGATCACCAAATTCTTGAAATGAATCTTGATCTTGATAACCCTAAGTGTGTGTATGAAGGTAAACACCTTTAAATCTCACAATAGATTCAACACACAAATCACTAAAGACTTCTAAAACGTAGCTAGGGTTTTTCCTTTTATACTTGGAGTAAAACATAAAACCCTACATGTCAAATGGGCTTGGGCTGAATTGGAATTTCCATAGAAAAATCAATCTACACATGGTTCAATCAATCGAGTCTAATTTTCGATTGATCGAGCCTTGCAAATTTAGTCCAATAAATTTTGCAATCACACGATTCCAATTTTACAAGTAAACACGCTTTGAGCAAGCCTAAACCTAGACTCTATATTTTGATCATGGTTTGCCGACACATAACAAATTGAAGTTCTAATACATTAGTTTCTAAAATCTTAGAACCTAGACTCTATGTTTTGGTGATTTGTTGGTACCTTCACAATTTGTATGCAATTGAATCTAATTAATCAACTTAGATAATTGAATTAATTAACCAGAGTTAAACTATCTTAACCCAAGAAGTGGTATTAGAGCGGGCACACTCTAATTAGGTTTTAATCGTTGCTGTGTGATCCATTGACCCCTATTCTTATGGATCATGAGCAATCCCTAATTATTCCTCCTTTATTTGATGGTACTAACTATGCATACTGGAAAGTACGCATGAAAGCCTTTTTGCAGTCTTTAGACGAGAAAGTATGGTTTGCAGTTGAAGTAGGTTGGAAGAAACCTGAAGAGCCACCAGCATCGTGGGATGATACTAAGATCAAAGCTGCAAATTTTAACAATAGATCACTGAATGCTCTGTTTAACGCTATGACCAATGAAGAATTCAAGAAGATATTTTCCAGTGATAATGCAAAGGAAGCATGGGCTATTCTTTAGAATACCTACAAAAGTACAAAAGCTTTTAAAAAATCCAAGCTCCAAAGGCTCACTACCAGCTTTGAGGAAATAAGGATGGATAAGAATGAGTCATTCGATGAATTTTATGCCAAGCTTAAGGACATAGTGAATTCAGCCTTCAATCTTGGAGAATAGATTCTAGAGCCCAAGATTGTTAGGAAGATTCTTAGATCTCTTTTAGAAAGATTTCATGCCAAGATCACTGCCAAAAAAGAATCAAAGGATCT
Organism: Quercus gilva; assembly: GCA_023621385.1. Lineage (NCBI taxonomy): Eukaryota > Viridiplantae > Streptophyta > Magnoliopsida > Fagales > Fagaceae > Quercus > Quercus gilva. The sequence continues at coordinate 54,784,219 of CM042483.1, forward strand.
TGACTCTATTCCTTTAATAGAATTGATTGGGATTTTGCAAACCTACGAACTAGGTTTAGCAAGGGTTGGCAAGGATAGCAAAAGCAAGAACATGGCTTTGAAGTTTAAGAATGATGATAACGATAAGTCGTCTGACGATGAGGATACTAAGTTCAAATCATATATCACCTGAAAATTCAAGAAGTTCATCAAGAATGCAAATGTCAAAGCAAGTGACAAGGATCGCAAACAGTCTGGATTCTCTTAGTTCAAGTCCCAAGACAAAGGCAAGAGAGAATTCAAGGATGCTGATCAAAGCAACAATGTTCCTGCTAGGCCAAAGTGCTACAGATGTCAAGGATTTAGACACATGAAGCAAAAATGTCCCACATATCTCAAATCTATTGGCAAAGGCAAAACCCTAGCTGCCACTTGAAATGATACAGAACTAAAAGCAAGTTCTGATGATAGTGATCAAGATGGGATAATGAGTGCTTTCACAGCTACTGTTGAGTCCCTTAAGGAAGCAGTAGAACTGATCGATGAGGAAGAAGAGTTGATGGAATCAAAGTTTGAGAAGATGGATGAACAAGAAGACATCCACACTGCCTACTCTAAATTGTACAAGGTTTCCAAGAAGCATGAGAAGCTTTACAGGTTAGCTATGAGAAAGCTTAGTGAAGTGGAGTTGGAATGAGAGAAACTCTTCACCAAGGTTGAAGAGGCTAATCAAACCAACGGGGCACTAAGGTTTGAAAACAACGTTCTTGCTGAAAAGACCAAGAAATTGGATGCTAAACTGTTTCAGGTAAGATCAAAATTGGAAAGGACTTCAGAAAAGACTTCAAGTTCCAAGTTGGATGAAATGCTTAACTTCCAGAAGTCTGCATCTAATAAAACAGGTCTCTAGTATGATCATTCTCTCTTTTCTTGCAATACCTTTTATAATGCTTTAAATAGAGTCATCTTTGTTCCCCTTGCCAATAATGATAACTATGAGGTAATTGAACCTAAGATAGAAAATGTGAGAATAAAAATGATAAGGGAAAATCCATTCTAGGAGCACCCCCTAAAGTTGGTAAGAAAGAGACTAAGTGGAATAATCATCACTCCAGCAACAAGAAGTCTCAACCAAAGAAGCCTCACTTCTGCCATTACTGTGGAGCATCTGGGCACACTCATCCAAATTGCTATTAGTGGTTAGCCACTCAACAAAGCAATAGTATGTCATCTTTTGGGAGCCAAAATCAACTCCAACTTTCCTTAGCCCCCTTTGGAGAACTTCTTAAGGCTGTCATGTTACTCTCTAATTTCAATGGACTCAACTCTCCTCGTTATTCATCTGAACAAAGGGTCATGCAAAAGAAAGGTTCTCTATCCAAGTCTCCCATCTGGAAGGAAAAAGATTTCAAGTGATTCCTTCACTTTCCTGATCTCATGCATGGTTGGTGTTGTGGTTTGAGTCAATCTAGTTTTTGATGCTTTGTTTGTTTGTTTGTTTTTTATGCTTTGTTTTTAAGTTTTTTTTTTTTTTTTTTTTTTTTTTTTTTTTTCATAAAAAAATAATAATAAAAATGGGAAAATTTTTAAAAATACAAAAACAGTGTGTGTTTGTGTATACTGGTATTTGTGTACCTTGGATGGCCTTTGAAACAAAGTTCTTAACTTTGTATCTCTTGTAGTTTAGATGAGCATCTTTATGCACAACTAAGTAATGTGAGGTTTGTGGCTCTTTTATATGATTTGGTTGATTTGATTGATCTTTTATCATTCATATCTTAATCACTTTTTTTGAGAATGACTAAAAAATCCTAAGAGAAATGCATAAATAACCATCTCACCACTAAAACTCATAAATCATACAACATCTATGTGCAATTCATAAAAGTTGTGTTCGATAAGGTGTATCACTTGCACAACAAAAACAAGATGTTTGGCTTTCATAATTAGGTAATTATTTTCTCTCTAATTTACCCATGCATGTTATGTCATTTTATGCTTAAAAGTAAAATATGCAAAGTTCATGTAAAGCAAAAAGAATCAAAATGCTTTCAAATATGGTTGCAAGCGTGTTTCTAGGAGATGTAAGAGTTATATGATGTACCTCGAAGGTGATGGTCCCTATCAAACAATTATGATTGTGTTTGGATGTAATTGATCTTCTTATATCATTACTCTTTATATAATGATTTACTTATGCTCTCTTGCAAAGCTTCACACACAACACGCATACTTTTGCTACTCTTAATACTATGTACAGGTATAATGTGATTTGGCCATCACAAGGAATACATGTAGTAGTATATGCTTTCTAAACTATCTAAACCTATTTTTGAAAATAAAATTGGTTAGATGTGTTTAGTGTGTTTTTGATCTAGGAATGCTTTGCATCTAGAGTTGATGATGTGTTTGAGTGCTCAACTTGCTTCTTGGTTGCTTGTTTTGGTTTCTATCTTGATTGCATTCATCATGTGTTATTTCTCCTCCTTGAAAAACCTTGTTTCAGGCTTCTCGATAGATGCTCGATACCTCCTTGATAAAAGCTTAATAGCACCTCGATACATGCCTCTTTTGTTGAGATTTCTGGGTTTGTTCTCGATACCTCTTGATAGATAGCTCAATCCATCAAGCTAATTCTTTGGAGTCTCTGTCTGCTTGATAGATGCTCAATACCTTCTCGATCTATTGAGATCTTTTTGCCATCGATACCTCCTCGATATTTCTTGATCTATCGAGTTGCGTTTTCTATATATATATATATATATCTGAGGTCCAACCCGATTTTGCTCAAACTTAAATATCTCGATCTCTCTCTCTTCTCTCTCAATCCAAACCATTTCTTTTCACCAAAAACCTCCTCTCACTCAAGTTTTTGGCCTAATCTAGGCCTCAATCCCTTGGTAAGTGTTCTAAATCTCTTTTCTCTCTCCTTCTTCATGCATTTCAAGCATTTAGACCTACGTTTTCAAGTTTTAGGGAAATTTTTGGGTATTTGAGTTATTTGTAAAATTTTTGGGTTTGGTGTTGTTGATTTGTTCTCACATGCTCATGCATTGCATTTTCTAGCATTATAATCATGTTTTCATGCATTCTAGGTTGTGTGCTTGATTAACCAATGTGAGTGCTATAGTTTGGATTGGGTTTTTGCCCATGATGCAATTTCTTTACGTAACATGTTCATGCATTATTTTGCATTGCTCTTCTTTCTTTTCTTCTTTCCTGTGCCTTATCTTTTGCTGTGTTTCTTTGTTTCTTTTCTTCTCTCTTGATTTAGTTTCCTTCTTATGGCACCTAAAACTTCTGTTCCTTCCAAGAACCCAATCAAACGTTGTGGTTCTTCTTCTTCTCCTCCTTTTATTCCTGACTTTGTGAGGTTCCATGATGAGAAGGCCAGAGATGACTTCTTTGAAAACTGCTTTGACCAGGCGATTCATTCGGAACGCTAGGTCATTCTGTTTGATTTTTCCAAACACTCCATTACTTGGTGCATTTAACTCTGGGGGTTAGGCTTCTCTATGTGAGTATACCCAAGAGGTGTCTCGGTGTGTTCATTTAGCAGTTCTACTCCAACATGCAAGCTATCAATACTTATGCCTAGGTTTACTACAGTATTCCGAGGTACATGTATCGTACTCACCCTAGAGTTCATTTCTGAGGTGCTACATGTTCCTAGGGTTGATTATCTTGATTACCCTAGTCATCGTCGTCTTAGTTCTGTCTCTAGAGGCGAGATGGCCTCACTCTTCTATAAGAAGGCTATGGTGTGGGGGAGAAACTCTAAATTTCTCTACCACTGAGTTTGCTAAGGGTCCAAGGATCCTTAATATGGTGATGACCTTTGTTGTTACACCATGGTCTCACTATAAAACTATTACTGAGCCTCATGCTCGTTTCCTTCTTTCTCTCATGGAAGATCTTTCTATAGATTTTCCTTCACATGTGATAGAATCTATGATAGATATCTATCGAGACACTGCTACATGTGATGAGCTCATTTTTCCTTCAGCTATCACATGCATCCTCTCTCTTTTAGTTTCTATGCCATAAGAGCCATGAGCAAGGAATCTATTCAGAGGAGTGACACATAGCTGGCTGCAAAGTGACCTCATGTGGAGTCTACTTCGACGGATGCTGCTTCTGCCTCTAGATCCTCTTCCTCATCTACTCTTCCCTCTTCTTCTTTTAGAGTCGAGGTCTCTCTCGCCGCCATTATGGATTAGCTTTATCTTATGCGTGCTAATTTTGGTAGTCATCTTAACCATCTTTCTGATGAGATGTGTCAGATGAACACCAAGATTGGTTGCATCGCTCGCCACCAGTCTCGCCTTGGTGGTTGTGCTCATTCACCCTCACCCGAGCCAGCTGATGATGATGCTTCTTGCTCTGAGACTGATAATGAAATGACTGTCTCTCAGTGATTCACCATTTGTCACTCATGAAAAAAAGGGGAATTAGTTTTGTGTATGAGAGTAGTGTTTTTGTTAAGGGGAGAGCTAACATAGGGATAGACTAGTTAAGGGGAGAGTGTTTTGAGAGATGTAATGAGGTTTTGTTGTATCTTTCTCATTACATGTGGCATGGTCTTATGACCACTTTTACATACATTGTATTCTCTTGATATATGTGTGTGTGTGTGTGTGTGTGTGTGTGTGTGTGTGTGCGCGTGTGTGTGTGTGTGTGATGTACGTTTCTTCACCTTGTCTCACATGTGTTGTTTCTTTTTTGTTTTTATACACATGTTTCTTCCTTTATACAACTTGTCTATGTTTCACACTTGATGCCTTGATGAATCTTGTTTAAGTGTTTCTACTAAGACAAGTTACAAGTCTATCATGCCATGATCTCTTTTCTTGCAAATTTTTTCAAGAGCTCATCGTACTTGTTAGGCCTATGAAATTTTGGCTTTTTGTAATAGTTATGGAATTGTTGCTTTATACTTTTCTCATAATTATACTTGTGGTTTTGTCACGAAATGCCAGAGGGGCAGATTGTCAGGGTCATATTTTGTGTAATTGGTTAATCCTTTGACAAAATACACTTTACTTGTAATTGGGTAGATCTAAGATGAGTTTAATACATCAATAAATATGTTGTTCAAGCATATTAAGTGTTTGTATTAAAAGACATGAAGATTGGTCCAAAAAACAAGTGAAGAAAAGCTGTTCATTAAGTCTCGACAGATTGTTCGACAAATGCCTGCTATCGAGACTTAATGTGAAACTCGATAGATGGCTCGATCGCAGCTTGATCTATCGAAAATTACGATTTTCAGTTTTTCGGATCTAAAATTCGACCTAGACTTATGTATTTGTTTAAGGTTTCTTTTCTCACAATCCTAAACATATATAAGGCTTATTTTAAGAGCCGTCACACACGGATACAGAGAACAAAAGATTTATTTTCTTTGTGAGAAGCTACTGCATTTGTACACCTTAGGGTTTTGTAACCAAGTGCTTCCTGATCTTCATTGTTGATGAAGTGAAAAACTTTGCAGCCAACAACATTTGTTCAAGTTGCTGGAGTTAGTCACGTACCGGGATCCGTGCAAACGGTTAGTCATAGATTGGAGATTTGTGTATCAAAGGAAAGAAGGCTACTACAAGATCAAGTTTAATTGGGTATTGAAGCGAAGGTTCAACTATAAGTTGGTTTTAGGATAGGCCAGGGTAGTGGTACGATTCCTTATACTTGTAACCGCTTGATTGTTGATTATTAGATTCTTGGGAGTGGTGATCTTAAAATCACCAGGTGAGGTTTTCGCCTTGGAAGATGTTTTTCCCATTTATCAACAAATCACCGTATCAATTTAATTTTCGTTACATTTAGTTTATTTGGTGATTTGTTGGTGCCTTCACGATTTGCATGCATATTCATTAAGTGTGAGTAAGACAATAACTAGAAGTCTTCTAAGAGCAAAGTTAGTCAATGCTGGTTTGCATACTAATAAAACTGTGTAAACAGGAAATTTTAAGTTTGTGGAACTTTATTTGTAAGGAACTCGATTTCCAAGTGCCACGGTGGTCATTTTAATTTTTTGGAACTCGAGTTTTAGAAACTCGAGTAAGATGCCAAACTCGAGTTCTAAAAGAGTGATATATTGCTAAATATTTCTCAAATAGTGATAAAACACTACATAGTTTGCCAAATAGTAGTATTTGGCCATTTTGACCTAGGACACTCTATGTTCCTCGGGTGGGGTGGCGGTGATTACTTATTAGTGCAATTAATGTGAATGGTTGCAACAAATGAAAATTAAATTTTGTATAGATTGTTCCTCATCATCTTGTGAAACATTCAATAAATATGATAATTTATGGAGGCGAAAGTAGTTGAAATTTAAAATTTTGTTAACTGTCCCAAGGTTATAGGGTAAGGTGAATTTAATACTTCGTAAAATAATATTTTTATATATTTAATTTTTAAATAAAGTCAAATCACGTGCAACTATCAAGAAAAACACACACAAACAAAAGTGTATTTAAAAAAAAAGAAAATTACGTCTTGTAGCTCATATTGATTTATTATTCTATAATTTGTGTTCTTAGGGCAAATATTGATACTAAGAATATATCATATATTACTATATAAGATTTACCAACTAACGTGTCATCACTCACACACACAATAAAATAAAATAAAATAAAATAAAATGTACTTCAGAAAATTATGAAAAATAATAGTAATACTACAAATTTTACTCTATAATATTTACAAAATAATGTGTCATAAATCTATATATATATATATATATATAAAGATGTATGATGCTAAAAATATTACAAATTTCACTATATAATCTTTACAAACTAATGTATTACGCACCAATCACCAAAAAATAAAAGTAAGTCAAATATTCATTTATTATATTATTGAAATCAGTTAATTACATTTAACATTACAACAAAATCGCATGTAGTACACAGTGGCAGAGCCACTTATTGGAGACCCTCCAAAACTTTTTAAAAATTCTTTATTTTCCTATAAATTTATTTCCATGTAGCTCTTAGAAATCTACCACACTTGGCCGCCTCAAAATTTTTAGAAGTCTAAATTCTTGTTAGTGTAAGCATATTTATAGATAATACTAAAAAAAAAAAAAATGAAGTCATATCTTCTGAAAATAAATGTCAAGTGATAATATATATTATGTTATAAATTTAATAAAAGTGTTTATTTTTGTGTAAAATGAAATGATATTCATAAATTTAATAAGCGATTTATTTTTTAGTCAGTCACAATCTTCGTCCAATAGGTTATTAGCAAATTGGGAAAAATAAAAGTGTCATATAATATTCATATGGCTTATAAATAATAAAGTACATTATATGCAATTTAATATATATATATATATATATTTGCACTAATATTCTTTTACTTCTAAAAAACTTTCCAAAAACAAAAACAAAAAAAGAAGGAAATCTTCGAAGTGTTTACATATATATGATAATGACGTAAAGTTTATTTATTTATTTTTTTCTTAAGTTTGTAATTTTGTATTTTCACTGTTACAATTTAAAATCAATCTTGGGAAGAGTGGGGTCGGCGGCAGAGGAGGGAAGAGTGGTTAGTTAGGCCTAACTTCTTTAATTTGCTGACACTAATTAACTCTTTGGAAGATGAGAGAGAAGAAACATGCAGTGAAAACACAATATAACTTCTCATACTAGAGGAATGTCCTAAATTTTGGGGGGAAAAATTGATATATTTTTTTAAAAAAATTGAAGATATAGAAAAAATAAATCAATTATATATTTTTCCTCTACTTTTAAGAAGTCCCAAAGAATTGAGTAATATTAGAGATAATACAATTTTAAATACATGGGTCTTACAAATAGAGTAATGCTACAATTATAAACTATTTTACAATATTTTTACAAATTGTTGTTATAGCCAACTTCTTACTGGTTCTCATCTGGACCCACTGATAACATCACTTTTTTATTTATTTATAATCATTTGTTACATTATCAGTTGTAAAATTTTTTGTAAAAGAATTTGTATCTCTAGCATTTTCCCTTACAAATATATGTTTCACTAATCACAAGAAATAATTCAAATAAAAAAATGTTAGAAATATTATTAATTTTACTTGAAAACTTTACAAATTGATGTGACAATTAATATGATATGTGGACATTAATAACTTATTAAATGTATTTTTGAATTATTTTTTGTGATTAGTGATACATCTTTGTAAGCCTCATGTTATAAAATTTATAATATCCCTAGCATTATTCATTCAAATGCTTGTTTATTATCTTCTTGAAGTATCATTAATTGTATTCATTTCTACATCGTTTGAAAGTTTTTTTTAGTAAAATTTGTTATAACTTTAGCATTTTTTCCCAAAAAGAAAAAAAGCATATTACAAAATGAAAGGAATAGATTTTTGTTATAAAAAAAATTATGATATTAAATACTAATTAAATATCATTTAAGAGATAACAAAAAAGTCTCATTTAATTATAGGAAAATGCTAACGAGTGCCAGACACTCGTTAATAATCTATTTTAAGAAAGTTTTTATAGGAAATGAAAACAAAGTAATTAATATTTTGACAATTTTTTTCATTTTCCATAAAAATAGTATTAAAATTTTTCTAAAATTAATTATTAATAAGTGTCCTAAGAATACTCATTAGCATAATCCTTAATTATATTACCTTAAAATTTGTTGAACCGCCCTGCCTAAAGACACGGTCAAATCCATCCTCATTGGTTTGGCTTTTACCATATAATCTTTATTGGTCCTATCAACGATGATGGAGACTTTTGCTTCTGTTGGAGAAATGGATGAGATTGGTACGTGTACGGCCAAATGAAGCCAACCAAATAAAACTCTAGGAATTGATGATGTAATAGAAGCAGTTCCATAAATCATCTATTCTGGTTTCATACCCAAAGAGTGGAACAACATGTTGACTGCTCTTATCTCGAAGACAAAAAAGGCTGTCCAACTTATTTATCCTCTGCAATGTAATTTACAAATGTATCTACAAAATTTTTGGCAAATAGGCTGACAACTTTTCTCTTTAAATTATTTTCTACATGGCAAGTTTCATTTATACCAGGTATCAAATTTGCACATTTTTTCATTTGAATCACCTTACTTTCCAATTGAATAACTCTCCAACCACAACCTTAAATCATATAAAGTTGGTATATTTAGAAAGTAGAATGATTAATCTTTTCAACGGTGCCAAGAACGCCCAAAACCGAGTTCTTGAAGGCCTTTAATCAAATGTGCAAAGTTGGGGCCTCAAAACAAGAAGTTTGGACAAAAATTTGAGTTAAGAGGAAGCCAATCTTACCCGTTTTCACATGAGACTCCATGTTCACCCACCTTACCCGTTTTTCATTCTTTGAAATAAAAGAAAGAACTCGCACGACCGAGCTAGTTATTCTAGCACAATGAACATAATCTTGAACCTTTAGCCTTTACTTAAAAATTTTACATGCTATATTTCAGTGGATGTTAGAGAAATATTAGACTTGATTAAATGTACAAATACAACTTGTACTGTACATCATATATAACTTGTACTATATCTAGGCTTCGCCTAAGTTTAGTCTTTCTATGTATATCACCAATGGATTGATTGTAACACAATATATTCAAAAATTAAAAATGTAGTCTTTCAATAATCTTGTTCTCTTTATTATAATCTTCTTTACTTGAAATGGTATTTAATGATTCAAATTAATTATTAAAAATATAAAGACATATTAGTGTCATGACTTTCAAAATTTTGAATGACGGGATAGTTTAAACTCTATCATATATATATGTGTGTGTGTGTGTGTGTACATTTTTAGACCTCTTAATACAAGTTGTTTAATCTAATTATTTAGCCAAGTGATTACTTAAATAAATTATTCAAATCTAGGTTAACACAACAAAATCATATTATGTAAATAATGTGGAAATATAAAGAATACACGATATGATAACCTAAGAAAGCCAAACTAGTTAAAAACCTGAGAATGATTTAACCTAACTATCTTCAAAGTAAAACAGATCAACTATGAAAGAATTGAAATTTTTACAATAGAACTTAGACCACTAACATCCTATTGCTACCTCGAATAGAAAACTTACTACTACGATCACATAATAGTTCCGAATCCACGGACTACTTCTTTCTTTAATCTACAACAACCACAAGTTCTCCTACTTGTGACTTTGAGACTCCACTCAAAGGTTTCAAATCTTCTTTAGGTTCTTTATGCAGCAACTGAAGTGATTACTAAGTTCTTGACATGAATTTTGATCTTGATAATCTTAAGTGTGTATGAAGGTAAATACCTTTAGATTTTACAAGAGATTCAACATATAGCACATTAAAGACTTCTAAAATGTAGCTAGAGTTTTTCATTTTATACTTGGAGTAAAACATAAAACCCTACACGTCTAACCAAGCTTGGACTGAATTAGAAATTCTGCAGAAAAATAAATCTGTATGTGGTTCAATCGATCGAGTTTAATTTTCAATTGATCGAGCCTTGCAGATTTAGTCCAATAAATTTTGCAATCACTCAATTCTAATTTTACAAATAAACATACTTAATTTGAGCAAGCCTAAACCTAGATTCTATGTTTTGATCATGATTTGCCAACATATTACAAATTGAAATTCTAATACATTTAGTTCTTAAAGACTTAGAACCTAACAATATATATATATATATATATATAAGTCCTTCTCTTCACTTCTTTCATTTTTTTCAATCTCATAAACAATTCAAACAGTTTTCAAGTAAGAAATTGGAGACAGCTCCCAACTAGCAATATTGAGGAATGAACGGAAAAGGAGCAAGAAAATTATTATAATTTCACTTTACATAAGGCCTTAGCTAATACATAGACATTTATTCATGTTTTATAGATCATGGGCATGCAAATTCCAAAGCAAAAGAAAAACACACAGACTCGTATCAAAAAAAAAAAAAAAAAAAAAAAACACACAAACATTTATGATTGCTCTTCTTCATGGAAGAAAGAAGTCTTTTTTATTTCTTCATTCTTTCTATTTTAAAGAAGTCTTAAGAAACAATGGCTGCCACTTCAGGAACATAAACGGGAAATTTATCAATTTCATCAATCCAAGGATTATTCTTCTCATATTTCGGATTGATGGCTTGCAATGCATGCCACACAGCACTGTTACACTTGAATCCTGACCCAAACGCAATCTGCCATACCCGATCACCTTTCTTGATCCTCCCTTTGGCCTCAGAATAAGCTAGTTCATACCATAAGGAACTACTAGAAGTGTTCCCAAACCTATAAAGGGTCATTCTTGAGGGCTCCATATGCCATTCGCTTAGCCTAAGGTTCTTCTCTAGTTCATCTAACACTGCCCTCCCTCCTGCATGTATACAAAAGTGCTCGAAAGCCAACTTAAAATCTGGAACGTATTGTTTTATCTTCATTTTAAATATCTTTCTTCCAACTAAATTCACAAAAAATAGGATTTGTTCCGATAAGGGAAGGATTAATGGCCCTAATGTTGTGATGTTGGTTTTAATGGTTTCACCAGCTACTGTCAATAAATCTTTGGAGAGTGAAATGCCAAGTTGTTTGTCCACGTCTTCCTTTTGAATAACACAATTGTAACATTTATCATCTGCACCTTTGTGAGTACGGAGAGTATGAATGAGTTGGTATTTTGAATGACAGCGATCGGATGATCGGTTTGATAAGAGGATTGCAGCTGCTCCTAGACGGAATAGGCAATTTGAGAGGAGCATTGATCGGTTATTGCCGGGATACCAGTTGAGAGTCAAGCTTTCCATGCTTACTACTAGTGCATAGGAGTTAGGTTGCACCTGTTCCACAATATGAGAACAAAATAATTGATTTACGTTATTTAAGGATGTTAGAGATGTTATAATGCTATACTAGCATTAGCATTAATATTAATTAGGCTAGTTTTGGAAGCTTGTATTATTTTAACTAAAGGACGACGCATTAAATAATTTTCGCTTAAAACGTTGGATTAGAATAATTAATAGAGTACAAAAGCATATAAGCTTGTATCAAAGAACTCAAGTTTTTCTTTTTCAAGTTAAACAAACACTTAATAGATAAGAATAATTTTTTTTTTTTCCATACTTATTAACATCTATAGATATATTTATCATAGATTCTTTTGTAAAGAAGTAAAATTACTTTAATAAAAATTATTTTGTAAAATTTACTTTGTTAGAGCTGGCCGACGGGTAACTACTGTTCAATTATCCTTATTTTTTGTACTAAATAATTTGTTATCTTTATCTTCTCTTCCTTATAAAAAAGCAACAAAGTTAATACTCAAACATCTTACTGCACCATATATGTAGTCGATAAAAATTATCTCAAACCTGTTCATAACATGCACACAAACCTGTAACAACCACTTGGCTAGGTCTATTGAAATAAGTCCAGCACTGCAGCCCATCCCACCAAGGTTATAGCTCAAAATATTCCCTCTAAGCTTGTAGCGATTCACAACCATGGCTGATAAGGATGGTGTTGGATTGAAAAGACTGCAATTCACAATAAGAATCCCTATATCCTTAACATTTACCCTTGTTTTTGCTAACAATTTGTCAATTGCTCCAAACATCACCATCTCTGCTTCCTTCCTGGCTTCCTCGAAAGTTTGGTTCATTGGAACATCTAAGAGTGATTTGGAGACATATGTCTTCGGACCATACCCTGACTTCTCCAAAATCTTCTTTTGAAACGCCAAACTTTCTTCAGAGAAACTCCTATTACGCTTAGATGCTTCCAAAAAAGCTTCTTGGCTGCACATTAGACCCGGTTCGGGCTTGTAACATACGAAATTCAACAAGTAAACTTGTTTAGCACGACGCATGAAGTGAAGGGTTGCAAGGAAAACTGTAAGTGCAGTGCATAGTGTAACTGACAGGAGATTGAACTTAAGATAATTGAACAAATGGATGAAATGTTCAACAGAAAGATGGGTGGCAGCTATAGTGAGTGGCACGAGGAAAAGATACGTGGCGTTGGAGACTAAGTAGTGGTAACCTAGCTTCACATATTTAAGCTTAACCGAACTTGGTTCATTTTCTAGGATTTCTTTATTCTCAACCTCCATTATGGAATAGAAAATCAAGAAGTTCTTTCTTGCCTGGAGATAGAGGAAATTAGAGAGAGATGGATTTAGTGTAATGCAGTGTCGAGCGCATTCATTTGGAGTATATCGCTATGAAGGTATTTATAATCATTTATAAAGGAGGTAATACGTCATTGTGATGTTGTTTTCAGGATCATGATCTCATGCATATACCATCATCGGCAGGGCCGGCCCTAGGCCTAGGCCACCGCCTAGGCCCCTATTAGAGGAAGGCCCCAAATTAATTTTAGGGCAAAAATTGATATATTAAAAAAAAAAAAAAAAAAAAAAAGATATAGAAAAAAAAATTAGTTTTATAATTTTCCTCTACTTTCAAAAAGTCCCAAAATATTGAGTAATGCTAGAGATAAAATAATTTTAAATATATGGGTATTACAAATAGAGTAATGCTATAGTTTTGCAAACTATTTTACAACATTTTTACAAATTGTTGTAGTCACTTTCTTACTAGTTCTTATCTAGAACCACCAATAATATCTTTTTTTTATTTATCTATAATCACTCTTCACATCATCAATTTGTAAAAAAAATTTGTATTTCTAGCATTTTTCCTTACAAATATATGTGTTACTAATTGAAAGAAATAATTTAGATAGAAAAATGCTAGAAATATTATTAATTTTACTTGAAAATTTTATAAATTGATGTGACAATTAATATAATATGTGGATGTCAATAACCTATTAAATGCATTTTTGAATTATTTTTTGTGATTAATGATACATTTTTGTAAACCTCATGTTGTAAAATTTATAGTATCTCTAACATCATTCATTCAAACACTTATTTATTATCTTCTTAAAGTGTCACTAATCGTATTCATTTCTACATCGTTTGAAAGTTTTTTTAGAAAAATTTGTTATATCTTTAGCATTTTTTCAAAAAAACAAAAAAAACATATTACAAAATAAAAAGAATAGATTTTTGTTATAAAAAATTATGATATTAAATACTAGTTAAATACTATTTAAATGATACTGGGTTGAAGGCATGGACCAAAATGGAAATGATTTTTCATTTTTAGAGACTGAGGTAGGCACAAAATCAATTTAAGGACCAAAATGAGAATAGACCCAAAATGAAGGGACCAAAAGCGTATTTTCGCCAAAAATTAATTATAAGGATACTAAATTAATTTCACAAAAAATAAAAAACTTTCCAAGGGTATATAAGAGTAGTTTTATGGATTTGTTATGCACTTCAATCAAAATTGGAGGCAAAGTAAAAAGGTAAAAATGATCTCTCACCTTCAATGAAAGTCAGCACCATTTGTGTGTGTGTGTGTAGAAATGAGACTCATCACATCATGAACTAATTAGTAACGCTTAATGCCCAACGCCCAACTCCTACATTGTGTCTGTTACGAACATAATCTTCTTCTTTTTCCGATAGATATAATGACCCCAATCTTGAGTTCATGATTTTATACAAGCGTAATATAGCTTAATAAACGAAACTGTCTTTTTCTTTCCAAGATAAATTTTATTTTAATTGGGGCCAAAGGAAACTCCTTTCATCATAATGCAATTAAGTCGGCTAACCAGGCTATGAAGCATGCTGTTCTTCTTCGGTCAATCCATCTCCCACTAACCATGTATGTACAAATTTATAGTAATATTCTTGCTATTAAAAATTTAATCTTTGTCTAGCCAGATATTAGAATTTTCAGGTATAGAAATGAACTGGTCTCGATTAATAATATATAAGTTTGTGAATACTAATTTACCTTGTTATTGAGCTTTTCTTAAAATAAAAGTTTAAAATTGGTTATAAACTGACTACACCACCAGTTCATGAATAATAACACTAAATAGCATGATGCAGTTTATTAATGAAATATATATATATATATATATATAGTGTGTGTGTGTGGGGTGTGAAATTTGAGGCTAACCTTTTAGTTTATTGTCAAAAAATTTTATCAGATAGGTGGACTAGACGACACATTAAATCAAATGAGCTTTTGCTTTCCGGTTTATAAAAGTGAGCTCGAATACCAGGAATATAACTCAATCTTATTTTGGTGGTGAGAAACAAAGAATAAGTGCTTGGACTGCATTAAATCACCGCTCTTAATGAGGTGGGATCTCATGTTGGACTGCATTAAAGCATTGCTCTTAAAGAGATGGGGTCTCATGCGCCTAGTTGGACTGCATTAAAGCACCGCTCTTAATGAGGTGGGATCTCATGCACTAGGCGCATGAGACCTGCCTCTCACAAGTAGGTGGGCCTCACATGAGGCGCATGACGTGATATCTTATATGTCAAGTGCACGAGAGATTTAGAGTCCGTTTGGATACAGCTGAAAACTGAAAATTGAAATTAAAAACTGAAAAAGATTGTAGCAAAATAATTTTTAAATGTGTGAATAATACCGTAAAACTCATTTTTAATGAAAAAGTTGCTGAAAAGTGAAATTTGTGAGTCCTGTGAACAATACACGGACCCACTAATTGGCTGAAAAAGGTTGAAAAGTCCAACCTTGCGGTTACTGTTCACATAAATAGTAGTCGTTTTGTCTCTCAAACGCGTGTAAAAAAAAAAAGAAGAAAAACGCCAGACACTAGACGCGCTGGCTTTTCAGCCGAATCCAAACGCAGGCTTAATCCCTTTTGAGAATGTTGTTTAGCATAATGGTAGCTGCGACCTACGAGGCTACCCCTGTTCACCACCATTATTTTTAGGTTTTTATTTTTTATGAAAATCTTTATTTTCTGTTGAGGATTCCTCTTGACATGATTTGAGCATGATTTAAGCTGCTTTCCAATTTTATTTTATTTTATTTTTTACAAACGGGTTAACTTCTCTTTGAATATTTGATTATTCTCTCTGGTGTATGTAATCATTCCTGTCTTACACACATTAAGTTATTTACAATTAAAAATCTATTAGAAGTAACCCAAAATACTAGCAAGAAATTTCAAAATTAAAATCTTTTTAATATAATGAGATTTTAAAAACTACTTAGCCAACTTTAGTAATAATAAGATTTAAAAGAACAACTTTATTTATTTTTCTCTTTTGGAAAATCTTTGTGAGAATTGACTCTTTTGAAGAATCTTTGTGAGAATTTTTTTTTTTTTTTTTTTTTTGGTTGTTGTTGATAAACTTCAATATTATTGAAACGAAAAAAAAAAAAAATAGCAACAGTCACCCTCACACGCGGCCTGTAAGACCATGGGTGGACTTTGATGATAATAGAAAAAGTAACCAAGGGATTTGAGGGAATTCCTTTGAGAGAATTAATAAGACAAGGACTAGTTCTTTTTTTTTTTTTAAATAGAGAAAAGACAAGGACTAGTTGTAAAATTAGATAATCTATTTTAATAAAATTTTGACTGTTATCATTTATTGTAGAGAGAAGATTGCTATTTGATGCAAAAATGGCTTTTAGGATTTAGCTTTTATTATGTAGTAAATAATTTTTTTTAAACAAAATTTTCTTATATTATTGATGTGACACTAATGGTACTTATTATCACATCAATTTATGAACATTTTCTAATAAAGTTAATAACAAATTTTAGCATTCTTCTCAACTGAAAAAGATTGAAAAATTAAATATATATAAGAGCATTAGCATCAATAGGTGTAAAAGTTTCCTTATTTTTTACAATAAAAACATACTTTTTTTATTTTTTTATTTTACACAATCAATTTGCAAAAACACCTGCATCAGATTATCTATTATACACCATTTTTTAAATTAAAATAATACTTTCTCACATTTTTTTATTATTATTTCTCTTACCCATATCCAGCCCCACCACCTTACCACACACTTCTTTGAACACTTTCTCTCTTTCTTTTTTCCATTTCTCTTTCTTCTTCTACGTTTTTTCTTCTTCAGTATCTTCTTTCTTTTTTCTTCTTCTTTTTCTTTTGCTATTCTTTCTTTCTTCTTCTACTTTTTCATTCCTAAAAAAAATTCTTTCTCTTTCTCCCCCTCTCTTTTTCTATCAAATCGATGCTTTCTTCAAATCTGAAAAATATCTCTCTACCAAGCCTCCATTGCTCAATACACTCACACTCTTTCTCTCATGGCGGCAGCAAGCTTGGGTTTTGGGTTGATTTGTATTTTTCCAAATGGGTTTTCTGTTTTATCTATTTTGAGTTGATTATGCATTGAGTTGATTTTAGGTTGGGTTTGTGATGATTTTCATTAATTTTGGGTTGATTGTGTTTAGATTAAATTGATGTTGTAATTGGTTGGTTGTGGCGGTGGTGGTTGGTTAGATGTGATGGTGGATGGATGTTGGTGGTCAACGGCTTCTTGGCATTCAATAGGGGGTGAGAGAAAGTCTGACAAGGCAAGGAAGAGGAGAGAAAATAATAATAATAATAATAATAATAATAATAATATAGAAAGCTACAGAAACCGTGCATATATGCACGGTTGCTATAGCAATTTTGCATATAAACAATGTTTTAGACAGACTGATGTAGGTAGTTTTTTAGCAAAAATGTGTAAAATTTACAACTTTTTTTATTTTGCACTGACTAGTGTGAGTGCTCTAAGAGAGCCACCATCACATTTTAAAGGGAGGGAGGTGATGGTTGCTTAGTTACTATAGCAATTTTGCATATAAATAGTGTTTTAGATAGACTAATGTGGATAGTTTTTGAGGAAAAAATTGCTAAATACCCTTTTTGGGCAAACTAAGCAGCGTTTTGCCCTATTTTTCAAAATAATTAGGGAAATGCCCATCTTTTGAAAATCGATTTTCTCAAAATCGAGTTAGGCCCTATAGTGACGTTTTTAAGGAGCCTATAGTGACGTTTTCAGGATCTATAGTGGCGTTTTGTAACTCGATTAATATGAAATCGAGTTATAGGTAAAAAAATTTAAAAAATTTGCCTATAACTCAATTTAATGGAAGTCAAGTTACAAAACATCATTATAGGTCCTTAAAAACGCCGCTATAGGGCTCCAAAATTTTTTTTTTTAATAACTCGATTTTGAGAAAATCGAGTTTTAAAAAAGGGGTATTTTCCTAATTAATTTGAAAAATAAGGCAAAATGCTGCTTAGTTTGTCCAAAAAGGGCATTTAGCAATTTTGTCCTAGTTTTTGAACAAAAATGTGTAAAATTTACAACTTCTTTTATTTTGCATTGACTGGTGCGAGTGCTCTAAAAGTGCCACCATCACATTTTAAAGGGAGGGAGGTGACTGTTGCTTAGCACAACCTTTCATTAAGTGTAATATTACAAACCTCACAAGAGTGGTCATTCAAGAGAAGTGGGAATCAACATTGCTGGCATGCAATTGTACGAATAGTCTTTTTGCAATTTCTTTGTTGGGAATTGTGAATAGGGAATAAATAATGTTCCTTTAGGCACTTTCAATTGTTCTTCTTCAGTTAATCCATCTCTCACTAACCATGTCTGAACAAATTTATAGTAATATTATTATTATTATTATTATTATTAAAAATATAATCTTTGTCTAGCTAGATATTAGAATTTTCAGGTGTTGAAAAGTAGTGTCAATTAATAATATAAAAGTTTGTGATTGCTAATTTAAATATTTAGTATTAACTTTTATTATTATTATTATTATTATTAGAATACTAAGTACTTTTAACACAGATGGATAGATGAGAGAAGGTCTTAAAGAAAGATGGGAGAAAGTCTTATAGAAACTAAGGAAACAAGAACAAATTTGTTATGTACTTAAGATTGAGATAATAGAGGGAAAGTATTTTATGGTTTACCTTCTGACTGTAACTTCTTGAAAGGATCAAACGACTCCCTGAGTTCATTTCCAACGATTTGTTAAGCTTCATATGCTCATCCTCATGTAATGTAGCTACCTAAAATGGGTTCAAATCATGTTAGAAGATTAAAAACATAATAATAATTTACCTTGTTATTGGCCCATTTAATTCCGAAATTAATTTAAGCTATTTCATTTTTAAGCTTTTCTTAAGTTCATGTAAGGTTGAATTTAATCAACCATTTTGTTGGCTTTATTGCGTGTCAAATTTACTTGTAATTCAGCATTTAGAAACCTTGTATTTAGGTGGGAATCATGTAAGGGTAGTGTGTGAGAGAGTGTGAAGAAATGTTCAAGATTGTGCAAGGATGCAGAGACTCGCGGCTGGAACTCGTGGGTGACTCGCGACTGGCAAGCCGCCAATTGCAGCACACGAGTGAAGCGTGTAGAGAAGATGAACAGTCACACCAGCTGGAGCACTATAGGACAAAAAGTCCAGCCTGGCCGTTCTGTTAACTCGCGACTTGAACTCGCGACTCAATCAAGTCGCAAGGCCAAGCCGCCAACTAGCTCTGTTTTGGAAAAACTGACTCTTTGCATTCCAAACACACACCACTATATATAGACCCTTATACCCACGAAATGAAGAGAGCTTACAGAGAGAATTTTAAGAGAGAAACCCTAAAGAAAAACAAGATTGATTCATCCACAATCTTCACCTAAGAGACTCTTCAAATTGCTCTACTCTCACTCTCTCCATTGTTACATCCTTGAGAGTTTCTTAGCCAAATTCTTTTCTCACCGTACTCATATCTGTGAGAAGGCTTTTTGGTGCTTTGGGAAGTAGTTAGGAAGGGACCAATTCATATTGGTTGATGTTATGGGCTATAGCAGAATCCGGTAAGCTAGAAAAGACATAGGTTCAGTGTAACCTCATTGGAGCAAGAAGCTTAGAGGGCTTAGGTACATTGGGTAGATTAGGCTTGGAGGGTCTATTACTATTCATGTATCCCAACTACATTTTCTAGTGGATTATTGACCGCTTGGAGGGCGGCAGAGAGGTTTTACGCCGAGGGCTTCGGTTTCCTCTTCGATAACACATCAAGTGTTGTCCTTGTGTTTGCATCTCTCTTCCCTTTATATTTGCCATTTAATTACTGCTGTGGTTGTGATTATTTATGATTTATATTGTTTATCAATTCTATTTTAGCTTATGTTCGTTTTCCGAACATATATTGTTTGATAATAAGCTTGAATTGGTAATTTGTAATTTGGAGTTTAAACGTTCATTGTGTTTTATACACATTTTGAACATCCAATTGGTATCAGAGCGGGTGCACTCTTTGTGGTTTAAACACCTTAGTGCAATCCCTGATCCCGTATTGAGATGGATAGGTCTCAATCTCTAAATGTGCCACCATTTTTTTATGGTAATAATTATGCATTTAGGAAAGTTCGAATGAGGGCATTTTTGTGTTCTATTGATGATACTGTGTGGGATGCAGTTGAAGTAGGTTAGACTAGGTCGGAAGCCGCTAAATTCACTTGGGATAAGCCAGCTCTTGCGGCAGCTAATGCTAATAGTAAGGTCTTGAATGCTATTTTCTGTGGTGTCTCTCCAAAAGAATTTCACAAGATTTCACATATCACTATTGTTAAGGAAGCATGGGAGATTCTGGAGACAACTTATAAAGGAACAAAGAAAGTGAAAAACACCAAACTGCAGATGCTGACCACTCGCTTTGAAGAACTCAAAATGAGTGAGGATGAGTCCTTTGACTCTTTTTATAGTAAGCTGAACGATGTGGTCGATGGCAAGTTCAATTTGAGAGAAAAGACGAAGGATTCTAAAATAGTAAGGAAGATTCTTCGGTCATTGCCGGAAAGCTTCCGTGCCAAAATAACAGCTATTCTCAAAGTCCAAGAGTTGATTGGTTCACTGCAGACATATGAATTGCCATTGCCCACACAGAGGAAGAGCAAATCTCTTGCTCTTAAGACAATTAATGAAAGGGTAATAACTCATGACTCATCGGATGAGGATGTGGTCGAGAAAGATGTGGCTTACCTCGTAAAAAATTTCAGGAAATTCTTGAAATTCAAGAACAGTGGGAAATCTAGTGACAAAGGAAAATTTCAGAGTTCCGGGAAGGAGAAAAAGGAATTCAGAAGGAAAGATGGTAGAGAATCCCAATTTTCACAAGGAATCACGTGCTTCGAGTGTAATGGACATGGACACTTCAAGAAGGAATGTCCCAATTATTTGAAGTCGAAGGGCAGGGCATATGCCACTACTCTTGGTGACTTGGATTCATCAAATTCTGATTCTGAGGAAAGTTGTGACGGAGAAGGAAATTACTCTGCCTTCATGACTATTGCTCACATTGAGTCTTTAGAGGACTTGAATAAACTTGTACAAGAACTTAGAGAACATAGTGATGAAGAATCTATAGGGATTGTTGATGAATTGGATGCTGAAGAGGATGAAAATACAGCTGGTCTTCAAGAGAATTACGCCTTACTTCTTGAAAAATTGGGAGAGTATGCAAAGGTGGTGAAGGCGGCTGTGAGGAAAATGAAGTAAGCAGAGGAGGACTACTAGAGTCTCCTGGTCCGACATAAGGAGGCCAAATGTGAAATTGAAAAGCTGAATGGTGAGCTGTCAGAAGCTTTCTTAAAAATTAGATTTCTGGAGCTTGAGGTAGTTTAAGTAAATGCCAAGGTAGAAAGGGTCTCCACCAAGATGTTGGATGATGTCATTTCCTCTCAAAAGTAATTCTCAAATAAATCCGGATTAGTGAATGTTGTAAATAGATCTTCAACCTTGTCATGAATGATTAGTGAATGATTTTGTTGATCTTGAGACATGCATAGACTTATGCCTATATATCTTCTCACTTTTTATTTTACTGTTTTGCTTAAAGAGCTCACCAAATGTAAATTTCCAAATGAAAAAAGATATTGAGCTGCAAAAGCCTGTCGCATATATTAATATTTGACTAGGAAAAAGGGAAAGTGACCTAAAATAAAATGTATGATGCCCAAAAAGTCAAAAGCTAACTTATCAAATTAAAATATAAAAAATTTCAGGCATCGATCTCATAATGAGATGTATGAATTCAAAAAGATCAAATGATATGATGTATATGGAGCCAAATGAAAAGCTTCAAAGTTATGTTATCAAGTTATGTGGGAGGTCATATATGCATATTTCTATAATTGAGATGGATCACATTATCTGGTGCTAGTTGTGTATGCCTTGTTTGAATTGATCATTGAAGCTTCACATTAGACTAAGGATTTTTTCATTGTTGATACCCACACACATCACACTTGTCTATATTCAATGAATGTCATATTCATTTGTGTGATTGTACTTGATTAAATGTGTTTTCACATGCTCAATCTTTGTTGATCAAAGACAAAAAGATTTTTGAGTTTTTTTTTGTTTTTGGAAAGGATTTTGTTTTTACAAAAATTGTCAAAATTTCAAAAACAATGTTGCCTGTTCTAGCGACTCAGTCGCGGGTTGATCCCGCTGCATGCCCTAGTCATGAGCCCACACAGAGATTTTTCGCGACTCACTAGCGGGTCAATGTCCCAGTCACGAAAAGTACTTAGAATATTTTTCAAAATTTGAATTTTTATGATTCTCGCAACTCACTGTGGCGACTTGTTCGCGGGTGGAAGGTCCAGTCATGAAGGATACATAGAGATTTTTGCGGCTTACCTCGCGACTTCCTCACGGGTAGACCTTCTAGTCGCGAAAAACACTTAGAAATATTTTTCAAAATTTTGGTCTGAAGTGTTCTAGCGGCTGGCCTTGGCGATTTGCACGCAACATGACTCAGTCGCGAAAAACGCGTGTTTTACATTTTAAAGATAGTTTTTAAATCTTTTTCAGTTTTTCCCTCGAACTTTTGTGACTATTCATTGTCTCTCTCACTTGAACCTCTATCAAACTCACCATGTTTGTCTCTTAAACTCCATTTTTGTTCAACATTTCTACATCAATCTTCAAGAAAAAGGTATAGGTTCTCTCTCTTCCACTTGATTGTTCATGATTATGACCTTATTTTCTTGATTCTGTGAGTTGTGGTTTTCATTCTTGATATATGCAGTTTCGGATATGAGTTTGATTTCTTCATCTGTGAATTGATTTTGAGTTTTTGCTAATTGCAGAGTTCGAATTTGGGTTTGGTCTATTTTGTTGTGCAAATGTTGGTGTTTTTGTTCTGTGGTGTGTTTCGTGTCTATATTGCTCTGTGCATATCATGCTCATGGTAGAATGTCACAATGACAATTATTTGTGACTTTGTGATGTTCATTGTTTACTTGATACTGAGTTGTAACTGAGCAATCACCATTTTTGATCACCTGTTTCATTCAAAGCATCAGTATTGCTTATGATTTTTTTACTGACCTGGTTCATGTTTGTGATTGAATGAGATCTCTCTGATTCACATTTTTATACCTGATTCTAATCAAGTTGATGTTTGTACCTTATGGTGTTGCATTTGTGTCTCTGCAGTTGCGCCATGATGTCTCTAAGTGACACATCGCTCGTAGAAGAAAAGGTAGTGGATGTAGATGGAACAGACCGAGATGGAGCTTAACGCGAGGGAGGAGTGGAATCCGGCTATCGCGACCTAAACTGCGCCTCACTACGTTTTACGGTAGCGACGTCTATGGCACACATGAAAGTGAAATGGTTGGACATAAGAAAAGGAATAGAAAAATGGCGTAAGATCCTCGTGATAGCAGAAGGAAAGATGAGCTTATCACAGGTTGTCGCATCCAAATGAAAATCTATAATAGACAGAATGAAATGAGAAGGAAAGTCTATAGTAAGATGCTTAAGGAGGGATAACAAAAATCGAGTACGAGGCTTTGTAATGGAGTTGTAATGAGAGAGAGGATGGAGTACAAAAGTCATCACCATATGTAAGAATCTATGACCTTTAGCAAAAGGCCGACAAGATGTAAACTAACGCTCACCCCACTTAGAAGGGCACTCACAAAAAGCAGATATGAGCTCATCCTTGGACGCAGTCCGTAGACGCTCACAACTAGGATAGTCAGGAAACTTTACCCTAGGAACCCTAAGCACATTCGCAACAAGCTGCGGTGTGACAGGAATGCGCATACCTCGAATGCGAGTGAAGAAAAGAGGTACTAAACGATCAATCCCATGCATGTTGGAGTAAAACTCCTTGATAAGCACGATAGGACATGTGACCGGGACATCACATAGTGACTCCCATCCTTGACTGTGAATGACATTGGGAAGGCCAGTATCAGCGAAGTCTGCCAAAATGACTTGGCATTCCGAATGAACACCTCGTTGAGAAAAGTTCTCCGATAAAGCTTTACAGGCATCCTCATCACGGAACCGAATGTTAGAAGGAGTAGGATCAGAAGATGATGCCCCGAAACGAAGAAGGTTCCGAGACAGAGCAGATTTATGCTTAGGTGCCATAAACATGACTAACGTAAACAGAATGAAAAGGGGAAGAGAGAGAGAGACAATCAGAAAAGCCCCAAGCAGATCAAATATCAAGATTTATTGAAAAGAGAGTACATATGCATGGGGTATGCATGAACATGTGACGTGCAAAAGAAAATTCATCATAGGCTTAGCCCAATCCAATCCTACCAGCACATAATCAATTTGCACACATCTAAATGCATGATAATATAGTTATAATGCATATGTGATGCAATGCATGAGATTTTAAACTCATTTAAGTGAAAGCCAATCCCAAAATTTCAACAGTAACTCATCAATTTTGAAAAACCCCAAAATTTTTCAAAAACCCCAAAACCTAGGTTTCAAATCATTAAATGCATGAAGAATGAGAGATTAGAAGCTTACCAAGTTATGAAAAACTTGAAAAAGCTTGAAGAAACCTTAAGGAATAAGATTGGAGTGAGATGAGAGTGTTTGGGAGAGAAAAGACGGAGGTATCAAGAGAGAGATCGAGAGAAATGAGGATTGGATCACACGAGGAGGTTTATATAAAGTCCTCAGTAAATCTTGACAGATAAGGCGTCGATAGGTGTCGAGCCAGGTGTCGAGGTAAACAACTTCGACAAATGAAGGTGTCGAGGATGTGTCAAGGAACAGAACACCAGATGAAGAATAGAAGCTCGATCGATCGACCCAGCTGTCCAGAAGCTATCGAGGAGGTAGGAGAATTCTCGATCGATCCACCAGGTATCGAGGAGCTGTTGAGATTTCGATAAGAAAAAGCTTGAGAAGCTTGATAGATAGCTAGGTATCGAGGAGGTATTGAGCTTGCTTTTAAAAACAGTTTTTTGAGAAGTGAAAAAAACACAAACATGAAAGAAATCCAACATGCAACTCAACCAATGATCCAATCAGCATAATAGGCTCTCCAAATCATCTCTCAACAGAATTTAAGCACATGGATCCTAAAAAACACACACACACATACACTAAACAAGTCTAACCAATTTTATATTTCAAAAACAAGTCAAGACAGTTTAGTGAGCATACATAAGCACATGTAAACCTAGTGATGGCCAAATCACATTGTACCTGCACATGTATCAAGAGTAGCAAAGAATATTGCGTGTTGTGTGTGAAAAACATCACAAGAATGCATAAGTGTATACTTGTTATGATGATTTGAGATATGAGAAAATCACTTTAACTCACACACAATCATAACCGTTTGATAGAGACTATCACCTTCGAGGTATATCCTATAACTCCCACATCTCCTAGAATACACGCTTGCAATCATATATAAAGCATTTTTTATCTTTTTACTTTTTATTTTTCTTTGCATATTTTTTTTAAGCATACCATGCATAGACATATAAGAGATAGAAAAGAATTACCCAATGATATTTGACATTCCAATTTTGCTATGCCAAAGCACACAAATGTCATAGACATCACACTTTTACTATGCCGAAGCATACAGATGTCATTCATGATTGGCGGGCAATAGTGGTGAGATGGTTATTTATGCATTTCTCTTAGAATTTTCTAGTCCTACCCGTTAAAAAGAGTGATATGAGTGTTAAGTACAAGAGATCACTTAACCTTACTTATCACAAACATGAGCCACAAAGCTCACTTGCTTAGTTGTGCATAGAGATGCTCATCTAAGTTACAAAAGATACAAAATTTAGAAAACTTTGTTTCAGTGGCCATCCAAGGTACACAAGTACCAATGTACACATAACACACACTGTTTTTGTATTATTCTGATTTTTCAATTTTTTTTAATTTTTATTTGAAAAACAAAAATTAAGCAAAACTGAAAATAAACATACAAAAACATGTTAAGCAAAGCAAAGCATAAAACTATACTGACTCAAAATAAAAGCAAAATACATAAGTAATGCAACAAATAAAAACAAGAAGAGAGAGAAGAAAGTGATAGAATCACTTGGAACCCTTTTCCTTCCACACCTTAGAAGAACCTTCCCTTTGATTAAACCCTTGAACTGGCGGTAAAAGGAAAAAATTGAAACCGTTCAAGTTCGAAAGGAACATGACAGCTTTCAGAAGATCTCCAAGAGGAGCAAGAGAGGATTGAAGCTGATTTTGGGTTCCAAATGCTATCATGCTGTTGCTCTGTTGAGTGGCTAACCACTTATAGTAATTTGGTCGAGTATGACCAGCAACACAACAATGATGACAGAGATACTGCTTCTTCTATTTAGGCTTTTGAGAGTTAGTCTTCTTAGTCCTATGGTTTTTAACATCTATCTTATCTTGCTTAGGGGGTGCTCTTAAGATAGATTTACCCCTATCTAAGTTCTTACTAGCTAATTCAGTTTTAACATCATTGTTCTTAATTTTAGTATTATTAGCAAGTGGAACAAAAACAATAGAACTAGTAGAAGCAATATTAGAGGAAGAAAGATCATACCCTAAACCTGTTCAATTCGAAGCAGATTTCTGAATGCTGAGCATCTCATCAAGCTTTGCACTTGAAGTCCTCTCCAATTGAGCTCTAACTTGAAATAGCTTCGCTTCAACTTCTTAATCTTCTTAGCCAAGAAATTGTTCTCAAACCTCAGTGCTCCAATAGTCTGATTTGCCTCATCAAACTTTGTGGACAACTCTTCACGATCAAGTTCCACATCACTAAGTTTCTTGGTGGTCAGCCTATAGAGTTTCTCGTGTTTCTTAGACAACTTGTATAGTTTCTCATAGGCTGAATGGATATCATCTTGATCATCCATTTTCTCACACTTAGAATCCACCAATTCTTCTTTTTCTTCCTCTTCATCAACAATCCTTTCAGTAGGATTGACTGTGGCAGTGAAGGCATTTAAGATTCCGTCATCCTCATTATTGGAATCATCTTCTGGCTCAATGTCACTTAAGGTAGCAGCAAGTGCCTTGCTCTTCCCAATGCTCTTGAGATGTGTAGGGCACTCCTGTTTCATATGATTGAAGCCATGACACCCAAAACACTTAGGTCCTACGGGAATTGTGTACTGACCACCTTCCTTAGCATCCTTCTTCCCTTTGTCTTAGCTCTTAAACTAAGAAGAACTAGATTGCCTGCGGTCCTTGTCAAAGCCCTTTCCATTGGCATTCTTTATAAATTTCTTGAACTGCCTAGTGATGTAGGACTTCATTTTGGAATCTTCATCATCTGAAGACTCATCTGACTCACTTCTCTTGGCCTTCAGTGTCATGCTCTTTCCTTTACCCGACTTGCCAATTCTGGTCAACCCTAGCTCATAGGTCTGCAAGTTTCCAACCAACTCAGTCAAAGGAATCTTGTTAATATCCTTGGATTCTTCTATGGTGGTAATCTTGGCATGAAATCTCTCGGGTAGAGTCTGAACACTTTCCTCACAATCTTGGGTTCAAGAATGGTTTCCCCAAGATTGAAAGCAGAGTTCACTATGTCCTTCAACTTGGCATATAACTCATTAAACGACTCATCCTTCTCCATTTTAATCTCTTCAAAGCTTGTAGTGAGCCTCTGAAGTTTTGAATCATTGACAGCCTTGGTTCCCTCATAGGTTGTCTAGAGCATAGTCCAGGCATCCTTAGCAGTTTCAATCAAGGATATCTTCTTAAACTCCTCATTGGTGACCGCATTGAACAACGCATTCAATGCCCTACTATTGAAGTTTGCCGCCTTGATCTTGGCATCATCCCAATCGGTTGGTGCTTCCTTTGGCTTAGTCCAGTCAATCTCTACAGCTTGCCACACCTTCTCATCTAAAGACTACAAGAAAGCTCTTATGCGTACTTTCCAGTATGCATAGTTAGTCCCATCAAATAAAGGAGGTATAATTAATGATTGTCCTCTATCCATGACAAACAGGGGTCAATGGATCAAACACAGTAAAGATTAACCTAATCAGAGTGTGCCTGCTCTGATACCACTTGATAGGCGAAAAACGTATTGACCTTTTGTGATTAATTAACCAATTAATTTAGCCAAGTTTATTAATTAAGTTAATTAACATGCAAACGCGTGGCAGCATAAACAAATCACCAATAAACTAATTATGCAGTGGAAAATAAATAACACGATGATTTGTTTATGAATAGGGAAAACCTAATGGGAAAAATCCCACCGGGTGATTTTCAGATCACCACTCTTGAAACTCCACATTATCACAACAAGCGATTACAAGTAAAGGAATCTTAAGTACCTTACCAACCTACAGTTGAACCCTTACCCCAATACCCAGTTGGACTTGTTTTGTAGTGATAGTTTCACCTTTTGATGCACGGCTTCCAAGTATGTGACTAACCAATTGCGCGGATTCCAGTATGCGACTTCAATCACTAACTAGAAAGAATGGTTGGCTACAAAGTTCTTCAGTTCATTCACACGATGAAGATCAAGAAGATGTTTGGTCACAAAATCCAAAGATGCACATACACAGCAACTTCTTCAGAAGAGATAAACTTGGGCAAAACTTTGTCTCTGGTCACAATTTGCTTGAACAGAGTTTTCTCAATGCTTGTGCAACTTGTGAACTCGTTGACAGCCCTTAAAAAAATCCTTTTATATGTCTAGGGTTAGAAGAAAAGAAGACCCAAAGACATATTCACAGATCCCAAGAAAACAGAACAGAGAAATTTGTTTTTCTTAAACCTCGATAGATAGGAGGTGTCAAGAAGCTGTTAAGCAGGTGTCGAGCTTACGGGCTTGAGCAACAATATAAACCTCGACACATGCTAGCTGTCGAGCTTTAATGAACTTGTACTTCTTCATCTTATTTCTTGGACAGACTTGATGAATTCAACACTTGATTTTGAAACCTTGTTTCTTGAAGTATTAAAAACACCTAGAACTACCCAATTACAAGTAAAATGCGTTTTATCAAAGGATTAGCTAATTACATCAAAGAATGACATATGTTCCTAACAAGTGAAATACATATGTCCCAACATTCTTCAAATTTTGAAAAACAAATTCAATCCTACATATCTATTCCCACGTTTCCACAAATTTCAAATGAAGCCAATTGCATAAAATTCAAGTAAAGAGGTATGAACATACAATTTGCTTTTAATAAATGAAAAATGCTAACGAATGTTTTTAGGGTATTAGTTAGTAATCCATTTAATGAAAGTTTTTATGGGAAAAGAAAAAAAAAACAATTAATATTTTGACAGTTTTTTTCATTTCTCATAAAAATTGTGTCAAAACATTTATAAAATAGATTATTAACAAATACCCTAAGGGCATTCATTAGCATGACTTTTAATAAATTTCATTATTTTACTTTCTTTTCCTCTTTGTATGATGAGACTAGTTATCCTTGTTGGACTTAATTAATGTATGAGAGTAGTTTAGATAGAATTGGATACAAAAATTTGTTTCTAATTCATTATTAAGTACAAGAACCCCCAAGAGGTTTGGAAAGTTGGATACAGATTACAGAACGATACGCTTGTAAGTAGTACATAGGAATGTTACAAAGATTGAACTTGCATTAATTTGATCCAGCACCTATCTGTTGGCAAACCATCCACAAGAAAAAAAATTTCGAAATTTTTGCCAGCAAGAAGAACCATAGAGTTTTTTTAGAGAGAGAGAGGAGAAAAGAGGGAAAGACAAGGATGTATTTTTACTTTCTTCCTAGTTCTCTCAATTATGCCAGTCTGAATGGCCCAAATCTGAACTTTTTAACAATGGTTAACCAAACAATCAAGTGTTTAACAACATAGTTACTATAAATTTCACACACACAAAAAAAAAAAAAAAAAAAAAAAAAAAAAAAAAAAAAACCAAGTTCAAAATGTAGTTACATATTTTGCGGGGTGTAAGCGTGCAAGAGAGAGAAAAGGATACCACCTTAAAGCTTTCGAGAGGATTCCATTTCCAATTGGTGAGAATTCTCGGATTAGACAAGGACACCACATTATTTAAATTTGTTTTTTTTTTTTTTTTTGACACAAGCTAAAGCTCAAGTTCAACACTAAACAAGATTTTATGTTCAAGCTTAACTTATTTTCTTATCGAGCAAACTCCAGCTTATTCATGATTTACTTGATTAACCTATTATTTTCCTATATATTGTGAAACCATAACTAAAATATTTTAACTTTTCACAATTCTATGAATTTTTACTACAAATAAAATTGTTTATATCACTAATAAAGCTACAAATAATAATTTAATATCATATGAACCTATTGACAAACTTATATAATCTAATTTCAAGAATATATAAATATATTTTTAGACAAATATACATATAGAAATATAATATTATATATACAGTAGCCACATATTCATGAGCTTGTTGACAAATACATTATTATGTTTGAGAATATCTCGTTTAATAATTGAGCCTAAATTTAAAACTTGAACTTGACTTATTTTTTAAACAAACAAACATAAACAAGTTTTTCCCCAAATGGAGCTTGAGCTGTTCATAAAAAAATTTACGTGTATTAAATCACAAAATTCATTAAATTATTCAAATAAGTTACATGATTTATTAAATAAGTCATGTAACTAAAAATACCCTTGAATACTATAATTAATTACGTCCAAGTAGTGGGTTGGTGGAAACTTTCTTCTATTACTCACTGTTTTGTCCTTGTTATTTTCCAATTTTTTTTTCTAGATAATACATATCATTATGAAGTGTTAGAAGTACTAGGTTTATATATGTAGGCGTGTAATGTTGAAGATTGGTTTAATTTATGTACTGCATAACAAATGTCAGGCCGTGTGAGTGTCAAGTACAACAGTTTTCCTATTAATCTTCTATAAAGAGCTAGATCAGGAGCATCTTCACCAATAGAATTGCTGAACTTGGCAGATTGCTCCATTGGAATGTTGGCAGGCTTGCTTGCTAATAAACCAGTCTTAGATAGAAGCTCTAAGTATACTTTCTCTGTCATAATGACAGTCCTTTGGTGGTTCTAGCAACCTCAAGACCTAGAAAATACTTCAAAGTACCTAAGTCCTTGAGTTTGAACTTATTGTCTAGGAATTGCTTGAAGACATTGATTGCATCTACATCATTACTAGCAATTAATATATCATCCACATAGATCAAAAGAATGATAATTGAACCTTTATTGACCCTAGTAAGCACAGAATAATGTGATTTAGATTGAAGAAAACCAAGATCAATAATAGTGGATGACAATTTGGCAAACCATTGCCTACTGGCTTACTTAAGTCCATATAAGGACTTTTTTAACCTACACACCTTCCCATTGCTGCCAAAACCTGGTGAAGGAAGCATGAATACCTCTTCATCCAAATCCCCATGGACAAAGGCATTGTTGACATCCAATTGAGTGATGCCAACCAAAGAAAGTAGCTAAGGCCAACAAACTTTTGACTGTCACAAACTTCACAACAGGTGAGAAAGTTTCAGAAAAATCAACACCTTCAGTTTGTGTGAAGCCTTTAGCAACCAACCTTGCCTTGTACCTCTCAAAGAACCATCTGCTTTGAGTTTCACCTTATACATGCACTTACATCCTATAGGAACTTTACCAGGAGGTAATGGAGTCATCACCCAGGTATGATTACCCACAAGTGCATCAATTTCAACTTGCATTGCAGCTCTCCACATAGGATCTTTCAAGGCTTAAGCATAGGTATATGGTTTTTTCCTTCTTTAGAGTATTCTGTGTTTTCTTCTACTGTTGATATTTCTCATCTCAATCCTACTGATTGGATTCTTGATAGTGGGGCCACAGATCACATGGTCCATTCCATCTCTTTCTTTAAAACCATTACTTCTTATGTTCAAATTTCAATTGTAGTAATTGTAAAAGAACGACCTGTAGCTTAGTAGGTTTTATACTTTAGTTAGTTGCCACATGTATAGAAACTGGTAGATTGTGTGGTTAGTTTTCTGTTACGGTTTTACTCCTCTGTATCTAGTATAGAAAGCATAAAGTAGGCTAATTATCAATACAAGAAATTCATTCTCACATTTCCTGCTTCTTGCTCTGCATTTCACTTCTCTGTGTGTTGAGCAATCCTCCATTATAGAAGCTTAGGATCATGGAAGAATTTCAACATGGTATCAGAGCTTAGAGGATCAATTTCCTTTGGTATTCTCTGAATTTTCTTCGTTCATTTTCTTTAGTACTTTCTCGCGAATCAAACAGATTTTCATCTATGTTCTTTCTTGTTTCTTTCACTTTTATTTCTCTTCTAAATCTTGATCTAGGGTTTTCAATTGCTTAATTGAAAATTCCATAATTGGTCCCTAAGATTTAGGATTCTTTAATTGCTTAATTGTAGTCTTTGTTTTCTTGGGTTTGTTTGACCGATATAGTTCTGAGATTGATTCTTATGATCAAGACGGTTCTTGATTGATGTGGTTTGAGGCTATTGTGTTTGGATTTCATTGTTTTGGCTTTCTTTGTGTTGAAAATGGCTGATGCTGCTTCTAGTACCTCTATACCTGTTGCTCACCATGTTGTTCAACCATGGGAAAATCCCTCTAGTCCGTATTTCTTGACTAGCAGTGATAACCCTGGTGTGTCCCTTGTTATGGAACATCTTATGGAAGAAAACTATAATACCTAGAGTAGGGCTATACTGATTTCATTGGATGCCAAAACTAAAATTGGGTTTGTTGATGGTTCAATACCAAAACCTCAATCTCCTGATCATCCATGCTATATAGCTTGATATAAGTGTAATAGCATGGTTTTAGCTTGGCTATTCAATTCAATCTCCAAGGAATTACAACCCAGTGTAGTTTATTTCAAGACAGCAAGGGAGGTTTGGGTTGATTTGCAATTTAGGTTTTCCCAAGGTAATGGACCTAGGATCTTTGAGTTGAGAAAAGAGATTATTTCTTTGGCTCAAGAAGATATGTCTATGAATGCCTATTACACCAAATTCCAGGGCATTTGGGATGAATTCATTGCCTACAGAAATTGTACTTGTGGTCATCAAGTGGAAGATTGTACAATTGGATTAACCTAGGGCTGGCTCTAAACATCCTAGGGTTGAGCCTTTTGGTGTCGCACCTCCTTCTCCTTCTGCTACAGGTCTTGCTCCTGGTAAGGCGTCTATTGATCCTGTTGCTGCTGGTGCTGCTACTGATGTTCCTCCACCATCTACTTCAGATGACTTTGACATGTGTCATACCTTGGAGACTGTCATAACCGTTCAGGTGGCTCATGGTCAGATTTTGGTGGATATGCTTGATGAGCTCTGTGCTTTGCGAGGAGATTTGGCACATCTTCGACGTTTGCCTCCGCCACCTCCTTTTGATGATGGACTTTGATTGCCCTTTGGCATTACGTCACAAAAAGAGGGAGTACATTTTTTAGTAGACTATGGTCACTTGTAGAGATTTTTTTGGAGTTAGGCGGAGATTTTTTGTTCATTAGAGCTTGTAGATCTGTTTAGATTGTAGAAATGATCCAGAATGAACTAGAAGAAAAAGAAAAAGAAGGTAGATAGAGGAAAGGAGTGGGATACATGGGTGGTGGAGAAAAAACCAAGAGAAAAAAAAAAAAGAAAAAAAAAAGAAAAAAGAAGAAGAAACATGTCCAGATGGTGTGAAGGGAAAAATAATATAAAAATAAAGAAATTGTAATTAAGAAATACTACCACAATATTTTCATAATAAATTTTAAATGACAGATTGTTATTAGATAATATTGGCGAGTAAAAAAATAATTTCAGTAGTGAGTTCAAATAAGAACTAGTAACAACTTTCCACATAAATTTTGTTGTGAAAGTATTGCGTAAAATGTTGTGAATATAACACTTCTCATTAAAAAATATATTTGTTAAAAAAAGAATAAATGATGATTAAAAAAAAAAAACAACGAACGAAGAAATAATATTTAAATGGGATAGAGAATGTGATAGAGAATCTTTTGGAAAGTGTATTTGAAAAAGTGAGTAGGTAAAAGCTAAATGTCATTGTTCATTCTCCAAACAGTACAAAAATTTGAAGAAGCTGCTGGAGATGCTCAAAAGGGCTAGCCAACGTTGATTGAGATTGCATATGGCTTTGAGCAAGCTACTAAGATTAGAAAGCCACCTTCATATAAACCTTGATGTTTTAGAACAACCTCTATTTTAAATTGAAGAACGTGTATTAATACCTCTTAATCATGTACTTCGATTAAACTTGTATGATCTGGTGATTTCTATCTATCAATAATAAGAAATGAAGCATTAATATATGTTCTTATGGCAGATGATACATCAAGTATAGTATCAAAACATGCTCCAAATGAAAATGAAAAGGACTATGACCTAAAAAATTATAGACATAATAACATTAGCTCTTAAATGCTTTCCATCAAATTAACAAGGTGGCTTAATATAGTTTGAGCCCTTTTTTTTTTTTTTTTTGAGAAAGAATATAGTTTGAGCCCTAAGACAAAAGTATGAAGTGGATATTTTTTAATTCAAATGTCACTCCAATAATATTTAAGAAACTTTCTATAATATATATATTTTTATTTAAGATATATATATATATATATAAATTCTTCTTACTCGTCTATATATATATATATATATATAAAATCGAAACCTCTAAACTCCCACATGTTAGGACATATGTAAATGATGTTAGGAACATATGTCATTATGGAATTGGCTAATCCTTTGACAAAATGCACTTTACATGTATTTGGGTAGATCTATGATGAGTTTAGTACTTCAAGGAACAAGAGTTCAAGTCTAATATTGAAGCCATGCAAATCTATCCAAGAAACAAGTGAAGAAGTGCTAATTCATTAAAGCTCGATAGCTCTCGATAGCTCAACAGATAGCTATCTATCGAGAATTACGAAAATAAGTTTTTTAGATCTACTTTTCGGCCCATGCTTATGAATTTGTGTAGGGTTTCTTTTCTCACAATCCTAAACATATATAAGGCTTATTTTAAAGGCCGTCACACAAGAGAATACAAGAACACATGCAAAAGGTGACCGATGCCTTATTCTTTCTGGAAGAAGTTACTACGTCTTTGCGTCTTAGGGTTTTGTAACCAAGTGTTTCTTGATCTTCATTATTAATGAAGTGAACTTTGTAGCCAACATCTTCCTCAAGTTGGTGTGTTAGTCATGTACTAGGAGTCGTGCATTATTGGTTAGTCATGTACTGGGATCCGTGCAAAAAGGTTGGCATTCATATATTGAAGAGTTCAGAGGTTCTGAAGAGGTAGAAGGTTTTTACTGTAAGTTCATCTACGAGAATTGTAGAGTCTAGGGACAAAGGTTTTGTACTAGATCTAAAACATCTTTTTATTATAGTAGATTGCTTTTCAGGAAGGTTTCCCCTTAAGTTTTTTACTGTGAAACTAGTTTGTTTCATTGGTTTTTCTATGTCATTAGATCTTGTCTTATTTAATTTTCCGCTATGCATGATATTGATGTTAGTTTGATTTAACAAGGTTTATTCATAATAAATCTAATTAACAACTTGGGTTTAAAACTTATTAATTTTATCAACCAGGGTCTAGATTTCCTATCACCACAAATTTCCACGTCAGCACATTACCAAAAAAAAGAAAAAGAAAAAAAAAGAAACGTAATAACAGTTTTCTAAAACCCGATGCTTTGCCTTTTCCCTTTCACGATGCTCTACCTCCCGATGCTCTGCCTTTCCCAACACAAACGAAAACAGTACATATGAGCACAAATCCAAACCCAAACCAAAATCATTTCCCATCTCCCTCTTCATCATCTTCCTCCTCATCCCATAAATTTCTTCAAACATAATACACACCCAACACAAACCAAACCCATAAATCACCAAAACCAAAATAATCTCATCTCTCTCTTCATCATCTTCCTTTTCATTCCATAAATTTCTTATTTGTGAGGAAAAAAAAAAAAATAGAGTAGAAGTAGACAATGCAATAGGGGCTGCACCAAGTTAAAGCAGTAGGTTGCTAACACAAGTCGCTGGTCTTGGTGTCACGCCTTCATCTTCTACTATGTTTCTTCTTCTTTCTTCTTCTTTTCCTCCTTCTTCTCTTTCTTTTGTCTGTCACCAGTCACTGCTGTAGCTTCTCTCTTTTTGTTTTTGTACTCTATTTTATGTTTCCAAATCCTCCACGTGACTTACATTGGGAAAGTAGAAAGCTTTTAATTTTTGAATAAAAGATGGGCGAAATGTTTTAGCCATTAGTTTTTTTTAGCTTTGAGCCCAACGTGATGTGAGACGTGTAGTAATGATACTAATTGATTGACATGCAACAAATATCTTAAGTACTTTTAATTCTTATATTATTATAATATAATTATCTATTGTAGGGACTGGGTTTGAGCACATCTTTTATTATATAAGTGGGCTCAAACCCAACTAGTCTAATACAATAAATTTGTAGAAAATGGGTTTAAGAGCTAGGCCCTAGTGAGGATTACAACAACTAAACATGGCTACAAATGGATTGAATAAGAAGGACTTGGACTAAAGTATGAAATTCTGTTCCTCGGCCCTAGCCTGAGGAACTAGTAGTTCTTATTATTGCCTCTACATTTGATTACAAAGGTTTCAAGTATTACACCAACTGTTACAATGTTCTCTCCGCTTCCCCTTTTTCATCTCTTATTCTGGAGGACTTCTTACATTATATACTCCCTCTTAGTTTATCATAGCCCTCAATCTGTTGATTATGCAGGTTACTACTTGAGTGCTTGTCCCATCAGCCACATTCTTCAGCTTTCTGTGAGGTGCAACAACCTAGGCAACACTGTTCATGGGTCATTTCCTCATTAATGCGGCCAGAATGTTAGTTGTGGGCATTTAATGTGGAGGTGACAGTTTCTCCTTGCTCATCCATTATGCTTCCATGGCTGACCCATTGTACTTGTCTTTTTCTTGGGATGCTTTGAGAGGCTGCCTTTGGTGACACGCTACTCTTCCCTTCTATGATCTCAGCTAGCCGAGGATAAGATCAGCCTCGGCGATGTTTCTTGGGAACTTGGGCTTCCGACTTTCATCCTCGGATGTTTCTACTTCCTCGGCGTGGGCCTTTGGGCCTTATATAAAGTAGGCTGGGGTTGCTAAATTCTTAGGCCCCACAATAGCCCCTCAAAATCCTGCTGCTCTGCTCCTCGGACGGGGAGGAGGATTTTGATGTCCTTGGACCCTTGTTATGGCTTGTTAAGTCTTGTCCTCCATCAGTGCCAAAGTCTTTTCACCTGTCCAAGGCACGTTCGTGGTGCCTTGGTATATGGAGCGTGCCCTCATTAAATTCTGGCGGCTTTATGTTTCCCCACGCATAACGGTGCGATGATAATCTAACAGTGGGGATCTTTTTGACTTTATGGGCAGAAAAACCCATACGGTTATTTTTAACTAGATATATAAGTACTCATTTGAATCGATTCGCCTCTTTACTTTTGCAATCGAGAGTTCTTACACATGTATCCTGAGTTCAGTCAAATCTCCAACAAAATTCACGTCTCTTTTCAACATAAAAAGCCTATTCGAGGAGCTTTTCCTCATTTCTGTAAGTTCTTCTCTTTCTTTCTGAGCTTCTTTCCTCTTTATTCCTTTTTTTTCTTTCGTCTTTCCTTGAGTCCTTTAGCCGTTTCTAGGAATGGTTAGGTTTAAGAAGTTGGTTGAGTCTGAAGAGGCAATGGAGAAGTTCATCGTAGATTACAGGATACCAAGCAACGTGGGCTTAAGATACTGTGAAGAAGGGGAAAGGTATTTTAGGAGGCAGGAGGGTGAAGTAGTGATTCCCATAATCTTCTTCTTAGAAGGTGGTATGAGGATCCCTATGGGACCGGTGATGAGGGACTACCTTAGGCACTTTCGGTTAGCTTCCACCTAATGCGCCATCAACATGTTTAAGATCTTGGGTTGTGTGGACACTTTGAATGAGAACATGGGATTGAGGTTAACCCACCATGTGAACTGGTGCTACAACTTCTAACATCTAAAGGGTAAATCCTACTACATGAAGACGGGGGATGATAAGGGCCAGCTTATTCATTGTCTCCCTAAGTCCAGCAAGGGGTTAAATAAAGATTTTCTCATCGTGTCCAGGGAGTGGCACGACGGCCTTCATTGTTTGACAGTGAAGGGGACACCAGGCAGGGTAATTAGAGTAAGAGGGGGTTTAATCTTTTGTGTTACCAAAGTTTGCATTGCTTGGAGCTAACAAGAATATGTTTTCTTTTTTCTTTTTTGCAGATCCACATACTTTTGAACGACACTTCCATTTGGTCAACAAGGAAGATTTGGAGACCATCCTTAGGGTAGAGGTCTTTATGAACGAAGCAGACAATCAAGTTAGAGCTGCTCACAAGATCCTAGGGTACAATCCAATCTAGACGTCATTTTGGCTTTGAAGTACGTGATTAGAGCCAAAGATTCTCGACTACACAAAATCACTGTAGTAGAGCACGGGTTCTTGCTCCCCGAAGGATCTCCTACTCCGAGGGCATTCCATTGGCAGGCCCTTCTTCATCCCACTAAGCTGTAGAGGCTGGGGGAAGAAGTGCAAAAAGGGAAGATTTGGGTCCATCCAAGGATGAATTTGGTGCCTTCAACCAAGTTAACTTGTCCGAGGATCCTTCTGGTGATTTGGGTGACCCCGAATTAACTAAAGCAAACCTCTTGTCAATAGGAACTTCTCCTTGGGCTGAGATGGGTTTCAAGAAACAACCCCAGACCAACTTGTTTGACCTGATTGAGGGCCAGCTGGGGAAGGATGTTCCAGGGAAGTCTCAACTCAAGCTTCCTCCTCCTCCACCCAAGTCTCAGCCTGTTCAGAACAAGTCATCTTCTGCCCAATCCAGGCTTCCACCTCCTCCACCTCAGCCAAGTTTGCCACCAAGGGTCGAGCCCATTGATCCCAAACAGAAGAAGGACAAAGGCAAATAGCCCATGGGAGTAGATAAATCTCGTTCCTCTCAAGAGGAGGACGACACTCGGCGGCTTTCAAAACAACTGAAAACAGGGCACTAAGGCCAAGACAAAGAGGTTGTCATTCAATCTGAGGCCCAAGCTTGGCTCCCTGCCCTAATGCTCCATGGGGAACCTCTAATGGACAACAGCTCCCTCAAGGACTTCCAAGGGGGTGAAGGCGCGTATGTGGCCGACGCGCAGGAGAGATCCCTGCTACCTCCTGCCGATATGGCTGAGTTGGGGAGTTTTAGGAGGCAGGAAGTCTTCCTTAACCTCAAGAGGTATCTGGGCATGGTAAGACTTCTAATATTTATGACTTGGTTGATTTTCATTCTTTGGTTCCCAACTTACCTCGTGTTTGCTTCAATTGGCAGGCTATTTAGGCAACTTACAAGCTGGAAGAGGTGGCTAACAACCAAAGCAGGCCCCTGGATATTGAGTGCGACAGGCGCCTAGACGCTGCTCGGACTCTTAAAACCTCCGAGCCCGATCTCTCAAAAGCAAGGGAAGAGCTAAAGGAGATGATAAGGGCCCAAGATAGCGTTGAAGCAGGCTTGGCCAGCGCTCAAAAATAGGCCCAAGATCAAACGAGGTGCCTACTTGAAGCTAAGGATCAGTTGAGGATTACCAAAGAGCAAATCGCGAACTTGAAGAAGAAGGTGATTAAGGTAGAGGGGGCCAGAAACGTCACAGAGTTTACCAGGAATGAAGCTCTGAGGGCCAAGGAAGAGGTAGAGTTTGCCAGGACAGAGGCTCAAGCTTCCAAGGAGACAGCCGAGGAGGAGGCTTATGCCTTGGGGGTGGCTGAGACGGAGGTTGCCCTCAAGGCTCAAGTCCCTGGGGTATGCAGGCTTTACTGCTCCCAAGTTTGAAATGAGTCCCTCAAATAAGCTGGAGTGGAGGCCTCATCTAACTTGTGGAAGGTGGAGAATGTATACTACCCTCCTGTCATCCGCGAGATTGCTCCCTCTAGCTCCAAGGCTGAGGTGGCTCCTGAGGAAGTTGGTACTGCTCCAAATGAAGCTGCTCTGGCTATTACCTCTTCTGATGAGCCTGCCAGGGAAGCTAAGCCTACTGGGGTGATCGAAGCAGACAAAGGTCTAAACAAAGAGGCACCCCAGGATGCTACAAAGTCCTCAGCTGGTGCCCAAGCCCCTGACGCCAATGAGGCACCTCTCCCAATTGATCCTCTACAGGTTGCTCCCTCAACTGAGGGCCCCAAGGGTGAAGAAATAGGCCTCCTTGGTTAGCTCCAGTTGTATTTTTGCTTTATTGTATTTTTATTTATTTATTTATTTATTATTATTATTATTATTATTATTTTTTTTTTTTTTTTTTTTTTTTTTGGAAGATGTAATGTGGCTTCTAGATTGAATGTATGAAATTTCTTTTTTACATTATATGTTTATTGTTATTATGATGGGCTCTGCTATTTATATAACCTGTGCTTGGATTGTTAGCTAAACAATCTTAATAGTTCAACTTGTTTTCTATTTTGAATCAGCAGCAGAAAAATGTAAAGTCCATAGTGATAATTTCCACTTAGACTTTGGTTAATAATTGAGCTACCTTAATACTATGACTTGCTTTTGCTGAATTGAATACTAAAGGAATAACTTTACAATATCAATCATGTACCTCATGAATTGGTTACCATAGATGGTAAAAAATGCTAAGCACACAACATCCATAAAGATAAGTTTTTCAATCCTAAGATCAAATACCACAACACAATGTACAAAGGTACTCATAGGTATGCTCTGAAAATTTACTGACCTTAAGGGAATAGCTAGTTGCTAATTATGCTGGGGACTTAAGTCTAATGTACCTCATAATGCCTTAAGTAATGCTCATGGGCTTGTGTTTGTTCCCCTCTTTGTTGAAAGTAGTTAGTTTATCCAGAGGTTTGAGTCCGAGGACCATGCAAGAACTTGATTCTGTCTAACATTTAGATTTTTCTTGAAGTAACTAGTTTCCCCATAGGTTTGAGTCCGAAGACCATGCAAGACCTTAATTCTGTCTAGTACTTAGATTCTTTTTGAAGTAACTAGTTTCCCCATAGGTTTGAGTCTGAGGACCATGCAAGACCTTGGTTCTGTCTAGTACTTAGATTCTTCTTGAAGTAACTAGTTTTCCCATAGGTTTGAGTTCGAGGACCATGTAAGACCTTGGTTCTGTCTAGTACTTAGATTTTTGTTGAAGTAACTAGTTTCCCCATAGGTTTGAGTTCGAGGACCATGCAAGACCTTGGCTTTGTCTAGTATGTAGATTCTTCTTAAAGTAACTAGTTTCCCCTTAGGTTTGAGTCCGAGGACCATGCAAGACCTTGGTTCTGTCTAGTACTTAGATTCTTCTTGAAGTAATTCGTTTCCCTATATGTTTGAGTTCGAAGACCATACAAGACCTTGGTTCTCTCTAACACTTAAATTTTTGTTGAAGTAACTAGTTTCCCCATAGGTTTGAGTCCGAGGACCATGCAAGACCTTGGTTCTGTCTAACACTTAGATTTTTGTTGAAGTAACTAGTTTCCTTATAGGTTTGAGTCTGAGGACCATGCAAGACCTTGGTTCTGTCTAGTACTTAGGTGGTTGTCAAAACACAAAACATACAATCATAATAGGCTTAGAATTTGAAATAGAGAAATGCTTTCATTAATAATAATACCTTCTCAGGTTATTTACATTCTATGGATGTGGTATAGTTTTTTCATCTAAGTCTTCTAAGTAGTATGCATCTACCCCTGCTATTGAAGTAATTCGGTATGGTCCCTCCCAATTGGGTCCCAACTTTCCCCAAGAAGTATTCTTGGCTGCCCCTACAACTTTCCTCAACACTAGGTTGCCCGGTGCTAGTGGTCTTAGCTTTACATTGGCATTATATCCCTGCTTGAGCTTTTGGTGGTAATAGGCCAACTGGATCATTGCCCTTTCCCTTCGTTCATCAATTAGATCTAGGCTCTTCCCTAGTAATTCATCAGTACTGTGTGGAGTGAAATAGCTCGTCCTTAGTGTTGGGAAGTTTGCCTCTAGAGGGATAACAGCCTCAGCCCCATAGGTCATGGCAAAAGGTGTCTTCCATGTGGACCGCCGTGGTGTGGTCCGGTAAGTCCATAAGACGTGTGGCAGCTTTTCTACCCATCTTTCCTTGGCATCATCCAGTCTCTTCTTAAGCCTATTGACTATGACCTTGTTGACAACCTCGGTCTGTCCATTTCCCTGAGGATAAGCTGGAGTTGAGTTCCTGTTTGTTATCCCCAGTTCACAACAGTATCTTTTGAAGGCTTTACTATCAAATTGAAGTCCATTTTCTGAAATAAGGGTATGAGGGACCCCGAACTGTGTAACAATGTTCCTCCAGACGAATTTCTTAGCATCGACATCTCTGATGTTGGCCAATGGTTCAGCTTTGACCCATTTGATGAAATAATCTGTGCCGACCAATAAATATCTCTTATTTCCTAGTGCCTTAGGGAAATGGCCTATAATATCCAGGCCCCACTGGGCAAACAGCCATGGGCTAGACAAAGGGTTGAGAACCCTTCCTGACTGATGAATGTTTGGGGCAAACCTTTGGCACTGGTCACACTTCTTAACATACTCTAGGGCTTCCTTTTGCATCCCCAGCCACCAATATCCTTGGGTAATGGCTTGGTGCGATAGAAATCTTCCCCCTCTGTGGCTCCCACAAATCCCCTAATGCAGCTCCTCAGGCAGTAATTCTGATGCCTCAGGGTGAATACACAGTAAATATGGCCCATAATATGAGCGCTTATACAATCTATGGTCCTCGGACAACCAGAACCGATGAGCATTTCTTTGTACCTTCTCAGCCTCTGACTTCTCCTCGTGCAGACATCATCCTTGAGGAATCTCACTATAGGGTCCATTCAGCTAGGACCAACTCCAACTTGATGGATATGACCATGCCTGTTGCCACCTCATTTGCTCTTTCCAGATGCTCAACCAGAATAATCCGAGGCAGATCTCCTGCCGAGGACGTAGCAAGTGTGGCCAATGAATCCACATGGGTGTTTCTACTTTTGGAGACATGTGACAAGCTATAAAGGTCGAAGTCTGACTGCAAGCACTTGACCTGGCTTAAGTACTCTTGCATCCTCTCATTTCTGGCTTCCAACTCTCCCGTTACCTGGCCCACTACCAATCGCGAGTCCGAGAACATCTCTACTACTTTTCCTCCCATTTTCTGCACCATAACCATCCTTTGTAACAATGCTTCATACTTGGCTTCATTATTTGTGGCTGAGAACCCAAGCCTTAGGGATTTCTCTATGATAGTCTTTTCAGGGGATACTAGGACTAGCCCCACTCCATACCCCCTTTGATTTGCTGCGCCATCAATATACACCTTCCAACATGGAGACCCTGGAATAGAGATTGCCGCAACTGATTTTCCATCCATATTTCGCTCCTCTACTACTGCTTCCACTATCGGTTCAGCAAATTCGGCCACCAGATCAGTCAGGATCTGGCCCTTTATAGAGGTCCAAGGCATGTATTTGATGTCAAAAGCCCCCAAAATTGTGTTCCATTTGGTGATCCTTCCAGTGTAATCAGTAGTCCAGAGTACAGACTTCAAGGGTAGTTGGGTTAGAACAACTACTGTATGGGCTTGGAAATAGTGAGGAAGCTTTTAGGTAGCGTGGACCACAGCTAATATGGCTTTTTCCAAGGGTAGGTACTTGACCTCAGCTTCATGTAGTGACTTGCTCACGTAATAGACTAGCTTTTGAATGCCATTGTCGTCCTGTATTAGCAGCAAGCTTACGGCATGAAGGGCCACAACAATATATGCGTATAGGACTTAATTGGCCTCAAGACTGGACATGATAGGTGGTTGAGATAGGTATTCCTTGAGCTGCTAGAAGGCCACAGCACAATCCTCGGACCACTCAAATTCCTTCCACTTGTTGATCAAGAGATAGAATGGTCTGCATCTATCTGTTGACCTGGAAATGAATCGATTCGAGGCCACGATCATTCCAGTGAGCTTTTAGACCTCCTTGGGGTTGTGCGGAGGCTTTAGATTATGAATAGCCTTGATCAAGTCAGGATCAACCTCAATTCCCCTGTAAGTAATAATGTAGCTTAAAAACTTGCTTGACCCCATGCCAAATGAGCATTTGGAAGCATTTAGGCGCAGCTTGTGCCTCTTCAGGATATCAAAGGTACAGCCGAGGTCTCCCAAATGCTGAGACACCACTTTACTCTTCACCGCCATATCATCAATGTAGATTTCGATGCTCTTACCTAACTGCAACTCGAACATTCTCGTCATCATCCTTTGATAAGTGGACCCTGCATTCTTCAGACCGAATGACATTACTTTGTAGTGATAGTTCCCAAGAGGTGTCACAAAGGTTGTCTTCTCTTGATCCTCCAGGGCAAGTGGTATTTGATGATAGCCTTGAAAAGCATTTAA
This sequence comes from Quercus gilva, assembly GCA_023621385.1. Taxonomy (NCBI): domain Eukaryota; kingdom Viridiplantae; phylum Streptophyta; class Magnoliopsida; order Fagales; family Fagaceae; genus Quercus; species Quercus gilva. Next base: position 54,828,840 of record CM042483.1, read on the forward strand.
GAAACTCATCCGAGGATGGCCCACAATTGCATCTTCCAGCTGGTCTATTTGAGGTATGGGGAACGGGTCCTTTGGGCATGCCTTGTTTAGGTCCGTGAAGTCTACACAAACCCGCCACTTTCCACTTTTCTTCTTGACCACCACGGTGTTGGCCAACCACTTGGGGTAAAAAACCTTTTTGATAGCCCTTGCACGCTTAAGCTTCTTTACTTCTTCCCTGATCGCATCAGTATGCTCTCTTGATGGGCGCCGGGGTGGCTGCTTCTTGGGAGTGATGGACAGATTGACATTGAGATGGTAACAAATGAAGGCTGGATCAATCCGTAGGGCATCACAAGCATCCCATGCAAATACATCCATGTTTCCTTTGAGGAATTCAATCAACTCCTCCCTCTCCTGAAGAGGCAGCTGAGCCCTGACCTAAAAGAACTTCTCTGGGTCATCACCAATGACCACCTTCACTAGATCTTCACACTTTGCTTCCTCGGTAGCTGCATCAGGAGGCGCCACCGAGGCCTTTGATTGCTATAAGCTCTTCTCAGCAAAGGCCAAGGACTCCGCATCGAGTCGATGTGAAGTGACAGCCACCATGCATTGCCTTGCTATAGGTTGGCAACCACAGATTTTGAGAACTTGGTTCTTTGACAGGAATTTCACCTTCTGGTGCAAGGAGGAAGCAACAGCCCCTAAGGTGTGGAGCCAATGCCTACTGACGATGGCTGTGTATGGAGAATAGGTGTCCACCACAATGAAGTTCACCTCCACTATCTCTAGGCCGGTCTGGATGGGCAGCCTAATCATGCCCTTTGGGATAACAAGCTTCCCGTCAAAACTCATCAAAGGAGAGCTATAGGGTGTTAAGTCTTCCGGTTTTAATTTCAGCCCCTTATAGAGGTCAGGGTACATAATCTTGGCCCTACTGCCATCATCATCATCACTCTTTTCACATCGTAGTCCCCAATTTCTGAGGGTGATCACCAGCGCATCATCATGGGGCTAGGTGGTCTCAATCTTGTCTTCTTCTAAAAAACTCAAGATTGGGTGGAAATTTCTTCTGGCCCTCTTTGGCTAAAACTAGGACTCCTTGGCGTGCATTTGAGCCACAGAAAACACTCGTGAAGGGCGCGTGCCTGTTTTTCCTAGTGTAGCCAAGATTACATTGATCGTCCCTGTGGGTGGCCTTAAGGCAGTCCCTCTTTGGGGCTCCTGATGGGTTTGGCCTTGATGACCACTGGACTGGTGCAAAAGGTGCTTTAGCTTTCCTTCTCGGACTAATTGGTCCAGATAGTTCTAGAGATTCCTGCAATTCTTTGTGGTATGTTCGTGGTCCTGGTGGTATTGGCAATAAAGGTTCTGATTGCGCCTCGTGGGCTCTCCCGCCATCTTATTCGGCCATTCAAAGTATGGCTCATTCTTGATTTCCTTCAACACCTGGTGTACTGGTTCTCGGAATACAGCATTGACAGTCTGTGTGTTGGTTGCTCCGGATTGCCCTACGAAATCTCTCCTCGGGCGGTTGCTGGTATATCGGTCCGACCTGAAATCCCTTATCTCTGAGGGATAACCTTCTCCTTTCCCTTGCCTTGTAGCTGATCCTCCTTTACTCATTGTACTTATCGATCCAATCCATCAGCTGGCATATACTGGTGGCAGGCTTGCTAGTCAGAGACTTCCTCAAGCCGTGCCCAGTTGGGAAGCTATTTTTGAAGGTGCTGATGGCGACATCATCAAAATTTCTGTCCATTTCATTATACATCTCCCAATATCTATCCGAGTAGGCCTTTAGTGTTTCTCTATCATGCATGGATAAAGACAACAATGCACTCAAGGGCCGAGGAGCTCTGCTGTTTGTAACGAAACGGGAGCCAAAGGCTTGAGTTAGCTGCCTATACGAATCTATGGAATTCGTCTTTAAGCCATTAAACCACCTTATTCCCACTGGTCCCAAGTTAGATGGGAAAACCTTGCACATCAACGTCTCGTTTTTGGAATGGATAGCCATCCTTTGGTTAAATTGGCTCACATGCTCCACAGGGTTTGTTTTGCCATTATAAATAGTGAAGGTTGGCTGTTGGAACCGCTGAGGGAGTATAGCCTCTTTTATATGGTGTGTGAAAGGCAACTTGGAGAGTTGATCCAGTGCCCTACTCATGGCATTGCTTCCAAGCCCTTAGGAGATGGGCTTCTATGTGTATGCCTCTGGTAGTGCTCCTCTTCATGAGAGAAGGTCTCGCTTGGAGGGGTTCTCAATCTTTGCCTATAGTCATCATCGCTTTCATCATTGGAGGGCACGTCAGGGCTGGAATGAGACTGTCTTTGCTGTGCATGGCGCGGCTTTCTCTTCAAGTCATCTATCTCTTACTGCATGGCATGCTTATTATCCTGTCTCTGGGATAAGTGACTGCCCCCACGAGAGTGGCTTCTGCTGGTTTGAGTGGTGTGCACACTTCCCTCTCAAAACCTTCCATTCTCTTCATTTCTATCACGCTCAGGGTTGGGAAAGTTACCCTGTCGTTGGGATCTAGTCGGCTCAGGCTGATGGGAGCTTGCTTGGTGAGGACCTGATCCTACCATGCTTGATTGTTGCCCTTACTAACGTATAAGTTCTCCCCACAGATGGCGCCTATTGTAGGGACCGGGTTTGAGCACTTCTTTTATTAGATGAGTGGGCTCAGACCTAACTAGTCCAATACAATAAATTTGTAGAGAATGGGTTTAAGAGCTAGGCCCTAGTGAGGATTACAACAGCTAAACATAGCTACGAGTGGATTGAACAAGAAGGACTTGGACTAAAGTATGAAATTCTGTTCCTCGGCCCTAGCCTAAGGAACTAGTAGTTCTTATTATTGCCTCTGCGTCTGATTACAAAGGTTTCAAGTATTACACCAACTGTTACAATGTTCTTTTCGCTTCCCCTTTTTCCTCCCTCATTCTGGAGGACTTCTTACATTATATACTCCCTCTTAGTTGATCTTGGCCCTCCATCTGTTGATCATGCAAGTTACTACTTGAGTGCTTGTCCCATCAACTACCTTCTTCAGCTTTCTATGAGCTGCAGCAACTTAGGCAACACTATTCATGGGTCATTTCCTCATTAATGCGGCCAGAATGTCAGTTGTGGGCATTTAATGTGGAGGTGACAGTTTCTCCTTGAATTGCTCCTCAGCCATTCTTCCATGACTGACCCATTGTACTTGTCTTTTTCTTGGGATGCTTTGAAAGGCTGCCTTTGGGGCGCCCTACTCTTCCCTTCTATGATCTCGGCTAGCCGAGGACAGGATCATCCTCAGCGATATTTCTTGGGAACTTGGACTTCTTACTTTCATCCTCAGATGTTTCTACCTCTTCGGCGTGGGCCTTTGGGTCTTATATAAAGTGGGCTGGGGTTGCCAAATTCTTAGGCCGCACATCTATGTTTGCTTATTTATATAAATAAATAAGTAATTTTTGGTTAATTAATATTTTCCATTTAGTTATTAAATGTTTAGTATTGACTATAGGAAAGGGAATTTTGAGATTGTAATCCTAACGTGCAACATTCATTTTTTGTGATGAGAGTTAGATATCTATTAGTATTACGTTAGATATTTATTTGCTTCTTAAATATATCAAATATGACTCTCACTTTCACAAAACGTAAGGTATCATGTTCACAAAACTTCATGTAAGACTTTCTTTATTTGTGAAAAAATTTCAAATCCATTCCATGGGCTTGTCTTAGGTTTTAAGGCTGTTTAGCACTGTCATAAGTGATAGCTTAACAGCTTTCCTGTGCATCGCACAGGTTAACGACTAGTTAAAATATAATTTTTTTCTTCTCAATAAATATATATATATATATATAATTAATATTTTATATTTATGGGTTCATTTGTTTTCTTGTAAAATAATTTAGGAAAATTTTCCCAAAATTTTCCCCTAAATTTTAGGTGTTTTGCCCACACCCAACCTAAAATTTTGGTCAAATTGAAAATAATTTTGATTAACCATAAAATAAGACCCTTTAAAAAATAAATTGTTTTACGCATAGCCCACCCCACCCGCACCCCCACCCCCACCCCCATCGAACCTAATCGACCTATTGTAACTTGTCATAACCAACTTCTCTCTCTCTCTCTCTCTCACACACACACACACATTGCATTTATAGCATTGTTACAAGGAAACCAAAAAAAACAAAAAATAATATCTATAAGGGAGGATTTTGTTCCAACCCCTGCAAGCTTATTGTCCTCTTTGGGGAGCCAAGCCCGCAAGGTTTTGGTTCTCAGTACCGAGTGTAGGCAAGCAAACATTTAGCTTGGACTACGTCTCACATCGGCAAGAGATGCACCCCACTCATGCCTTATAAGCCCTTTGAGCAAACATGAGTGTACCACTACTCACACATGTGGAGATAAGGAGTTTCATACCTGTTGAGCTATAGAGCAATCTCTTAGCACATGAATAATGGATTCTGATGGACCATTACAGAGCGGACATGAAGCAGGGAGATTCAATCCTCTTGCCACAAGAATTTCTCTTATCGGAATGTTATGATGTACACTTTGCCACAAAAAACACTTAATTTTGGGCATGGTGTTAGTCTTCCACACCCAATTGTCCACAAAGGAATTCACTGTCAAATCATTAGTATTCAGACTCGCTAGTCTATAGGCATCCTTAAGCTCAAATTCCTCGCTTGGAGACGAAGCCTAGGAAATGCGGTCAGTACCACTAGCATGAATCGGGAATGGAGTAGCTTTGATTCTCGAAAGTAAATTGGGTGGAAACTGAAAAGAAATAACTTCTCGGTGCCAATTCTGTAGCCGAACATACATCCTTGAGGAGTAAACAATCCTCCCCTCGATTGAGAGGTCCATGAATTATATTTCTCAAAGGCCTGTTGATAAGCCATTTGTCAAACCAAAAGGAAAGTTGACTATCTTTCCTAGCAATCCATTTGATGCCATTTTTGAACACTTAAAACAAAATTCAATTTGGACCATTGAGATCATTTAGCTTTTTGAAATAATTCATTCGTTCATGCTTGGTAATTATGCGTTTGTTAAGCACTATCTAGGCCTATAATTTTTACGACGAATCGATTTAAACATGCAACATTATTTAAAAATACAAATCTTTCTTATCAAATTTCAACCAAAAAAAAAAAAAAACAAATAAATAAATAAATAATCTTCTAGCAGAAGTATATCCAGACTCAAACATGCTTCAATATTTATTTTTCCTTTCATGAACGCATGCTAATTTTCTAAAATCATATATATATATAATTCTAATAGTATTTTATTTTATATTTTATTATTTATATGAATGAGCTTTTGGTAATCTCGAATCACAATAAATTGGTATCAGAACTTTCGTTATCATGATCCAATAATTTGTTAGCACTATCATAGGCACCCAAAAAACCCCCCAAAATAACTTTCTCTCTACGCTAGGGTTTTCTCCTAGCCGTAGAGTTCTCTCCCTCGTGTTTCACAAGCTTTCCCTCCCTTGACCTAGGCCTAAGGGTATTGTTTTTTCCTTTCATTCTTTGTTTTCTTTTCATTCTTTTGTGATCTCGGCAGTATGGCAGATGATGTGGCTGACGGGTTGGGCAATATGAAGCTGACTTCTGATGAAGAGGAGATTATCCCTATCTCCGATGAAGGTAGAGTGCAGGCTATAGAGAGTTGTAGTTTTAGTCTTATTGGGAAGTTTCTAACATGTAAACCCTTCAATAAACGTGCAACAAAGAATACATTAAGAAGGGCATGGGGATTGGAAAACAGTTTACAGATTATTGAGGTGGGTCTGAATCTTTTCCAATTCAAGTTTCAAACTAAGTTTGATATGGCACGTATTCTACAAGATAGCCCTTGGTCATTCGACAATTAGTTATTATTACTTCAAAGATGGCAGAAGGGGATGACAGTAGGGAATATCACATTGGAGCATGCTTCTCTATGGATTCAAATATGGGGTGCACCATTTGATATGGTTTCCCTTCAAGTTGCTAGGGAAGTTGGTAATAGAATTGGTAGAGTTGAAGAAGTAGAAGGGCAGTGATGGCAAGATGATCTGAATTATTTTATGCGAGTTAAAGTTGCTGTGCTAATTGGGAAGCCGTTACGGAGAGGGGGTTTCATTGCTGGTTCAGATGGGGTGCGTAGTTGGTTAACATTTAAGTATGAACGCTTACCTCTGTTCTACCATTATTGTGGGCTATTGGGGCACAATGTAAAGTACTGTGCATCACATTTCGCTATTAGTCAGAATGGTGGGGAGGTGGATTATCAATATGGGGAGTCTTTAAGAGCTTTGGAAGGGCGGACACGTTCTTTCTCACCAAGAAATAACTATGGTAGTGCTGGGGCTGCGAAAGAACAAATGTTAGGAGAGTTACCAACTACAGTCTAATGCAAGAGACTTTTCCAGCGGCGGGAGCTAAAGGTACAAACCCTAGTAAACAGGTTGAAGTTGAGTCCGAGAACTTAGGGAAACTACCTATTTTCCAGGAAGGTATTAACGTGAAGTTGGGAGGAGCTGAAGACGTGCAGAATGAAAAATCTTTAAAGCTGGTATCAGGTCCGGTTTGTGAAGGTACTGATGTGGAGCAGATAAGAGTAGTGACGGGGCAGCCAGCTGGGGTAGATTTAATTGAGGTGGCAACGGGTAAAAAAAGGAAAAAGTGCTTGGGGTTGAAGCTAGTGGACTGGATCAGATGTTGGAAATGGTTGGGCCTAGCTTTGTAAAGCCCAAATCGACTTGGACCAGGTTTAACCGAGTGGATTTTAGGCTTGGTGGACTGTCAAAAGCTTTGCTGCTGCCTACCCGTGGAAAAAGAAGCAGTGATTCTACTAGGCAGGAAGAGATGTGTGATCAATTTGATTTTAGGGAGACTAAGTGTGGAATGGTTGGAGATGGTGATGTTGTTGGAACTATTTTATCGGCGGGGGTGGAGAGTAACCCTTGCCAGGAGTAATAAGGATACTTAGTTGGAACTGCCAAGGGCTTAGGAACCCTTGGACAGGTCGTAGCCTTTGCAAATTAGTGAGGGAACAAGCTCCCATGGTGTGTTTTCTTATGGAAACACGGTTGGATACAGAGGGTTTTAATAATCTTTACGGTAACTTGCCTTTTCAGAATAAAATAATTGTTGAGCATCCGGATGCTGGTGGAGGGTTAGTTTTTTTATGGAAGGATGATATTAGGTTAGAGGTGATTAATTATACTGCAAACCATGTTTTAGCTAAGGTAATTGAGGAAGATGGTTTTGTTTGGTTCATGACAGGGTTTTATGGTTGGCCAAAGACACAACAAAAACATAAGTCTTGGAAACTGTTGGAATATTTGAAGGCTTTTGTGGAGGGTCCATGGTTATGTTTTGGAGACTTCAATGCTATACTCTGTTCTTCAGAAAAACAAAGTTTAAGGCAGCCACATAATTCCCAGATTAATGAGTTTGGGGAGGCCTTGGGGAGTTGTCAATTAGAAGACCTTGGTTACAAAGGATATCCTTTTACTTGGACTAATAAGAGACCGGGTGATGCAAATACTAAATTAAGACTTGATAGAGCTGTGGTAACGAAGGGGTGGATTGAGAAATTTCAGGTCAATAATGTAGTGCACCTTCTTCCTCATGCTTCGGACCATCTTTCTATTGCTATCCAGGTTCAAAAATTCAAACAGAAACATCGTAGAGCTAATCGGGGTTTTAAGTTTAAAGAAAGTTGGTTGTTGTGGGATGACTGTGAGACTCGGGTTCAGCAAGCATGGAGTTTGGCAGGAAGTGGGGATTCGGGTTTGGCAGATGTGCATGCAAAAATTAGGGCCTGTGGTGATGAATTAAAGGCATGGGGAGACATAAGGACCAGACCTGAGGAGGAAGAAATTAAATCCCTTCATAATTGGCTTGATAAAATTAACAGAGCTGACACTACTGATGAAAGTAAGGTGGAGTATTTGGCAATTAGTAAACAGTTGGATGATCTCTTATTGAAACAGGAGATTTACTGGGCACAAAGATCTCGGGTTGCTTGGTTGAAACATGGGGATAGAAACACTAAATTTTTCCACTCAAAAGCATCACAACAGAGACGACGAAATTATATAAAGGGTATCATGAACTCACAGGAGCAATGGGTGGAGGAGGTGGAGGACATAGCCAAAGTTGCAGTTGATTATTTTGATAATTTTTTTTCTACAGGTTCATGTCATCAGATGGAGGAGTGTTTAAGTACAATTTCGGCCAGAGTAACTACAAACATGCAGGAGATGCTTTCCAAGGACTTTACTGCTGATGAAATGAAGGAAGTTGTATTTCAGATGGGACCAACAAAGGCACCTGGCCCTGATGGTATGAATGCCTTGTTTTATCAAAAATTCTGGCATATTGTAGGTGATGATGTAGTGAATGCTGTGTTATATTTTTTGAATAATGGAGTTATGTTACCAGATTTAAATCATACCAATATTGTGATTATCCCTAAAGTGAAGAATCCTGAGAAAATGTCTGAATTTAGACCTATTGGCCTTTGCAATGTCATTTATAAGGTTATCTCTAAAGTCCTTACCAATAGACTGAAACAAGTGCTTCTTGATATTATTTCTCCCACTCAGAGTGCTTTTGTGCCAGGTAGACTCATTACAGATAATGTTATTGTGGCATATGAGGTATTGCATTTCATGCATGTCAAGAAGAAGGGTAAAAACAGGTGCTTTGGCTTTGAAGCTGGATGTTAGCAAAGCATATGATCGAGTGGAATGGCTATTTTTACAGGGCATTATGCAGAAGTTGGACTTTCCAGAAAAATGGATTGAGAGAGTGATGACATGTGTCACCACCACATCATTCTCGATTCTACTTAATGGAAAGCCGTATGGGAATGTGACTCCATCTAGGGGAATCCACCAAGGAGACCCTCTCTCACCATACCTATTTCTATTATGTGCAAAGGGATTTACATCTTTGTTGGCAAAAGTAGAGTCCGATGGCAAAATTCATGGTGCTTCCATTTCCAGAGGGGCGCCGAAAGTTTCCAACTTATTGTTTGTAGATGATTCCCTATTGTTCTGTAGGGCAACACATAATGAAGTGGAGGTCGTTTCTGAGGTGCTTCAGACCTATGCTAATGCGTCAGGCCAGTGCATAAACTTGGAGAAGTCTTCGGCCTTTTTTAGTAGCAATACTTCAACCAGTCAGAAGCAAGGCATTTTGAGGACTTTGGGAGTGCAGGAAGTGAATCGATTTGAGTCTTACTTAGGGCTGCCTACCTTAGTAGGGAGAACAAAGTATCATACGTTCTCATACTTGAAGGATAGGATATGGAAAAAACTGCAGGGGTGGAAAGGGAAGATGTTGTCTAAAGCTAGTAAGGAAATTCTAATTAAAGCACTTGCTCAATCTATTCCTACTTACACTATGAGTGTTTTCGAACTCCCTTTGAAACTTTGTGATGAACTGGATGCAATGTGTGCTAAGTTTTGGTGGGGACAGGTGGGGAATGAAAGGAAAATTCATTGGTAGAGGTGGGAAAAATTGATTCTATCAAAGAGGGAGGGAGGAATGGGCTTTAGGGATCTAAGGGCCTTTAATTTAGCAATGCTAGCTAAACAAGGGTGGAAGTTGCTGCATGATAGTAATTCTTTGGTGTTTCAATGCCTCAAAGCTAGATATTTTCCAAGAACTTCTCTTTTTGCTGCTAAGGAGTCTCCAAATTGCTCTTTTGTTTAGAAGAGTATTGTGGCTGCTTTTCCTATTTTGAAGTTTGGATGTTGTTGGAGAGTTAGGAATGGCCAATCAATTCAGATTCAAGGGGATAAATGGATACCGAATTATCGAACAAATGCACCTTTAAATCTAGTGAAAGATGAAGTTTGCGAGGCAACTGTTGCTGAATTAATTGACCAAGACTTGCATGCATGGATGGCTGATGTTATCATGGATATGTTTGAAAAAGAAGATGCCAAAGCTATTTGTAGAATACAGCTCAGCCGAAGACATATGGAGGACTTTATGATCTGGATGCACCAAAGGAAGGGGATTTTTACTATTAAATCCGCTTACAAGGTAGCTAGGGAAGTATTGAGAGAAGGAAGGGTAGCTGAGAGTTCTCGGGGTTGTGCTAGAAAGGAGGTTTGGTCTGCAATTTGGAAGCTTAGAATTCCTAATAAAATAAAGGTGTTTGGATGGAGAGCTTGTCATGAAATCTTACCAACAAAATTGAATTTGTCTAAGAGAAAAATTATTGCAAATGCAATGTGCCCAATTTGCTTGAGGTTTCCAGAATCAGTTGTTCATGCGCTTTGGGAATGTGGTGTGGCTAGAGATGTGTGGGTAAGTAGCTTAAAAATTTTGCAGAAAGGTGGGTCAGGTATGGCGGATATGCTACAGTTAATGGAATACTTAATGGAGTAGGTATAGTCTCATGATTTGGAGGTTGTGCTCGTTCAAGCATGGCTGATTTGGAATCAAAGAGATCGAGTTGTGCATGGAGGTAAGTTTCATAATCTAGGCTGGTTGAATAATCAGGCAACAGAGTTTCTTGAGGAGTTTTGAACTACATCAGTAATGATGGGACCAGCACACGGAGGGCAATCTTCTCGGGACACCTGGCAGCCCCCCCCCCCCCCCCCCTCCTTCCTTCAATCTTCAAGCTTAACTTTGATGCAACTCTGTTTTTGGCTCTTAATAGTTCAGGTTTTGGTGCAGTTATCCAGAATGAAAAAGGTGAGGTTATGGCAGCCATGGCAGCAAAGGGTCCGGAGGTATCTTGTAGCGAGGAGGCTGAGTTTCTTGCATGTCGGAAAGCCATTGAATTTGCTGTTGATGCTGGCTTCTCTGAACTTGTCATTGAAAGGGATAATTCTTTTGTCATGAAAGCTGTTTCGGCTTTGCAGGATGATTTTTCTTTGCTTGGAAATGTAATTGGGGATATTCATCATTTGATTAGGAACTTGCATTGGGTTAGGATTGAATGTACTAGGCGAGGGGGGGAATAGAGTTGCTAGAAATATTAGTCAAGATTTGTTTTGGATGGAAGATGTTCCTCCAATAGCTAGGGAAGCTTTGTACCAAGATGTTAATTTTTCTGATTAATTGAATGATATGCTTTTGTTTCAAAAAAAAAAAACCCAAAATTTCAGTACCTAACTTTATAATTTTGCATAATTTTACTACTTTGACCGGGCTTCTTCAGTACCTAACTTAAAATTTTTGCATAATTTTATTACTTTGACCGGACTTTTTCAGTACTCAACTTAATCTTTTTGCATAATTTTATTACTTTGACCAATACATGATGATTACTTGTCCAACTCATTATAAATAAATAAATAAAACAACTTGTCTAAATTAAAATAGGACCAAAAGAAAAGGTTGTGTATAAGTCTAACGTAGTAAGTACGCAGTATGCACAAGTAGTTGCACTTCTACACAAGACTACACTTCTCCGCCGGGTTTCGCTGAAACATGATTGAAACGAAAGTGCGGATCTCGGTGTTACTTTTGTTCTTCTCTATCTTCGTCAACGCAATCAACGGCTCACAATTCACAATCACCGAGGCCACCATCGATGACATCCACCGTGCCTTCAACGAAAACCAACTCACTTCAAGGCAACTGGTTGACTTGTACTTGGACCAGATTGCAGCATTGAATCCCCAGCTTCGCAGCGTACTGGAAGTGAATCCAGACGCTCGGAATCAAGCGGAGGAGGCTGACCGCGAGCGGGAGGAGGCGGCGAAAGATCAGAACTGTCGATCGTTGGGAGAGTTGCATGGGATTCCCATACTGTTGAAAGACAGTATAGGGACTAAGGATAAGCTGAACACCACGTGTGGGTCCTACGCGCTGCAGGGATCAACGGTGGCTAGAGATGCCGGCGTGGTTCAACGGTTGAGAAGAGCCGGGGCGGTGATACTGGGGAAGGCTAGTCTTAATGAATGGTATGGGCTTCGGTCGTTGGCGATTCCCGATGGTTGGTGTGCTAGAGGTGGACAAGCAGTGGTTAGTCTTATATTTGAGTGTGAAGATTTTTTACCTTATAAAGTTTATTAGTTTTCAGTTTTTACAGTTATTTAATGAAACTATACTGTTATGGACACAATTTTTTTTTTTTTTTTATAGCAAATTTATAATTGTTGAATTCATTGTAATTCTTAATTATGACTTTAACTAGTAGTTGACTAGTTGTGATCATAACATTACAGTTAATTAATTAAAAGATAGTAACTCCTCATCGAGCTACACCGAAACATGTCTCGAGTTTCAAAAAGATATATAAATCTATAGGTCCAACCGGTCAAAACTCAATCTAGAGTTTAAGAAGATAAAATAAATCAATAAATAAGAGTGATACTAGGATATTACAAATTGAAGTGTTATTGATCACATATATGTAATAAAAGGTCCTACTTAGTATACAATTAATTCTTCCACTTTTGGAGGGACTAGAAAGAGATCATGGTTCGAAGGCCTTTGGGGTTCCAATGATCAGTGGTATGAGGAAAAAGGAAAAATTGATGACATAATTTTGGGGTACTTTGCAGATATCTACAGTACTGAGCACTCGAGTGATCATGTGGTTAATGTGGTTGGCATGGAGAACCACATAACCCACGAGATGAATGACATTTTGCTTAAGCCGTTCAGAGCAGAGGAGGTCAAAGTAGCTCTCAACCAGATGCATCCCACCAAAGCCCTCAGTCCCGATGGTATGTCTCCTATCTTCTACCAAAAATATTGGGATGTTTTGGCCATAATGTAACAAAGTGTGTTCTTGATATTCTAAATTCTGGTTTGATGCTCTGTTCCTTAAATGAAACTTATATCTGCTTGATACCAAAAGTGAATAGCCCCCAGAAAATTACGGAGTTTAGACCGATTAGCCTTTGTAACGTTATTTACAAGATAGTGGCAAAAGTTCTTGCTAATAGACTGAAACGAATTCTGCCAAGGGTCATTGGAGAAGCTCAGAGTGCTTTTGTGCCAGGGAGACAGATCACAGATAATGTGTTTGTAGATTTTGAGACAATGCGATGTATTAACATGAAACAGAAAAGGAAGGAAGGCTTGATGGCAGTCAAGCTTGATATGAGCAAGGCATACAATAGAGTCAAATGGCGATACTTGGAAGGGGTGATGAGGAAGATGGGCTTTCAAGAGAAGTGGATTTAGCTGATTATGATGTGCGTGAAAACGATGTCCTACTCAGTGTTGATCAATGGGGAACCAAAGGGAAAAATAACTCCTACAAGGGGTCTTTGTTAGGGAGACCCTATCTCTCCATACCTATTCTTATTGTGTGCGGAGGGTTTGGCGGAGATGATCCAAAATGAAGTTGGCATGGGGCGGATTGCGGGAGTAGCAGTCTGTAGAGGTGCCCCCAAGATCTTCCACCTCTTTTTTGCGGATGACAGCATCATTTTTTGCCAGGCAACATGGGAAGAGGCCACTAGGGTATGCCAAGTCCTAAAAGAGTATGAGAAAGAGTCCGAGCAAAAGCTGAATAAGGAGAAGACATCTCTCTTTTTCAGTAGGAATACTAGTAGTGATGTGAAGGAAGGGATAAAAGAGCTTTTTGGGGCACAAATTATTAAACAGCATGAAAAGTATCTTAGGCTACCATCATTAATAGGGAAAGGGAAAAAGAAGGCCTTTAATCGTATTAAGGACCAAGTAGGAAGAAAAATTGCGGGATGGAAGGGTAAATTGCTGTCAAGAGCCAAAAAAGAAATTCTTATCAAAGCGGTTGCACAAGCTGCTCCGACATTCACTATGAGCTGCTTTAGAATCCTGGACTCCTTATGTAAGCAGTTAAATGCAATGGTTCGGAATTTCTGGTGGGAGTAGAAGGAAAATGAGAGGAATATGGCGTGGGTCTTATGGGAAAAGATGTGCTAGAAGAAGAAGGATGGGGGGTTGGGCTTTAGGGATCTCAAGCCCTTTAATTTAGCCCTTTTAGCTAAACAAGGCTGGCGAATAATACAAAATCCTGACTCTTTGCTCCACAAAGTGCTGAAAGCAAAATATTTCAAAAGGTCTTGTTTTTTGGAAGCCCAGTTAGGAAACAACCCCTCATACACATGGAGAAGCTTAATGGAATCCAGAAGCATCATTGATAGAGGTTTGAGGTGGAGTATTGGCAATGGTAGGAGGATCAGTGTGTGGCAAGATAGATGGTTACCTACTCCTTGTTCCTTTAAAGTTGTCAGCCCAAGAAACCAAGGCACAATGGTAGAAAGAGTGGAACATCTTCTGGACAGGGATAGGGGTTCGTGGGACATTGAGAAGGTGCGAAATACTTTCCTCCCCTTTGAAGCGGAAATTGTTTTGGGAATACCAATCAGCCTGAGCCTTCCAAATGATTCTAGAATATGGGCGTGGTCTAATAATGGGAGATTCACTGTCAAGAGTGTGTACGAGGTTGCTCTCAAGGTGTTGGGTGAAGCAAAGGGGGATGATGTTCATGGGGAATGCTCTGATTCTTCTAAAATGGCTGAAACATGGAAGTCAATATGGAAGTTGGAATGTACAAGTAAAATAAAACATTTGTTGTGGAGAGCTTGCAAAAATATTTTGCCCACAAACTACTACCTTGCGAAAAGGAAGGTGGGCAAATGGGAGAACTGTGCTTGGTGTGGGGGGAAGGAAACATCAAGTCATGTGCTTTGGGATTGCAAAGTTGCTGCTGATACTTGGAAGGAATCGGGTTTGAAACTCTCCAGCTGGAAAAATTCCCATCATGAATTTCTTGATGTTTATTGGAGACTCAGGGAAGAAGCAAAAGGTTTAGATTGGAATCTTTTTGCAACAATTGCCTGGGGCTTATGGAATAATCGTAATTTATTCAAACATGAAGGTAAATGTAAGTCAGCCAGTGTCCTTGTTGGTGAAGCTTCCAGGTACATAAAGGAGTACAGGCAAGGTATGGTCAATACTAGTCTCACAACTAGGCAGCCTCCTAAGTTGGGCTCTCAATGGCGTCCTCCTGAAAGTGGCTGGTATAAAATAAATGTGGATGGGGCTGTCTTTAAAGAGGATGGGAGCTGTGGTGTGGGTGTGGTCATCAGAAACGAAGTGGGCTGTTTGATGGGGGCAATGAGCAAGAAACTCCCATTTCCGTTGGGCCCATTGGAGGTTGAAGCCCGGACAGCAGAGGAGGGGATAATTTTGGATTGGGAGTTAGGACTACGCAAGGTGATTGTGGAGGGAGATGCGAAAACTGTTATGGTGGCCCTCACAGATTCAGCTCCTATGGCTACTCCAAGCTCAATACTGCTGGTGGTGGAGGGTGCTTAGTTTAGGTTGCAGAATTTCTTGGCTTGGCGGGCTCTGCATACTCATAGGAACAGCAACACAGCTGCACATGCGCTTGCTAGACACGCGCATAATGTAATGGACTATATTGTGTGGGTGGAGGACACTCCCCCAATGATTCTAAAGAATATTCGTATGGATGTAATTTCTATGGGTTTATCCCACTATCAATGAAAGACTTTCAATCTTGACTATCAAAAAAAAAAAAGAAAGAGATCATGGTAATAAAATTGAGTCTATAACTTAGACATTTAATTATTTTATTATTAAGTTTGTAAACATTTTGTAGTAAAATTGAAAGTAATTTTAATATTTTCGATGATGGCATGGACACAGACCAGATTAGGAATGAAGTTCATATTGTTTGAGCAATATCGTGCAATCTGTCGCGATATATAAGTTGTCTGTGTAAAAACATTAGGAATTCCATTCAAAACAGGACATTCTAATGATAAGTGCGGATATGTACGGACATGGACACAACACAATAACTTTTGAAAAGTTAAGACACAATACACTTAACAATTAACTAATTATCTCCAAGGACAAGACTATAGCTGTGTCCCTAGGGCGCTGTGTCCGTGTCCAACATGAACACGACAGAGATTTTAGAGTATCTGTACTTCTTAGATAATAGATAATGTATATTATTTGGAATGATAAGAATTGTTACACATTTTTTAAATTGAATTCATGTTTTTGAAAAACATCATTTGGAATATCCTTTTATTGTGTTTTGAGTGTACCTAGGGGAACGTCTATTAGTTGCAGCTTTGCTGCTGGTTTGGGATGTTGCATTGAGTTTTTGTCGTCTGCAGCTTGGCTTCTTGTGCTCTACTTCTGCTCTTTAGTGAATAAAATTTCATATTCATCCAATAAAAATATACACACACACACACACACGAGGTCTTCAATCATGAAATATTTTGGGGGAACATGCAGAATCCTTATCTGAGATCCGGGGGTACATGTGGGTCAAGCAGTGGGTCCGCAATCTCAGTGGCAGCAAACATGGTATCAGTGTCACTGGGGACTGAAACCGATGGCTCCATCATCTGTCCAGCTGATCACAACTCGGTTGTAGGGATTAAACCCACCGTTGGTCTCACCAGCCGTTCCGGTGTCGTCCCAATCTCTCCCCGTCAGGACACAATTGGGTAAGTTAATCTGTTGCACCTTGATTTTATATATATATATATATATGAGGTAAAAAACTAGCACTAGATAGTGTGATGGAATAGTAATTAAGCGATTAACTTGATCATGTCCTAGTAGCCAATGATTTTAGGATAAGTAAGAATTTATCGAGGAGAAGTGAACTTATGTATGTGACACAGGATGGTTGCCTTTTAGGCAGAGGTTTAAGTAACGAATTTTGATTATGTGCAATTACAGGCCCATATGCAGAACTGTAACAGATGCAGTGTATGTGCTTGATGCCATTGTGGGTTTTGATCCACGAGATAATGAAGCAACAAAGGCAGCATCTGTGTTCATACCTCCAGGTGGTTATAGACAATTTCTGAATGAAAATGGCCTCAAAGGGAAGAGAATGGGTGTTGTAAGGGAACCGTTTTTGGACTCATATAATGAAACCTCTGCAATTCCAGCCTTTGAGCGTCATCTGAATGTGTTAAGGTAAATTTATGCAAGGGCAGTTGTAACTGGGAAAGTAATACATATGCACAGTTCTAGCACACACAATTTAGCCCCTTCAACATATTTGTCCAACTCTCCAACCTGGGCCATTATTGCCCTCACTAGCATATATAGCTATGAAAAATGAAGATGATGTTGTTTAATCAAGTTCTTACAGAGTGTGAAATTTAACCTTCAGTTTTATTTTGGTTATGTCAAGGCAAAGAGGTGCAACTATAGTAGACAACCTGGAAATAGCAAACATCGATGTGATTTTGGATCTCACTCAAAGTGGCGAATTAATTGCATTGCTGGCCGAGTTCAAGATTTCATTAAATGACTTCCTGAAAGAGCTGAGCAACTCTAGAGTGAAGTCATTGGCAGACATAATTGCATTCAACTCGAATAACCCAGTTATAGTAAGTATATGATTCTTTGAAAGATGGACATACAGCATGATTAGCACACTAATAAGCTATTGTTGGACCAAATTGGTAAAACAACTTCCACAGATAGCAATATTGGTTAGCTGTTTTTAATGATTCGCAAACACCCTATATTTTGAGGATTCAATTAGTCTATCGAAAATTCATAATCGACCCCAAAATTTTGGAAACACCTCTATATGTGGTTTTGCATTATATACTTTTGAATTTTTAACAGAATATTATGCTGATTTTTAACTCCAAAAGAATGAATAAATTATGCACCTCAATTCAATTTCACAGCTCTTTTTGTGTTTGATAAATGCAGACAATTTATTTAGTTTCGGTCATTGCAGGAAAAACTGAAAGAATATGGTCAGGATGGGTTCATTGCATCGGAGAATACAAGTGGGATTGCAGAGCAAGAGATAGAGGCAATAGAGATGATAGCAAACTTGTCAAAATATGGGTTTGAGAAACTGATGAAGGACAATAACTTGGATGCAATGTTGACAATAGGCTCAAATGCTTCCTCAGTACTAGCAATTGGTGGTTACCCAGCAATAACTGTTCCAGCCGGGTATGAAAGCAATGGAATGCCGTTTGGGATTAGTTTTGGGGGCTTAAAGGATTCAGAACCGAAGCTGATTGAGATTTCTTATGCATTTGAACAAGCTACAAGGGAACGACGGCCTGCCACTTTTCTTGAATAATGGTACGAAGTGAACAACTTCCTTGAATGCTATATTTTGATAATTGGGTTGTAAATAAGGCCATATTACAATAAATATACCATGCCAAAAGTAAGTGTGTTTTTATTGGAAAAATATATTAGCTATCTAAACTTGGTGAATTACATTTTTTTTTTTTTTTTTAAATGTGGTGAATTACATGTGGGTTGTTGATATTGTAACTGGAAAAATGTGATTTTGCAAGTGTTTGGATGGTTATTTTTTAGCCAAAATAAAAGTGGGACTGAGACCCACAACCAATTGTTATCAAGGCTTTCACTTTCATACCACAGAATAAAAGTTAATTCAAACAAGAACATGATCTAATAATTTTTAGCCTTGTCACAATCAATTACCCCCTCCCCCAAATTTATATTTAAAAAAAAAGTTGTCACTTCCTATTTACAATAATTTTTTAGAAATGTTATGTCCATGCTCGTAATAAATTCTAAATAGCAAGTGGTTAGTGGTCATGTGGGTAAAAAAATAATATAAATTGTCGACCTAGATTCCCACTTGTACTTGTCACCTAAAATTTGTTGTAAAAATGTTATATACATAATAATTTTTCATCATTTTTAATGAAATTTCTAGCGCCTAACTTTGGATAATTTTATTAGTTTGACCCACGCTTGATAGATACTTTTCTAGTTCAAAAAAATATAATAAAATAAAATAAAAAAGAGAAGATGACACACTTTGCACTTGTCTAAATTCAAATATAGCATTCTTAAAACTAAAGGGAAAAGTTATATTTATGTTTAATGTAGATGTGGTAGGTCCAATAGTATATATCTATATATATGTTGGGCCGGGGGCCCAATCCGAAGACATCTAGTAGTCCGAGGAACTATGAAATATCTAAGAGAAAACTGCTACCACCGCATTGAATACGTTATAGCTAGCTCTCTGGTCGCATTAGTGTGGAAGTGATACCTAAATAATAATTTTTAGCCTTACAGCTACTCTAAAAACTTCAGGAAGGTGCTGATGGGAAAGGAATCAACATTAGAAACCTGGTCTACACGTGGAGGGTGCAGATGAAAGAAGGAAGATAGTATAAAAGAGAAAGAATACCCTGAGGAGAGGAGATTGGAGATTTAAGAGAAAAATACTGTAGGAACAAGAATTGGACTTGCAACCAAATTCAAAAGAGATATATATAAGAACTGATCTCCTCGGATTGTGTCGAGAATAATTTTCTTTGGATAGAACTAGTTTATTTTTGCTTTCTTGTTATCTGGGCCAACTACAATTGTTGTTTAACTCATTAGAGCCTAGTTTTCTTATTCATTCTCTACAAATTCATTGTATTGGGCTCTTTGGGCCTAAATCCTTTAACCTTTTGGGCCCAGGGATCAAAATCATGCCCTTACATTTAATATGTAAGACTAAATTAATTTGGTGTCCCATGTGATAAGCACATGTAATAAGTTAGACGTTTAATAGGATATAGAGTCATATCTGTTAATGTCTTATCTGATTGGTAAATTAGAGAAGCGGTTTTCTAACGTAACTCCAACTTTGATGGTAAAGTGGAGATTAAAGTAAATTAGGAAATTGGTCTTCTCTCTACCCATTAAGGTATTCAGTTTTTCCCATCTTGAATCTGACTGAAATGAGTGCATATAGCAAAAAAGGGTGAAGAAAGAGAAACTAATCCTATAGGAAATTATTATTATTCACTAAATATCAAAAGAATTGCATGAATAGATCTAGGTAAGTCTCATGACTACTTTTTTGTATTTTATATAAGTGTGAAATCCTTAATAGTTCTTAAAAGAATATACATTAACAGTAAAAATGCTAAAAAAATATTAGCTTTTAATAACTCAAAAAGTTACTTTATTTATAACTTCTATTTTAACATAAGATACATTAAAATAATATAAACAACAAAATAAAATAAGATATCATCACAATAAAATAAGATATCATCACAATAAAATAACATATCAACACAATAAACAATAGCCAACAATAACAACTAACAAACCACACCTATCAGGCATCGTAACAACCATAACCCACAGCCAAATCAACCACCACCACCACCACCACAACCACCAAACCCACACCCACAATCAACCACCACCGCCACTACAGCCACCAATCCACAAGATCCACACTCAAAATCAACCACTACCACCACTAGAACCACCAATCCACAAAATCCACACTCAAAATCAACCACCACCACTACCACTAGAACCACCAATCCACAAGACCCACTAGAACCACCAATCCACAAGACCCACTAGAACCACCACCACCACCACAGACACCAAACCCACACCCAAAATCAACCACCACCACCACTACAACCACCAAACCACAAGACCCACATCCAAAATCAACCACCACTACCACTATAGCCACCAATCCATAAGACCCACACTCAAAATCAACCACCACCAAAGCTTAATCTCAAAGAGAGAAAATCAAAGGAAGACAAAGATAAGAAAGCTTTAGTTGTAGGGTGGTTCGGCCAAAGAAAAAAAGCAAAAGATTGAAAAAAAAAAAAAAAGAAAAAAAAAAAGGGAGGAGCAGATGGTTCGGCCAATGCAACAAAGCAAGAGAGAGAGAGAGAGAGATGTGTCTGAAGAAAGACAAAAGAGAGAAAGATAAATATTTAATCAAAAAAGAAAAAGAAAAAATATAAAATAATAATAAAAGAAGAGAGAGAATCGAATAAAAAAATAGTTTTTGTTATATTATCCAGTTACAATGAGCTATTAGAGATAGTAGCCTGTTGTAGCAATTGTGGGGCCTAAGAATTCGGCAGCCCCAGCCCATTTTATATTGGGCCCAAGGCCCACGGCGAGGAGATAGAAACGTCCGAGGATGAAAGTAAAAGACCCAAGTTGCCAAGAGACATTGTCAAGGAGGTTCCTTTCCTCAGCCAGTCGAGATCATAGGAGGGAAGGGCGGTACACCGTCAGGGGTAGCCTCCCAGAGCATCCTAAGGAAAAGGACAAGTATAATGGGATAGTCACAAGAGCATGGTGGAGGAGCAATTCAAGGAGAAACTGTCACCTCCACATTAAATGCCCACAACTAGCATTCTGACCGCATTAATGAGGAAGTGACCCCTGAACAGTATTGTCTAGGTTTTCACAACTCACAGAGTGCCAGAGAAAGTGTCTGATGGGACAAGCACTCAAATATAGGCTTGGATAATCAACAAGTGGAAGGTCAAGATTGTTTAAAGATGACTATATAATAGGAGAAACCCACCACAGAGAGGAGGGGGGGGGGGGAACAACCTGGAGAACTCCTGAAGTCAGAGTCATTCAATATTTCTTAGAACAAAACTCCTCGGATTGGGCCGAGAACAGCTTTTCTTAGATAAACTCAATTCATCTCTGTTTGATTGTCTTGAACACCATATTAACCGTTGTCCACGCGCTAAAGCCTAGTTCTTAGAACCCATTCTCTACAAATTCATTGTATTGGGCTAGTTGGGTTTGAGTCCACTCATCCAAAACTAGAAGTGCTCAAACACGATCTTTACAATTGGCGCTGTCTGTGGGAAGAACTTGTGTGATAGCGAGTGCAACGGTTAGTTAAGGTGGGATCAGTTCCCCCGTCAGCAAGAGTACTTAGGGAAAACCATTATGGTGGCCAGTTTACTATGTGAGTAAGACACTACATGGGTCACAGTTCTAAGGGCTTCTGACATTAGGTACATGCCTCGTACCTCTGTCAAGAGTCAGGTCCTCGCGAATCTGGTGGCCAAGTTCACTGGACCTCCGTTGGAGGAAGTGGCAGCACCACAAAGCGATTCAAGGGTGCTCTGCGGCGGGGCTAGTTGGAAGGTACATATGGATACCTTCTAATCTATTGAAGTGGTTAAACGGAACCTTAGCTATGACGGGTCCTCGGACCTCTGCTTTGGGGGAATTAACACGCACTAACAATTATCTAAAGTACTAGACAGAACTAAGGTCTTGCATAGTCCTCGGACTCAAACCTATGGGGAAACTAGTTACTTCAAGAAGAATCTAAGTACTAAACAGAACTAAAGTCTTGCATGGTCCTCGGACTCAAACCTATGGGGAAACTAGTTACTTCAAAAAGAATCGAAGTACTAGACAGAACCAAGGTCTTGCATGGTCTTCGGACTCAAACCTATGGAGAAACTAGTTTCTTCAAGAAAAAGCCAAGTACTAGACAGAACCAAGGTCTTGCATGGTCCTCGGACTCAAAACTATGGGGAAACTAGTTACTTCAAGAAGAACCCAAGTACTAGACAGAACTAAGGTCTTACTTGGTCCTCGGATGCAAACCTGTGGGGAAACTAGTTACTTTAAGAAAAACCCAAGTACTAGACGGAACCAAGGTCTTGCATGGTCCTCAAACTCAAACCTATGGGGAAACTAGTTACTTCAAGAAGAACCCAAGTATTAGACAAAACCAAAGTCTTGCATGATCCTCGGACTCAAACTTATGGAGAAACTAGTTACTTCAAGAAGAACCTAAGTACTAGACGGAATCAAGGTCTTGCATGGTTCTCGGACTTAAACCTATGGGGAAATTAGTTACTTCAAGAAGAACCTAAGTACTAGACGGAATCAAGGTCTTGCATGGTTCTCGGACTTAAACCTATGGGGAAACTAGTTACTTCAAGAAGAAGCTAAGTATTAGACAGAACCAAAGTCTTGCATAGTCCTCGGATTCAAATTTATGGGGAAACTAATTACTTCAAGAAGAGCCTTAGCTATGTCAGATCCCCTCGGATCTCCTGCTAAGCATTATACAGAGCCTTAGCTATGTTGGGTCCCTCACACCTCCTGCTAAGAAGAGCCTTAGCTATGTTGGGTCCCTCAGACCTCCTGCTAAGAAGAACCTTAGTTATGTCGGATCCCCTCGGATCTCCTGCTAAGCGTTATACAGAGCCTTAGCTATGTCGGGTCCCTCAAACCTCCTGCTAAGAAGAACCTTAGCTATGTCGGATCCCCTCGGATCTCCTGCTAAGCGTTATATAAAGCCTTAGTTATGTCGGGTCCCTTAGACCTCCTGCTAAGAAGAAACTTAGCTATGTCGGATCCCTTCGGATCTCCTGCTAAGCGTTATACAGAACCTTAGCTATGTCGGGTCCCTTGGACCTTCTGCTAAGTGCTTAAACAGAATCTAGGGCAGGCCTGGGTCCTCAAACTAAGTGCTTGGGGGAAACCAACGCTATGACATCATTATAAATGTCGAATAGAGCCTTAATACACGATGGTCCCCTCGAATCACTTACTTTAAATTCAACACTCTTTGATGGATGCACAGTTTGCGATATAGAGCACCTGGTTATTTTCCTGATTATTCCTATATAGTTAACTTATTTAAAGTTAGTAGCCAGGCACTATCGTCGGTTTTGTTAAAGTTAGGGTAACAACTTCTCGTTACCATTGACAGCATTAATTCTAAGTCCCATTGGAGGGAAAAATAGCAACACACCCATTAATGAAATAATTACTGCAGAGAATGGAAAGATTCATAAAGTAAAGAGTGCAGCCCTTTTTATTAAATAAAGGAAAGGTACATCATATATAAAGCGGCTTAAGCAGGCTTATTTTAAAGCTAACTACACAAAAAGAAAGCCCATAGGAATGGTAGATTCACAATCTTGTTCTAGCAGCAGTCGAGCCAGCATGGGTGGAACCGACAATAAGAAAGAAGAAAAGGTGGAAACGCTGGATGGACCCATTTTCTCCTAGCTGCAGGATGTTCTGCTATCAAGGCTAGTAAACAGGAAACACGTTTATTCTTTCTTGCTCGATTGAAAGGTAGGAACATCGTTGGCCTCCATTTTCTTTGCCTCAATTGCGTCATCCAGGATCTGGGCGGCATCCTCGATTTTTGAGGGAGGCTTAGTTTCCTTGCCCTTGCCTTTATCCTCGGCCATCTCATTCCCTAGGCATTGATCACAATTTTAGCAAGGTCCTTGGGAATGCCTGAAGGATTGAGAACTTGAGATTCCTACAGAACTCAAGGACTTGTAAATGAGAAAGAACAGTTGCCCCAGGGTGCCTTATATAGAGGGCGAGATCTAGTAGAAATTAATTTGCACACGATTCAATGAACAAGTTACGAGCGAAATAAACCCCACCCAATTTCCAAAGAAATCCTCAACCATTGGATCTGCGTTATTCCCTAAGAATATTAAATGAGGGCACGCTTCGTATACCGAAGCGCCAAGAACGTGCCTTGGACAAGTGAAGAGACTTTGGCACTGTCAGAGGACAGGACTTGACAAGCCATGACAAAGGCCTGAGAACATAAAAATCCTCCTCTCCGTCCGAGGAACCGAACAGTAGGATTTTGAGGGCCTATTGTGGGGCCTAAGAATTTGGCAGCCCCAGCCCACTTTATATTGGGCCCAAGGCCCACGCTGAGGAGGTAGAAACGTCCGAGGATGAAAGTAGAAGGCCCAAGCTGCCAAGAGACATTGCTGAGGAGGTTCCTATCCTCGGCTAGCCGAGATCATAAGAGGGAAAAGCAGTACGCCATCAGGGGTAGCCTCTCAAAGCATCCCAAGAAAAAGGACAAGTACAATGAGACAGTTACAAGAGCATGGTGGAGGAGCAATTCAAGGAGAAACTGTCACCTCCACATTAAATGTCCACAACTAGCATTCTAGCAGTATTAATGAGGAAGTGACCTTGAACAGTGTTGTCTAGGTTGCCACAACTCACAGAGCGCTAGAGAGAGTGTCTGATGGGACAGGCACTCAAATATAGGTTTGGATAATCAACAAGTGGAAGGCCAAGATCGTTTAAAGATGACTATCTAATAGGAGAAACCCACCACAGAAAGAGAGAGGGGGGGGGGGGAGGAGGGGGAGGAATAACCTGGAGATCTCCTAAAGTCAGAGTCATTCAATATTTCTTAGAACAAAGCTTCTCGGATTGGGCTGAGAACAGCTTTCCTTGGATAAACTCAGTTCATCCCTGTTTGATTGTCTTGAACACCATATTAACCGTTATCCACGTGCTAAAGCCTAGTTCTTAGAACCCATTCTCTACAAATTCATTGTATTGGGCTAGTTAGGTTTGAGTCCACTCATCCAAAACTAGAAGTGCTCAAACCCGATCCCTACAGCAATCATTCAAAAAAATTTAGCTTTACCTTTTTTGTTGTAGTGTATGTTTTTGGTGTTTTGGTTGCTAAAATGATTATTTAATCATTTTAACAACCTTATTGTGATTACTCTCATGAATATTTTAAGTTTACAAAATATACGTACACACATTCCTATAAATAATATTAAAAAAAAATTAAAAAGTAATGTTTTAAATATCATTTCTGAACCCGTTTTGGTTTGTTAATTAGAACGGAATATTTAAATACCAGTCTAGAATCAGTCTATTTCGATATGCTGTGTTAGGACATATGTGTTTACATGTTAGGAACATATGTCACATTTTATGTAAATTGGCTAATCCTTTGACAAAACGCACTCTACTTGTAATTGGGTAGTTCTAGGTGTATTTAATACTTCAAGAAACTATGTTTCAAGATCAAGTGTTGAAGTCATCAAGTCTGTCCAAGAAAAAGCAAGTTAAAGTGCAGAATTTTTAAGTCTCGACACCTTCTCGACACCTACCTCGACACCTGCTAGCTGTCGAGATTTACAAAAGTCAGAATTCTAATCTGATTTTCTTGGGATCCGTGAATGTGTTTTTGGGCCTTCTTTTCTTCTAACCCTAAACATATTTAAGGAGTGTTTTAAGAGCCGTCAACATAGACACAAGTTGCAGAAGCATTGAGCAATCCTTGTTCAAGCAAATTATGCTCTAAGACGAAGTTCTTAACCTAGATCATCTTCTTCAAGAAGTTGCTGTGTATTGTGCACCTTAGGGTTTTGTGACCAAGCATCTTCCTGATCTTCATGCATAGGATGATCTGAAGAACTCTGCAGCCAACCTCTCATTCTAAAGTTGGTGTTTGAAGTCGCGTACTGGGATCCGCGCATCTGGTTAGTCACGTACTTGGGAGCCGTGCATCAAAAGGGGGAACTGTCACTACAGATCAAGTCCGATTGGGTATTGGGGTAAGAGTTCAACTGTAGGTTGATAAGGTACTTGGGATTCCTTATTTGTAACTGCTTGATTTGATAATAGTGGAGTTTCGGGAGTGGTGACCTGAAAATCACCCGGTGGGGTTTTTGCCGTTAGGGTTTTTCCCCATTCGTGAACAAATCACCGTGTCTTTATTTTCCGCTGCATATTTAGTTATTCGGTGATTTGTTTGTGCTGCCACATATTTGCATGTTAAATTGATTAATTAATAACTTGACTTAATTAATTAATTAGTTTAAATCACAAGGGGTCATTCAGTTTGTGGCCTATCAAGTGGTATCAGAGTGGGCACACTCTGATTAGTTATTAATCTTTGCTGTGATTGATCCATTGACCCCTGTTTGTCATGGATAGAGGACAATCTCTTATTATACCTCCTTTATTTGATGGGACTAACTATGCCTACTGGAAAGTACGCATGAGAGCTTTTTTGCAGTCCTTAGATGAGAAGGTGTGGCAAACTGTGGAGATTGGCTGGACAAAGCCAAAAGAAGCGCCGGCTAATTGGGATGAAGCCAAGATCAAGGCGGCGAACTTCAACAGCAGAGCGCTGAATGCTTTATTTAGCGCTGTCACCAATGAGGAGTTCAAGAAGATATCCTCAACAGAAACTGCCAAGGAGGCGTGGACCATCCTCCAGACAACCTATGAAGGAACAAAGGCTGTCAAAGATTCAAAGCTACAAAGGCTAACTACTAGCTTTGAAGAAATTAAGATGGAGGAGGATGAGTCGTTCGATGAGTTCTATGCCAAGCTGAAAGACATAGTGAACTCAGCCTTCAATCTTGGGGAAACCATCCCTGAACCCAAGGTTGTAAGGAAGGTGCTCAGATCTCTACCTGAGAGATTTCATGCCAAGATTACGGCAATTGAAGAATCAAAGGACATTGATAAAATTCCTTTGACTGAGCTGGTTGGGAACTTGCAGACCTACGAGCTAGGGTTATCAAGAATAGGCAAGACAAGCAAGGGCAAGAGCATGGCCCTGAAGGCGAAGAGCAGTGATACAGATGAGTCTTCCGATGATGAAGATTCCAAGATGAAGTCCTACATTACAAGGCAGTTCAAGAAGTTTATGAAGAATGCCAATGGGAGGAACTTCGACAAGGACCGAAGGCAATCTAGCTCTTCACAGTTCAAGAGCCAAGATAAAGGAAGGAAGGATGCCAAGGATGGCAGTCAGTACACTGTTCCGGCAGGACCAAAATGTTTTGGGTGTCATGGGTTTGGACACATGAAGAATGAGTGTCCTACATATCTGAAGAGCATTGGAAAGAGTAAGGCTCTTGCTGCAACCCTGAGTGACACTGAGCCTGAAGATGATTCCGATAGTGAAGATGACGGAATCCTAAATGCTTTCACTGCTTCAGTCAATTCTACTGATGGGATTGTTGAAGAAGAAGAAGAAGAATTGGTGGACACTGAATGTGAAAAGATGGATGACAAAGATGATATCCATTCAGCCTATGAAAAGCTTTACAAGCTTTCTGAAAAGCATGAAAAGCTATACAGGCTAGCCACCAAGAAGCTCAGTGATGTGGAACTCGATAGAGAAGAATTGTCCACAAAGTTTGATGAGGCGAATCAAACTATTGGTGCACTGAGGTTTGAGAACAACTTCCTGGCTGAAAAGACCAAGAAGCTTGAAGCAGAGCTGTTTCAAGTCAGAGCTCAACTGGAAAGGACTTCAAGTGCAAGACTTGATGAGATGCTCAGCAACCAGAAATCTGCTTCAGATCGAACAGGTTTAGGGTATGGTCTTTCTTTCTCTAACTCTGCTTCTACTAGTTCTACTGTTTTTGTTCCTCCTGCTAATAATGTTAAAATTGAGAACATTGATGTTAAAACTGAATTAGCTAGTGAGAACATAGACAAGGGTAAATCCATCTTAGGAGCACCCCCTAAATCAGAAAAGAAAGATGCTAAACTCCCTAGGGATAAGAAGGCTAACTCTCAAAAGCCTAAACAAAAGAAGCAGCATCTCTGTTATCATTGTGGAGCTGCAGGTCATACTCGACCAAATTGCTACAAGTGGCTAGCCACCCAAAAGAGCAACAGTATGACAGCATCTGGAAGCCAAAATCAGCTTCAATCCTCTCTTGCTCCTCTTGGAGATCTTCTGAAAGCCCTCATGTTCCTTTCGAACTTGAACGGGTGTAATCCTTCCCCCTCACCGCCGTTTCAAAGTTTTAATCAAAGGAAAGGTTCTTCCAAGGTGTGGAAGAAAAAGGACTCTAAGTGATTTTATCACTTTCTTCTCCCTTTTTGTTTTTGTTGCATTGCTTGTGTGTTTTGCATTTTTGCTGAGTCAGTCTAGTTTTATGCATTGTTTTGTTTTTTTTCTTAACATGTCTTTGTGTGTTTACTTTCAGTTTTGTTTATTTTGTTTTTCATATAAAAATAAAAAAAAAATTGAAAAATTGAAAAATACAAAAACAGTGTGTGTTTTGTGTACTTTGGTACTTGTGTACCTTAGGTGGCCAATGAAACAAAGTGTTCTAAACTTTGTATCTCTTGTAGCTTAGATGAGCATTCCTATGCACAACTAAGCAAGTGAGCTTTGTGGCTCTTGTTTGTGATGAGTAAGATTAGGTTAATTCTTAGACTTAACACTCATATCACTCTTTTTGACGGGTAGGACTAGAAAATCCTAAGAGAAAGGCATAAATAACCATCTCACCACTGTTGCCCGCCAATCATTAATGACATCTGTATGCTTCGGCATAGCAAAAGTGTGATGTCAATGACATTGTGTGCTTAGGCATAGCAAAATTGAAATGTCAAAATATCAATGGGTATTTCTTTTCTTTCTCATAAGCCCATGTATGATATGCTTAAAAAGAAAATATACAAAGAAATAAAAAGCAAAAAGATTAAAAATGCTTTAAAATGGTTGCAAGCGTGTATTCTAGGAGATGTGGGAGTTATAGGATGTACCTCAAAGGTGATAGTCCCCATCAAACAGTTATGATTGTGTGTGAGTTAACGTTATTTGCTCATATCTCAGATCATCATAACATGTATACACATATACAATCTTGCGATGTTTTTCACACACAACACGCAATATTCTTTGCTACTTTTGATACATGTGCAAGTACAATGTGATTTGGCCATCACAAAGGTTTACATGTGCTTTTGTATGCTCACTAAACTGTCATGACTTATTTTTGAAATATAAAATTAGTTAGACTTGTTTAGTGTGTGTGTGTGTTTTTGGGAGATCCATGTGCTTATATTTTCATTGAAAGATGATTTTTGAGAGTTTTATATGTTGGTTGGATCATGTTTGAGGTGCATGTCTTGATTGCATTCATGTCTGTGTTTTTCACTTCTCGAAAAACTGCATTTCATAGCTGGCTCGACACCTTCTCGACACCTCCTCGATACCTGGTCAGCTGTCGAGCCTCTAAGCCTTTTCTTTATCGCAATCTCGATACCTCCTCGACACCTGGTGGATCGATCGAGAAAATCTCTGTCTCCTCGATACCTCCTCGACACCACGTCGATCGATCGAGCTTCTGATGTTGGATGAGCTGTTTGGTACCTCGATACCTCCTCGATACCTTAGCTGTCGAAGGCATTTTCTCTTGATACCTGTCTCGACACCATCTCGATACCTCTCGACACCTTTGCTGTCGAGATTTACTGGAGATCCTATATAAGCTTCGTTCGCGATTTTCTCCTTCATTTCTCGATCTCTCTTCGATCTGTCCGAGGCGGTTCGTCTTCCTGAGCAGTTTTCTTCTCTCCAACCTTCATTCAACTTGATTTCTGGCACTTTCTTGCTTCAAATCACCTGGTATGATCTTGTTATCCTTTGTTTTTCATGCATTTCATGTTTTAAAACTTAGGTTTTGGGTTTTTCTTTGAAAACTTTGGGTTTTTCAAAATCATTGAGTTTTTATTGAAATCTTGGGTTGGGTTTTCAATAAAAAGAGTTTAAAATGTCATGCATTGCATTCCACGTGCATTAGAATGATATTTTCATGCATTTAGTTGTGTGATTCTTGTCTGTGTGCTGATAGGATTGGATTGGGCTGAGCCCATGATGTTTTTTTATGTTTGCATGTCACATGATCATGCATTCCCATGCATACGTCCATTTTGTTCAACATATTTTGATATTTGAACTGTTTGGGACTTTTCTGATTGTCTCCCTCTCTATCTCTTTTCTCATTGTTTTACGTTAGTTGCACCTATGGCACCTAAACGTAAATCCACTCCTGCTCGGAACCCTCTGCGTTCTGGAGCTTCTTCATCTTCTGATACTGCTCCTCATAATCTTCGGTTCCGTGATGGAGATGCCTACAAGGCATTTACTGAGAACTTTTCTAAACGAGGTGTTCATTCGGAACGCCACGTTGTTCTGGCAGACTTTGCCGACACTGACCTTCCCTTTGTCATTCACAGTAGGGGATGGGAGTCACTGTGTGACGTCCCGGTCACTTGTCCTCTCGTACTTATTCAGGAGTTTTACTCCAACATGTACGGGATTGATCGTTCAGTACCTCTCTTTCATACTCGCGTTCGAGGTACGCGCATTTCTGTCACACCGCAGTTGGTTGCGAATGTTCTTAGAGTTCCTAGGATAGAGTTTCCTGACTATCCTACTTGTGAGCGACTGAGGACTGTGTCCAGGGATGAGCTCATTTCTGCTTTCTGTGAGCGCCCTTCTGAGTGGGGTGAGCATATGTACACATCATGTAGACCTTTTGCTAAAGGTCCTAGATTCCTTAACATGGTGATGACTTGTGTACTTCATCCTCTTTCCCATTATAACTCTATCACCGAGCCTCGTGCTCGTTTCTTGCTTTCTCTACTTGAGCATCTCACGATAGATTTTCCTTCCCACTTCATTTTCTCTATCATAGATGTTCATTTAGATGCGGCGTCCCGTGATAAGCTCATCTTTCCTTCTGCTATCACGAGGATTCTACGCCATTTTTCCATCCCTTTTCCCTCGTCCGACCACTTCACACACATCTCTGCCATAGATGCCGCTACCGTAAAACGTAGTGAGGCACAGTTCAGGGCGAGACAGCCGAATTTCACTCCTCCTTCCCGTTCGGCTCCATCCAGATCTGCTCCATCTACATCGACTCCTCTTCCTTCCTCCAGCGATGTATCTCTTGGAGACATTATGGCGCAGCTGCAGCGCATGGATGCTCGCCTCGATACACTCACCACTGAGTTGTATCAGGTGAATGTTCGTGTTGGTCGTATTGTACGACGGCAGGCAACCATGGGTGGTTTTGCTTCTGAGGCTTCTCCTCCACCACCTCCTCCAGTGGATTCAGATTCTGACTCTGAGGATGATGATGATGATGGTGATGACGATGATGCTTCAGATGATGATGATGGAGATGCTA
Source organism: Quercus gilva (assembly GCA_023621385.1). Classification (NCBI taxonomy): domain Eukaryota; kingdom Viridiplantae; phylum Streptophyta; class Magnoliopsida; order Fagales; family Fagaceae; genus Quercus; species Quercus gilva. The sequence goes on from CM042483.1 coordinate 54,860,382, forward strand.
GCTCTACTGATGAGATGTCTACATGACACTCTACCCTTTGTCATTCGTGACAAAAAGGGGGAGTAGTTTTGGATTATTCATCTTAGGGGGAGAGTTAGGATAGGACATTGTTGATAGGGGGAGTGTTCATACTTTTTGAGGGATGTAGTGAGGCTTTTGATGTATCTTTTTCTTTTCTAGTCTTATTAGATACATTGGTCTTGTATATCTGTTTACATACATTGTACTTATCTTCTATATATGTGGATGTATGTTTCTTTTTCACCTACCTCTTCATGTGTTGTTTCTTTTCTCTCTTTATACACATGTTCTTTATATTTGTATGCAATCTAATTATTTCTGTTTCACACAAGATGCCTTGATGAATTTTGTTTATAAGTGTTTCAGAAATACAGGTTGTCAAAGTCTACTTGCCATAAACTCTCTTTTTGCAAAGTTCTTCAAGAGTTTGTGTTAGGATAGATTTTATTGTATGTAACAAGTGAATATGAGTTGAGTGATTCATGACTTCTCTCATATGTTCATTTGTTGGTTGTGGTTTTGTCACGGATTGCCAAAGGGGGAGATTGTTAGGACATATGTGTTTACATGTTAGGAACATATGTCACATTTTATGTAAATTGGCTAATCCTTTGACAAAACGCACTCTACTTGTAATTGGGTAGTTCTAGGTGTATTTAATACTTCAAGAAACTATGTTTCAAGATCAAGTGTTGAAGTCATCAAGTCTGTCCAAGAAAAAGCAAGTTGAAGTGCAGAATTTTTAAGTCTCGACACCTACCTCGACACCTGCTAGCTGTCGAGATTTACAAAAGTCAGAATTCTAATCTGATTTTCTTAGGATCCGTGAATGTGTTTTTGGGCCTTCTTTTCTTCTAACCCTAAACATATTTAAGGAGTGTTTTAAGAGCCGTCAACATAGACACAAGTTGCAGAAGCATTGAGCAATCCTTGTTCAAGCAAATTGTGCTCTAAGACGAAGTTCTTAACCTAGATCATCTTCTTCAAGAAGTTGCTGTGTATTGTGCACCTTAGGGTTTTGTGACCAAGCATTTTCCTGATCTTCATGCATAGGATGATCTGAAGAACTCTGCAGCCAACCTCTCATTCTAAAGTTGGTGTTTGAAGTTGCGTACTGGGATCCGCGCATCTGGTTAGTCACGTACTTGGGAGCCGTGCATCAAAAGGGGGAACTGTCACTACAGATCAAGTCCGATTGGGTATTGGGGTAAGAGTTCAACTGTAGGTTGATAAGGTACTTGGGATTCCTTATTTGTAACTGCTTGATTTGATAATAGTGGAGTTTCGGGAGTGGTGACCTGAAAATCACCCGGTGGGGTTTTTGCCGTTAGGGTTTTTCCCCATTCGTGAACAAATCACCGTGTCTTTTATATTCCGCTGCATATTTAGTTATTCGGTGATTTGTTTGTGCTGCCACATATTTGCATGTTAAATTGATTAATTAATAACTTGACTTAATTAATTAATTAGTTTAAATCACAAGGGGTCATTCAGTTTGTGGCCTATCATGCTGTTTTAGGTTATAGCGATTTTTTTTATATTGTAGGTTGTTCATCAAAACCCATATAAATTTCTAAAAATTTTATAATTATAAGTTCATATTTCACCTAATATGTCAAACTCATTAAGCTCAAATCCCAAATATCACTCAATAATAATAATAATAATAATAATATGGAAAAAATGCAAAATTGATCCTCTAACTTTCACAATAATAATATGGAAAAAATGCAAAACTGATCCTCTAACTTTCACATTTTTTCATTTCAATTCTCTAACTTTCAGTTTTGTCATTTCAATACTCTAATTTTATGTAAGACTTCATTACAACTTAGTTAGTGGCTGCCGTTAAAACTTCTAAAAAAAATCATTTTTTGTTTTTTAAATTCAGAATTAAAAAAAAATCAAAAAAAAAAAAAGAAAAAAAAAAAGAAAAAAAAAGAGGAAGAAAACATTAAGGACATCGTCCCCTTCCCTTGAAATTAAAACAAAGATCTAAAGAACACCCAACATCCAAAACAAGCAAAACCCAAGAAATTAAACCAACCCACGAGTTTTCAAAGCTCTAAAACAAGCCTTGCATGAGTTACAAGCCCACCCGAGTCCCAACTCGGACAAGCTCAACTCATCTTCTGCCATTAATGCTCTCCTAGAGCTTGAAACCGAGTCCGACACACTTCTCTCCAAAGACCCAAATCTCTCTACCCTCTCTCAACACCTTTCCAACCTCAAAGCCCTTTGAGACCCTCAAGAATTCATGCCGCCACCACAGCATCCAATCATTCTTAACTCGCCAAGTCTCGACTCACTTCATCTCCAGAGTTGTAGCTTCCATTGAGTCCAAAATCCAAGCCTAGATCGACCGCGAAAGCATCGGGACCTTGACATGTGTACTACGCGAGCAACCAAAATTCAATAAGGATGAGTTTATCAAGCTCTTGACTCAGCTCAAGAATCGAGTCTCTGAAGGTTTCAACCATGAGTTACAAGATTTAGTCCTAAAGTCCAACCTTTTTTTTTTTTTTTTTTTTTTTTCAGGTTTTTCTTATTTTCTTTTAATTCCGAATTAAAAGAAAAATGCAAAACCAGCATCGTTTTAGGAGTTCTAAGGTTAGCCACTAACTGAGTTGTAATAGAGCCTTGTATTGACAAAAATTAAAAGTTAGAAAATTAAAATTACAAAACTAAAAATTAAAAGATTGAAATAAAAAATGTAAAAGTTAAATGATCAATTTTACATTTTTACCTAATAATAATAATAATAATAATAATAATAATAATAAATTAATAATTATTTTTTAATTTATAACCAGAGTAGTGATAAAATTCAAAGAGGAAAAAAATTAAAAATGGTGAGACAGATTGCTCACAAAACTAAAAGAAATTAAAGTATTAACTATTAAATAATAAATTAATACAAGGCAATGAAGGGCAGGCTATACATTAAAAAGTCTGTATAGATGGATTATGGATAGATGTTGTGTAGCACTTCCACGGTTCTCCGACGGGTTTTGCTGACGGATGGTTTGAAACTTGATACTAACTAAAAATGCAGACCAACAGTCCAACTACGTCTCTCCCCTTATCTTCACCGTTGACCTTGCTTTTGTTACTGTTAGTTTTCTCTAACATCTTCGTCAACCCAATCAACGGCTCACAATTCACAATCACCGAAGCCACCATCGACGACATCCGCCTTGCCTTCTCCGAGAGCCAACTCAGTTCAAGACAACTCGTCGACTTGTACCTAGACCAGATCGAAGCCTTGAATCCCCTGCTCCGCAGCGTCCTGGAAGTGAATCCAGACGCGCTTAATCAAGCGGACGAGGCTGACCGCGAGAGGCAGGAGGCGGCGGCGAAAGATCAGGGCCGTCGATCTTTGGGAAAGTTGCATGGGATCCCCATACTGTTGAAAGACAGTATAGGGACTAAGGACAAGCTGAACACGACGTGTGGGTCGTACGCGCTGCTGGGATCAACGGTGGCTAGAGATTCCGGCGTGGTCCAACGGTTGAGAAAAGCCGGAGCTGTCATCTTAGGGAAGGCTAGTCTTTCCGAGTGGTATGGAGTTCGGTCTTCGGAGATACCTGATGGTTGGTGTGCCAGAGGTGGACAAGCCCTGGTTAGTTAATAAAAACTCTTTTTTTTTTTTTTTTTTTTCTTGAAAATTACTTACTAATTTTTTTTTGTTTGATAAGAGAATTATTTATTATTTTTTTGAGAGAGTTTTCACCTATGTCGTCCGTTTATGATGATAATCCTTCATTATCAAACCAAGATACCAATCAGTTTTTGGTGTAAATAAGGATTGAAACTCAGATCTCTTATACAATACAACCATCAGATATTTTACCAGTTGAATTAACTGGAATCTACAATTATTTATTAGTTTTTTTTTTTTTTTTTTTTTTGAGAAAGACAATTATTTATTAGTTGAGTGATGTTAGATAGGACATATTATTTTTTATAATATAATAAAGTTTATTAAAGTTTTAGTTACAAAATTGACAGTAACTTAAGGATATAACTTTACTTAATAAAATAAACATTACTTTACTTGATAAAATAAATATTACTATATATTATGAAAATTTAACCGTCGAATTACATGTTTTTTACGCTCTTAATATACATGTCAAATTTTATGTTAATCGAATATATTTACTATATAATTTATAAGATTTTAAACTACAAAAATTTGTAATTTGAATAATTTATTAATAATATAATTATTAATCTTTGATTTTTAGAAATTTTGCAAGCAGCGAGGATATAAGAAGAAGATGTAATTCAATGGTAGATTTGTCAAAATTTACCTCTAATAAAAAAATATTAAGATTGTAATTTTAGATTACAACCAATTTTGTAACTAAATTTTGTCATTTAATTAATTAACTCACAACATCTCCACCTTACAATTAGGCCTAGTTTGGTTTGGGTCCAGTGGTCTAGTGAGTTGAACCTGATATGATGTTGACTTAGGAATAATGCAAATTTATTACAACAAAGATATTCATAATTCTTAGGTAACTTGTATTGAGTTTTTGTTGACTGCAGCTTGGCTGCTTGTTTGCTCTACTTCTGTTCTTTGGTGATAAAACTGCTCATATATATATATATATATATGTATGTATAAAAGAGGTCTTCAATCATGAAATTTTTTTGGGGGGAACATGTAGAATCCTTATGTGGAATCCGCGGATCCGTGTGGTTCAAGCAGTGGACCTGCAATCTCAGTTGCAGCAAACATGGTATCAGTGTCACTGGTGACTGAAACAGATGGCTCCCTCATCTGTCCAGCTGATCACAACTCGGTTGTAGGGATTAAACCCACTGTTGGTCTCACCAGCCGTGCCGGTGTCATCCCAATCTCACCTCGTCAGGACACCATTGGGTAAGCTAGTCTGTTACTAGTTGTTTTACTAATCACATACCATTAGATTTTGCTTTAAATTTTCTTTTGCAGGGAATTGATAAAAAAAAAATTAAAAAAAAAAAAAAAAGGAGTGAGAAACTACTCCTTTGATCCTCCCTTCTATATTTGAATACTACGTAGTGCTAGAATAATGATTAAGTAATTAGATTCATCATTTATTATGAGCTTCAGATGTTAGGATAAATAGGAATTTATCAGGCAGAAGTGAACTTATGTATGTGACATAGAATGGATGCTACTTTAGGCTGAAGTCTAACTAATGAATTTTGATTATGTTCAATTACAGGCCCATATGCAGAACTGTAACAGATGCAGTGTATGTGCTTGATGCGATTGTGGGTTTTGATCCAAGAGATTATGAAGCAACAAAGGCAGCATCTGTGTTCATACCTCCAGGTGGCTACAGACAATTTCTGAATGAAGATGGGCTCAAAGGAAAGATATTGGGTGTTGTAAGAGAACCATTTTTGGACTCAAATAATGGAACCTCTGCAATTCCAGCCTTTGAGCATCATCTAAATGTGTTAAGGTAAATTTCTGCAAGGACAGTAGGAAAGTAATGCATATGCACATTTTAGCACAAACAAGTTAGCCCCTTCAGCTTGTTTGCCTAACTCTCCAACCTAGGCTATTATTGGCTTCACTAACGCAGAATGTATATTTAATCAAGCACTTCTACAGTAGTAACTTTTTGTTTTCTTTTGTTTATGTCAAGGCAAAGAGGTGCAACTATAGTGGACAATCTGGAAATAGCAAATCTTGATGTAATTATGGATCCCTCTCAAAGTGGCGAATTAATTGCTCTGCTGGCTGAGTTCAAGATTTCAATAAACGACTACCTAAAAGAGCTGAGCAACTCTACAGTGAGGTCATTGGCAGACATAATCGCATTCAACTTGAATAACCCTGTTATAGTTAAGTATATGATTTTTGAAAGATGGACATACAGCATGATTAGCACACTATAAGCAATTATATGATCAAAGTTAGTGAAACGACTTTCACTGATAGCTTTGTTAGCTGTTTTGATGATTCAAAAATATAATAACTCCATTGGCAAGTGAATCACAATGTTTATGGGCGAGAAGATCCTTGTCTTGCAACCATTGTAAATGTCTTTGCTTGGGAGGTTCTGCAAACGCCCTATATTTTGAGGATTCAATTGGTCTATTGAGAATTCATTGTTGGCCACAAATTTTTAGGACTAAGGTTTAATTGTAGTTGTTTTTGTGAGGTTCTGCAGACACTTTTATGTGGTTTTGCACTATAACTTACGATTTTTTTACAAAATATTAAGATGATTTTTACCACAAAAAGAATAAAGAAATTATGCAGCTGAATTCAATTTCACTGCTCTTTTTGTTTTTGATATGTAGACAACTTATTTAGTTTCGGTCATTGCAGGAAAAACTGGAAGAATATGGTCAGGACGAGTTCCTTGCATCAGAGAATACAAGTGGAATTGGGGAGCAAGAGATAGAGGCAATTGAGATGATGGCAAACTTGTCAAAATATGGGTTTGAGAAACTGATGAAGGACAATAACTTGGATGCAATGGTGACAATAGGCTCAGGTGCTTGCACAATACTAGCAATTGGTGGTTACCCAGCAATAACTGTTCCAGCCGGGTATCAGAGCAATGGAATGCCGTTTGGGATCAGTTTTGGGGGCTTGAGGGGTTCAGAACCAAAGTTGATTGAGATTAGCTATGCTTTTGAACAAGCTACAAGGGAACGAAGACCTCCCTCTTTTCTTGATAGGGAAATGTCTAGTGCACATCACTTAATGCAAACATAGTACACAATTGAGAAAAAAAGGAAATCATGAGTTGAGGTCACGATTTCCCTTGTTTTTGGGGAGTCTATGTAATAGACACTCCAGTTTTTTTTTATGTGAATTGTTATAATAGCTAATAATGCTAGAATACATTAGGTATTCCATGTCAAAAATTAATGTCTTAAATGTGAATTGTTATATTTTGTTTTAGTTAGCTAACAATATACTACACTTATTTACAAGTTATTGATACTGTTTCCATAAAATAAAAATAAAAAAAAAAAAAAAACCACTTATTGCGAGTGTTTTGGTTTTTTTTTTTTTTCATCCTCCGTGAGGTCAGGCAGGTCCAAGTAAAAACATGTTCTCCTCCGTGAGGAAATTAACGTCACGTGCTCATAACAAATTGAGTTTGGTGGGGTTGGGTTGGGCTTAGGTGTTTCATTTATTTCACGGTCAATTTGTTGTACGCACTGTTAGTTTTTAGTCCTGAACGGTATGTCCATTCTCTATTGCACCTTTTCAAATATGGAATAAGTGTCTATAAAATATAAAAAGTTCGTCCCTCATTCATTCCAATTAATATTTTTCATTCTGATTTTCATGCATAGAATCATCAAGAGAAAGAGACTAATAAGTTTTGCTTTCCCTAGATTTCCTAATGTACTACCATCTGTATTAAGCTTAACAAAATGGGTGTTGAAGCTCATCGCCCCCAATTCTCAATTAAAAAAAAAAAAAAATCAACCCATTGACCCAGATTAACTAACTTATGGATTAACGGTTTTTTGGTTCGTAATCCAACTCAATAGTGGATTTGTTAAAAATCGCATCTAATAAAAAAAATATTGAATATTATAACATTACTTAAAATTACATCACATGTAATATAAAATTATAAATCCAACCCAAATATCACTATCAAAATTGTTTGCTCCTTGTTAAATCTATTCTAATAGTTAGGAACAAAATTTTTGTTGGAATTATATTTTATTAATTTATGATAATTAGAAAGACAAGTTTTCATTTGTAAATATATAAAAAATTAGATTCATCAACCTTGTATTGGTTGACTAACTTAACATTATATATGATTTTTATTACGAAATAGAATATTTATATTGATATCTTATGAACTTATTAAAATCTAATTTCAAGTTTATATAAATATAGTTTCATATGTGTATATATATAAAAATATGGTATTGTATATACTTAAAATCATGACTTATACTCTCGTTCTTGTTCACAAACATGTTATTGAAGTTTAGCTTGCTTAATAGTTGAGCATATACCTGAGCTTAAGTTTGACTTGTTTGCTGAATACACAAATAATAATTAATTTGTTCTTGAGCCAAACTTGAGCTATTGATAAACAACTTAATTCATTTACAACTCTACTTTCTCATACACTTGAGAAATTGCATTATTATGCCCTCATGTATACTTGAGAAATGGGTCGTCTCATACAAATTCAAGTATGACCTAATCGTATACAAGTTAGAAATAGATAATGGATTAAAACGGATTGGAGATATAGTCATACACGCTAGGGGTAGAGTCGATGTTTGAAATTTTGGTTTTTGAGTTTGGTGAAAAAGGGGTTGTGTTAAAATGGTGTGAAATGGGTTTGGTTTTTCCTCCTTTAAATCATGGTTTTAATCAAATGACATTTTTCCTTCATACTGATTTAGGGGAATTTTTTCTAACTTATTAAATGGTGATCCATTGAACTATCTACATGTACTAAATCACAAGACTTATTAAATTATTCAAACAACTCAATTGACTCATTAATTAGGTTATGTAATCTAAAATACAGGTGGATTATCATTTGACTCACTATGTAGTGAATTTGAGGATTTTTCTTCTGAATTGGTTTAGAAGTAAATTCTATCTTTCATCAAAATATTTATCAATTTATCTCTCAAAGTAAATTCCAAACTAAAAGGACAAAAAAATGAAATTGAAAAAAAAAAAAAAAAAAAAAAAAAACCCACTACTCAGTGAGACCTTGAAATATCAAGTATCATAATGTATTTAACGGTTTTTTTTAGAAGATTAACGAAAATTAGAATGACATATTTGCACAAAGTTTCTATAGTCTCGGCAAGTTTCAACTCAACAAGCTAGAGAGCGAAGTAACAAAAAACCTTTGAAAGTCGATTTTACTTATAAAATAAATAAATAAATAAAGGCGAGTACCAAATGGAGTTAAACAACAAAGTATAAGGTCGTTTAAAAGCGAAGATATTAATTTTTGTTTCGAAACATATATTTGGGGTGGCCGTTTAAAGCAAAGAGTGCAGCGAGTACTAAATTTGGAATACCGAGTGTTTGTTAAAATGTCTAACTGAAATGTATTTATACAAATTGAGTCTTTGGTGGTTTCATGGGCAACAAAATGACTCAAGACTATACCTTCCAACTCTTATTTTCAAGAATTTTTAAAATGTCTAGCTATACAACTTACTTGATGACTGCATCTAAATTTTAGAATTTATATGAAACTTGAAATCGTAAACGCAAACAACAGTTCACAATTCACAATCACTGAAGCCACCCTCGACAACATCCACAACTCCTTCACTGAAAGTGAAAACCAACTCATTTCAAGACAACTAGTTGACTTAGACTAGATTGCAGCATTGAATCCTCTACTTAGAAGCGTACTGGAAGTGAATCCAGACGCACAGAATCAAGTGGAGGAGGCTGACTGCAAGCTAGGAAGCATGGACGTGGACTCAGATATGATATTGTGACACGAGCAATTTCTGAAAAAATATAACTTAAACGACCAATATGACATGGGTATGACACCCTAATTAAATGAAGTATTCATGCTTCCTAGAATGCGAGAGGGAGGTAGTGAAAGATCAGGACCATTGACAGAGACTATAGCGGACAAAAAGCAGAAATGCTGCATTTGAAAAAAAAAAAAAAAAAAAAAAAAAAAAAAAAAGAAGAAGAAGAAGAAGAAGAAGAAGATTAAGATATGTGGTTGGTAATTGTGGTTAATGTTATAATGAAAGAGACAGAAAACATACAATCACCTGAGTTTTCTCTCAAAATTGGAGAGATTACATTTTGATGGCCCAAGGAGAAAATACCTAAGTCCTACTAAAATCTCTCCATTTTTCTCTCCCAACCAAACAACTCAAAAATCTAGGTTATGTTTGGTAATAGTTTTTGTTTTCTATTTAAATTTTTTTTTTTTTTGGGAATAAAAAAAGAACAATTTTTTTGTATTTTTGAAATAAAAAACATGTTTGATTAGTTAAAATTTAAAAAAAAAAATAGTTTTTTGAAGGAAAAAAAAAATAAAAGAAAATACTAAAATATGTTGTTACTAGGATTATAACTCTAATGATAACTCATTAAAAGAGACAAATTTATTAAATTAGACAAATTTATTAAATTAAATGCGTGTTTTCGTTGACTTTTGAAAATTATAAAACTGAAAGTAGTATTTTATATGTTTTCAGTTTCTTTCACAAATTGAGTTTTGAAAATAGTTTTTTGTTTTCTATTCATTTTAAGTTGCCAAACAAGTTTTTTAGTCTAAAAAATAGAACATTGTTTTTGGAAACAGAAAATAAGGGGAAAAAACAGTTTCCCTGTTTTCCACCCAACCTAAATATAGTAGTTTTGATGCTATTATGGTACTTTTCAAAGTTCATAAGTATTATAGTCATTTTGAAGATTTCAGGGATTTTCACATCATTCTTGGTTTTGTAAAATTAGTTTGTTAATTTTTTAAAAAAATTTTTTTATAGTAAGTTAAGTACTTGTTGAAGTTTAAAAATCTATTTTAGTCAGTTTAGAAATTTAAGGTATTATGGGTATTTAGGTTATTTTAAGGTTTCAAGGATATTTCAATCATTTTTAAAGTTTTTGAATTTTATTTCACTCATTTTATTTGTTAATGAGAGAATTTTAGTCACATTCAAGGTTTTGTGGTATTTTCTCACTCATAGATTTTATAGCTATTTTTGGGCATGTATAGTTTCCATGTTATTTTTGTTATTTTTAAGTTTAATCCTATTTTAGGAAAATTCATTGTTAAAGTTTTAGTTATTACTATAAAAAAAAAAAAAAAAAAAAAAAAAAACTCAATATTAGATTTTGCTCTCTCAACATCAATTTGATTTAGAATTTTTTCTCTCACATATCATAGATTATTGTATTGGTTTCTTTATGATGAAATACATTATGACTCCCTTTTAATTTCATTATAGAAAAATAAATAATGTAAAGCATTTCTCTAACTCTGAGACAACGAAGATGATATTTTGGAACTTATATGAATCACAGTCATGAGTTTTATTGAAATTGATGAACAATGAAAATTTGAGCCACCCATTCCAAAAGTTACTTGGAGAGGTAGAGAGAGTGAAACGTATGATAGACATACCATGACTTATTACACAATCCAATATCTTTTTATTAAAATATGAAATTTTAAATTTCATTATATTTTAAATATTTCAATCACAAAGAGAGGGCAAGAGAGATACCCAAACTCATTGAGAAAGTGAAAGAGAATGGAGAGAAGATCGCCTTTAATAAAAAATTTTTAAAAAAAAATTATTTTAGGTTATGCATCTTAATAAAGTGGCATAAAAATAAAAAGAAAAAGAAAATTTTCATTTTTATTTTCATTTTCATTATTAGCCATGTTGAGTTTTAGTCATATTGGATGGTACTACCCCCATGTTCCGTCGGTACCATCTAGAGTGTATAAAAAAATAAAAGGAACCGCCAAATGTAACTTTGGTATTGACCAATTAATGTGATGTTAATACTATTCAATATTACAAAGAAAAAAAAGGGAATCACCAAATGTGACAATGGTACAATTATATGTGATGCTAGTACTATCTAACATTAACATCATCCAATGTGAGAGAAATAAGAGAATTACCAAATGTGATAGTGTTATGCTTATATGTAATGTAGTACTACCTAATGTGATGTTGGTAGCATACAATATGAGTGAGAAAATTAAGGGAACCATTAAATGTGACAATGATACAATCATATGTAATGTTGGTACTGTCTAATGTGACGTTGACACTATCCAATGTGAGTAAAAATTAAATGAACCACCAAATGTGACAGTGATATGGTCATATATGGTGTTGGTATGACCTAATATGATAATGACACTATCTATTATGTGTAAAAAATAAAGGAACCACTGAATGTGACAATAATATGACCATATGTTATATTGGTAATGCCCAATGTGACTATGAAACCAACCAATGTAACTAAAAAAAAAGGTAAATATCAAAGATGACTCTAATACGGTTATATGAGATGTTGGTATTGCCGAATGTGATTTTGGCACCACATAATGTGACTAAAACATAAGAAATCTATCGAATTTAACAATATAATGGGTTATATGTGATTTTGGTATTGCCCAATGCGACTATGGAACCATACAATGTGTGACTAAAAAAAATAAGAAAACCACCTAATGTGACAATGGTGGAATTATACAAGATGTTGGTACTACTCAATGTGATGTTAACACCATCTAATGGGACTAAAAAAAATAAAGGAACTACCGAATGTAACAAAAGTACAATCATATGTGATGTTCATAATACCCAATTTGATGTTGGAACTATCCAATGTGAGTAAAAAAACAAGGAACCATTGAATGTAACAATGATACAGTTATATGTGATGTTTATATTGTCTAAAAAAAAAGGGGGGGGGGGGGGGGGGAAGGGGGGTGGGTCCAACAAAAAATATCTTCTACAAACACAAAAAGAGCGGGCGGGTTGCCTCTTTGGAAAAAGATGGGCTATGAAGTTAGGATCGTCCAGTGTGAGAGAAAAAAATGAGGAACCATCATGTGTGATAAAAGTACAGTCATATATGATGTTGGTATTATCCAATGTGGTGATAAAACCATCCAATGTAACTAAGAAATTAAGGAAACCATCAAATGTGACAAACGTATGGTAGAATGTGATGTTGGTATTGCCCAATGTGATATTGGAGCCATCTAATATGAGTAAAAAAAATCATTGAATGTGACAAAAGTAAGGTTATATGTGATTTTAGTACTGTCCAATATCACAATAAAATCATCTAATATGACTAAAAAATAAGGAAATCACCAAATGTAAGTACAGTCATATGTGATATTAGTACTACTCAATATGATGATGGAACCATCAAATGTGATATATTGATAGGTTGACTACTTGTAATTATTGTACCCTGAAAAAGGGAGATAATGTAGAATATCCCCCAAGAAGGAAATAAAGATACATGGCTGGTAGTTGTAGTCAACGTTATAATTATAGGGATAAAAATGTAATTGCAATCAACTGAAGCAACAACAAACACAATCACCCAAGTTTTCTCTCTAAATTAGAGAGATTATATTATGGTTGGCTAGGGGATAAAATACCTGAGCCCTACCAAAATCTCTCTCTTTTCCTCCCAACCGAACAACCCAAAAATTTATTACCTATTCCTCACTTTCTCTCTTGTTTTCCCATCCAACTAAATAGACTCTTAAGTATAGAGGACTCTAATAATTGAGGAACTTTTCCCCACGAAGTATATCTTATCTTCCCTATAAAAGGATATTGTATTCCATGGAATTTCTCTAAGGGTAAACATAATTTCAAAAGTGGCCACTTTGTTGGTCATTTTGTGTATGTATTCAAGAACTTTTAGCTATGGTGAAATCTTGATGAGGAGTGTTTCAGAGGAAAATGATATTGAGTTAGAAAGGGAAGTTCAAAGTTTGAACAAAACACCAAAAAAAAAACCTTTCAGGTCAAATGATTTTGACATTGCATTATTTTTTTTTTCCTTGTACTTTTTAGATTTTTCAATTTTCAATATGCTTAGTTTTCTAAGAAATTTTCTTTTTTATGGAAATATGGACAAATATATATATATATATAATTAAATATGTTGTTACTACATAAGGAAACATTACACACATTTGCTTTATGCTATACTTAAAAGAACTTGTCAAGTTATAATTGGGGTTCATCATAAAATATTATATAGCTCAATTCAAGCTACTAAACACCCTATGTGGGATTCAACACAAGCTTGTATGACACACACTTATCTAATTTAATTCAAAAAAATCAAGGTAACATTCATATAACATATGAATGCATAGGGATGGTATTGGGACAGGGCTGAAAGATGGGGTCTTAGCCCCCACCCTGCATGATTTTGTCTTACCCCATCCCTGCCCAGCCTAGTATGACGGGAAAAATTTTCTTGCGCCATCCTTGCCCCTTGGGGCCCCGCGAAACCCCACCTCATCTCGTAAAACTCTACTTCTTGTTGATTTACCCACAACTATTACAATTTTTTTTAATAAAACATGTTTCATTAATAAAAATATACTTGAAATTACAAATAAATTTATCCTATCAAATCAAACTAATTTTTAGTAAAAGCTGAATAATATTATCCAAGTGTTTTACAAGACGATATCACAATAAAAACAAAAATCTCTTTGTACAAAATCAATGATTCAATAGTTGATAAGCCAAAAACGTATTGATCCCTTGTGATGAATTAATTGATTAATTAGCCAAGTTTATTAATTAATCAAATTAACACGCAAAGCACGTGGTAGCACAAACAAATCACCAATTAAATTAAGTATGCAGCAGAAATTAAATTGACATGGTGATTTGTTTACGAATGGAGAAAACCTACACGGCAAAAATCCCACCGAGTCATTTTAAGGTCACCACTCTCGAGAATTCATTATTATCAAAACAAGCGATTATGAGTAAAGGAATCCCAGTACCTTATACCAACCTACAGTTGAACCCTTACCCCAATACCTAATTGGACTTGTTCTGTAGTGACAATCTCTCATTTTCAATGCACGACTTTCAATATGTGACTAACCAATTGCGCGGATCCCAATACGCAACTTGATCACCAACTTGAGAAGGGTGTTGGCTACAAAGTTCTTCAATTCATCCAGACGATGAAGATCTTGAAGTTGCTTGGTTATAAAACCCTACAGTGTACAAATACAGTGGCTTCTTAAAGAGAATGAAGAATTAGAGCAAACTAGGTTTCCGGTTACACTTTCTTCACACTTGTGGAATTGTGCTCTTGTGCAATTATGCGTCACCTTTTACGGCCCTTAAAATAATCCTTATATATGTTTAGGGTTGTAAAAAAAGAAAGCCCAAACATATACCCACGGATTGGATGAAAAACAATCCTGAAAAATTGAACTTCATAAACTTCGATAGATAGCCATCTATCAAGCTAGCTATCGAGCCATGGGTTTTATTAGTTTTTAAACCTTGATAGATGCTAACTGTCGAGCCAGCTGGCGAGCTTTAAAATCCTGCACTTCATTCCTTGATTCTTGGACAGACTTGCATGGCTTTAACACTTGAACTTGAAACAAGGTTTCTTGAAGCGTTAAACATATCCTAGATCTACCCAAATACAAGTAAAGTGCATTTTGTCAAAGGATTAGCCAATTACATAAAATAGTGACATATGTTCCTAACAATAAATCACATATGTCCTAACAATAGTATATAAATTTGTTTCTAATAATAACAAAAGAAAATGATAAAATTGGTACCTTATTTCCAATATGTTTGTTTAAATAGTAGGGTTTTAGGGCATGAAAAATTTACAATTTAACCCTTATCAACGCAAAGCGAGCTGGGGATGGGGTGGGATGGGGCGGGGTCGGTCTAAAAAGTATAAATCCATCCCCGCCCCCCGTGGTGCGAGGCTAAAATCTCGTCCCATCTCCGCCCCACCACCTTTGCGGGGAGGGGAAACCCTGTGTGGGGCGAAACGGGGAGGGGTGTTTCAAGTGGGGTGTGGCAAAATTGCCATTCCTCTGAATGCATTTATAATCAAGAAGTATGCTCACACATTTCTCTCTCTCTCTAAAAGCTAGAGGATGGGCAAATAATTGCCTGCATAGATATCAATAACCAACCTTCACTAGATCATCCTTTGCTCAAGAATCATATTGTTCAGGTACGTAGATTTTCCTTCCATCCTTTCAAATCTAAAAAACAAAGTTCATACATTTCTGCTATATATTATTCTATGGTATTTATATTCTTGAGATCTTTCATATCTTCGACTACAAAAAAACATTTCCATGCAGAGGAAACCAGTATCATATCCTAAGGAGATTAAAAAAAAAAAAAAAAATCATTCGCAAAGGCAAAATTTTTACCAATAGCGTCAAGAAAGAAAGCATGCCCTCATGGAACAATTCCTATAAAAAGAACTACAAAGGATGATTTACTAATGGCAAGAAAATTTTCAAATGAATTCGGCAAAACCCACAGCAACATTGATAGTACAGTGCCCTTAAACCATGTAAATAAACTTCATCTCTCAGTATTTGTAGAATCAATGACACAGAATGTTTGTAAAACCATTTGTAATTGTTATTACATGTTTGCGTGACACTGGTTATCAATGTTAATACAAAATATACTCAACTATATCATGGTGTTTCCGGGGTCTTTTCCATGTACAGCATAAGTGTGACAAAAAATCAAGCTAGCGCGACTAATGTTTGGGTCATAAATACTGATCATGATGACTCTGTTTATATGGCTGCCGGGTCTATGGTAATGCATTTAAAAGTTAAAACATCATCCTCTATTCCTCTTCCTAATCACAATGAATTTAAAACATAGTCATACTCCTTCCACTTATATATTTTGCTCCTGCAGGTCTCTCGACAATTCAATAACGATTCCAACCATCATCCCTTTGTATATTGGACTGTAAGTTAGCTTTGAAACAAAATTTCTTGTTTGTGCAACCATCATCTATTGTTTCTTTCATTAAACAAAAGCTATGTATTCATCCTTTATTCTTTTCCATTTTCCTCTCTAGTCTCAAGATTTTAATGTAGGTTCCAAGAGAGGATGTTTCAACACGTATTGCCCAGGGTTCGTACAAATTAACACCAAGTATCATCCAAGATCTCTTCTTACAATTGGAAATAACTCCGGTGTAGATGGATCTCCACTTGATGAAATACCAATCATGATCTTTCAAGTAAGGCAACAACGAAAATTTTGAAAAATAATCAAATTAATAATTTTTTTAATGCACAATTTGAGTATAGCATATTTAGTAGCAATTCTGTATTTATTCAATTTGATGCATTATAACTCAACAAGAATGACATTGAAAAAGGATTATAATTGAATTCATTTCTTTCATCGACATCAAATGTATTTTATTTTACCTTAACAAAAAAGGTAATAAATACAACTGAATTTCATGAGTAGAGTTTGGTTGAATTCTACATATGTATGATTTGATCCCCAAGAGAGTGATTCTATATCTTATAACCTTCAATCTTTTTTTTTTAAGGTAGGAAAAAGCATCTGGGCATTGGTGGGTTATGCTTAGTAATCAATTAAAATTTGTGGGGTATTGGCCAAGAGAGTTAGTTGATATTTGGGGAGCTTCAAATGTGGGATGGGGAGCATTTACCAATCCTGGAACGACTGGAGTCAGCCCCCCGATGGGTAGTGGTTATAAGCCAGATCATGTCTCCAATCATGAGGCCTACTTTAGAGACATGAAATACTTGAAAAAAGAATTAGAACCACAAATTCTAGCAGATACAGAATTAGGAACGTATTTGGATCCTTGTTATGCCATTGATGATCTTCACTATTCTGGGGATCCATATTGGGGTTATGAGTTCTATTTTGGAGGGCCAGGTGGTAGTTGTGGTAATTAGAAACGTGCTTTTGCTAAAAAAAAAAAAAAAAAAAAAATCTATGTAAAATAAGTGATGCGGTCAAAATCAAGTATTAATTGACAATGGTATGTTGTCTCATATTCCGTGTAAAGCCATGATCATTATTATTATTATTTAAATAAATATTTTTGTTTTTCTAGAATCTCTATGACTATGTATTTGATTTAGCATACTTAGTTTATCATCTTTGTGTTTTATGACTAATCTCTATGATTATGTGTTTGATTTACCAATAGTTTTCCATTGTGCTTTGTGCATTCTATTGTATTCATTAGATGTTATACGTTGGTGCACTCCAAACATTAGATCCTCAACCTAATTAGCAAACAATGGATTTGGGAGGGGATCCTAAAGGTATGGAAAGTTTAAGCCGTAACCCTATTTTGTGTGAGCTTGTGAAGGGAGCGAATTAGCTATAGAAAATTAGCTCATGTGCAATATATCTCTGGAACTTGTGATGTTAGTACATACTATGCAATCTAATGTTGACACTATCCAATATGAGTAATAATTAAAGGAATTACTAAATGTAACAATGTTACGATTATATGTAATTAGCATTGCCCAATGTGACGTTCACATTATCTAATATAAAATTTTAAATCATTAGAACTGTTAAGCAAAACTTAGATCTAACATGCGAAACACATCAAAACTAAATAAGAACGTGAAAATAAAGCATGCTTAAATATAAAAGGTAGAGCATAATTAAAAGGAAGAGGATTAGAAACCTTACCTGCATGCACTAACACTCCTAAGCACTGCAAGTAAGAAAGTTCTCTAGAGGGGGATTCATAAGTAAGAAGTTAGTAGCATGAGACCAAGAGGTCCAAACTATCTCTTCTAGTGAATTGAGACTAGGAGATCCAAGACACTAAAGGCACCTTCCTACTAATAAATCGAGAGAGAGAGAGAGAGAGAGAGAGAGAGAGAGAGAGAGAGAGAGAGAGAGAGAGAGCTCAGTTTGCTAGGAAGCTCTGAGGATTTCTGGAGTGCTTTGAACTGTCCATGAATGGGGGTATTTATATTGGATGTGAGGGAGTTAGGGATAAGTCTCTAGGAATATGGGACTCAGGAAAATTAGGTTTTCTGAAAGAAAAGAAAAATGTAGGATCAAAGTCAAACTAAGTGGGGAGCAAGTTGGATTAAAAAGGAAGGAAATCTAGGGAGTTCTGGTTGAAGTGCCAATCGAAACTTGATGTAGATCCTCCTGGATCTTTTCCTTGGGTTTGTTTGTTTCTGTTTTCAACTGAGATCTTATGTCCTCCAAATTTTAACTTTTTTTTTTTTTTTTTTTTTTTTTTTTTTTTTTTTTTTTTTTCTGGAGCCCAACAAATTAATTCCAAGCATATAAAATTTATCAATTAATTATTTAATTAATCAATTTTTACAAAATTTTCAAGGAATCAATTAATGCTCTATCTCCAAATTAAATTGGGTGCATGCAATTTTACCATGAACTATATCATCAACCAAAAGTATTATGACACATCATTTTTTTTATGAGATTAAAAATAGACCAATTAGAATTAAGAGATCATAATCATGTGTGGTCAAGACCTAATTCATGCAAATGTACATTACCATTGAAACTTTTTTTTTTTTTTTTAAATATCTTTTAATTTGGTTATCTGATTAAAGCTCATGAATTGTCATTTTGATCGTTATGCCTTCAAGATTTATTTCATAAAATGTATTTGGAGATTAAAGAACCAAAATATAGTTTTTCCCTTGAGACATAGTATGGTGATGATATGCAATGCAATGCAAGTGAAGCAAAATGGGAGTTGCAAAATGGGGTGTTTACACAATGGTACAGTCATAAGTTATGTTAGTATTACCCAATTTAATGTTGAGGCCATCCAATGTGTGTAAAAAATAAGGGAATTAAAAAATGTGACAGTGTACTGCCCAATGTATAATGCACAAAATAGTCAGTGAGTCGATCATCCAGACGCGCAATGACAGGGTGTGCCTAAAAATGAAAGGTGAAGAACCTACAAAGAGCACCACTAGGGTGCCAGCCAAAAACCCTCCAAAAGTTCCAAATTAGAGAGATTACATTTTTGTTGGCTTGAGGAGAAAATACCTACATCCTACCAAAATTTATCCATCTTCTCTCCTAACTAAACAACTCAAAAAATCTATTTTTTTTTCCCCTTATCTTCTCACTTTCCTTGTTTTGCATCCAACCTAATAGACTCTAAGTACAGAGGACTCTAAATATAAAAGAACCTTTTGTTTTTGCTAATCTAAATATAAAGGAACTTTTTTTTTTGCTAATCTAAATATAAATTAAAGGAACCTTTACCCACAAAGTAAATCTTAGCTGTATAGGAAGAAATGATTTCCACCATAAAAGGAAATTGTATTCCATAGAAATGATTTTCCACCACAACTTTGCACTGTTATTGGTTACTCTGAATCTAAACATGATTTCAAAAATAACCACTTTGTTGGTCATATTATGTATATATTCAACAAAGTTTAGCTACGGCGAATTCCAGATGAGGAGCATTTCAGAGGAAAATGATAGTGAATTGGAAAGGGAAGTCCAAAGATTGAACAAAACACCGAAAAAAAAACCTTTCAGGTCTAATGATTTTGACATTGCATTAATTATCTCTCTCTTTCTTTCTTTCTTTCTTTTCTTTTTTTTTTTTTTTTTTTTCCTTTTTTTTAATTTATTTATAACTTTTTAGATTTTACAATTTTAAGCATGCTTTGTTTTCTAAGAAATTCTCCTTTCTATACTACTACAGACATAGATATATAATTAAAGTAAAAATAGAATTGTAGTCTCTAAGTTTGTTTGAAATTCATTTTAATACTTTAACTTTACTTTTGTTCAATTGAGTCCTCTAAGTTTTGAATTTATTCAATTCAAGCCTTTTGTCCAATTTTGTTTAAAAATTTCTATTAACTAATTAAAAAATATTTTTCAAAAAAAAAAAAATCCCACACAAAAAGTCTATAAAACATTTTTATTATTTTTATAGATTTTTTTATGTGAATAATTAATTTTTCTAATAACAAACTTAGAGGTTGTAATTTACATTTTAGCCTATAATTAAATATGTTGTAATGAAAAGAGGAAACGTAAGACACATTGGCATTGCGCTATACTTAAAAAGAACTTGTCAAATTATAATCTAAGTTCATTGTAAATAAATATATAGCTTAATTTGAGCTACTGAAACCCCAACATGGGATTTAGCACATGCCTGGATGACATACACTTATCTAATTTAATTCACAAAATTAGGGTATCACACATATATTATATGTACTAGCTTGTACGTAACTCCATACATATGCATAAATATACTTAAAAAATATACATTAAGATGCATAATATAATTATTCATACATATATAATTTAAATGCTATTGTAATATAGTCATTTTTATATATTTTTTTTAACTCTTTAAAAAATCCTGTAAGAATTTGTCCATATTTTTTATATTTTTATTAAGGGTAAATTCCATAAACCACCCCTGAGATTTGGGATAATACCAACTAGGTCCAAGACATTCCAAAATTGACCAATTTGGTCCGTAAAGACTATTTTGTTTCTAAAGACATTTTACTCCCTAACCCCGTTAGCTATTCCATTAGTCATTTTACTTCTTTTTTTTTTCTTTTCTTTTTTTTTTCTCCTTTCTCAAACGTAACAGGTCTGCTCTTTCTCTACCTCTTTCGTTCTTCTTCCCTTTGAACTCTGCGTTTTTTTTTTTTTTTTTGCTAATCCTAACCTCTCTGCACTCTACTTTTCTTTTCCCTCAGACCTCTCTCTGCAACCTGACTCACCCAGTCTCCTTTCTCTGACTCACCCTTTTCATTTATCTCTTTCTTCTCTCTGCAACAGCAGTGGTGCTTGGGTTTGGTGGTTTGGGTTGGTTGTGGATCGTGATTATGGTGGTTATTTGTGGTGGTTGTTGGTTGCTGGTGATGGGTTCTAGTTTGTTGTGGGTATTTTGGTGGTGGTGGATTCTGATTTGTGGTGGGTTTGTTGTGGGTTTGAATTTTTTTATTTGGATTTTGTGGTCGGTGGTTGTTTGTGGTGGTGGTGGTGGGTCTGATTTGGGGTGGATTTGAAATGGAGGTGGTTATGGGTTTTGATCTAGGGTGGATTTGCAGTGAGGTGGTTGCGGGTTACAAAGTAGTGATAGGAATTTTTGGATTTGGGTTTTATTGATGTGGGTTTGGTTGGGTTTTGTTGTTGGTGGTGGTCACTGGGTTTTGTGGCCAGAGGTGGTTGCTAGGTTTAGTGACCGGTGATGGTGGTGGTGGGTTCCAATATGGAATGAATTTGCAATACGGGTGGTTTTGGGTTTTGATGTGGTGGTGAGTTTTCTGTGTTGGAGGATTTGGATATTGTTGGACCAAATTTGACTGGGTTTTGGTATGGGTAGTAAAATTCTGTTGTGGCGCTTGTTGTAGTTAATTTGAGTGGTTGTGGCTAATCTGAGGAGTGGTTATGGCTGATCTGAGGAGAGAGAGTGAGGGAGGAGGGAAGAAGGAAGAGTAACAGAGAGGGACAGAGAGAAGAGAGAGAAACTAACGGAGGTTAACGTTGTTTAGTGGTGTTTAGGGACAAAATAGTCTTTATGGACTAAATTGGTCAATTTTGGAATGTCTTGAACCTAGTTGGTATTAACTCAAACTTCAGGGGTGGTTTATGGAATTTACCCTTTTATTAATTCTTAATTTATATATATATATACATATATATATATATATATATATATATTTTTTTTTTTACATTTCGCTAATTCTAAACTCTTTGGTTTTTGTACTCACAAACTCACTTGGATAAATATTTATGAAATAGTCCTACATTTGACTCCCAAATTAGGAAATAAAACCCTCTGAAAATAAATAATTTAGGACACGTGGCGTAAAATTAGACTTCAATTGTATAATCTAATTAGATTTTCTCTAAAATTTGGCTATTAATATATATATATATATATATATAGAGAGAGAGAGAGAGAGAGAGAGAGAGAGAGAGAGAGAGAGAGAGAGAGATTGATTCATGTATAATCAACAAGCATTTGACACTAGTATATTTCTCCCTGTCTCTATCTCTGTCTGTGTCTTTCTCTATAAAAGCTGGAGAATGGGCAAATAATTGACTGCATAGATATCGATAAGCAACCCTCACTTGATCATTCTTTGCTCAAGAATCATGTCGTTCAGGTACGTAGATTTTCCTTCCAAATCTAAAATACAAAGGTCATTCATTTCTGCTATATATTATTCTATGGTATCTATATTCTTGAGAGTTTTCACATTTTCGGCTACAAAAAACATATGCAGAGGTAACCATTATCATATCCTAAGGAGATTAAAAAATTATTTGCTAAGGCAAAACCTTTACCAAAAGCGTCAAGAAGGAAATCTTGCCCTCATGGAACAGTTCCTATAAAAAGAACCACAAAGGATGATTTACTAATGGCAAGAAAATTTTCAAATGATTTCTGCAAAACCAACAGCATCGTTGACACTACCGCACCACCCCCAAACCATGTAAATAAACATCATCTGTGTATTTGTAGAATTTATGCCACAAAATGTTTGTAAAACCATTTGTATTAATTGTTATTATATGTTTGTGTGACTCAGGTTGTCAATGTCAATACAAAATATACACAAACATATCATGGTGTTTCAGGGTACTTTTCCATGGACAACATAAGTGTGACAAAAGATCAAGCTAGCGCGACTAACGTTTGGGTCACAAACACTATTTATCATGAATTTGTACATATGGCTGCTGGGTCTATGGTAATGCATTTAAATCATCATCTTCTTCTTAAATCATATGAATTTATAACATAGTCACTCCTTCCACTTATATATTTTGCTCCCTGCAGGTCTCCCCATCTTTCAATAATGATTCCAACCATCATCTGTTTTTATATTGGACTGTAAGTTAGCTTTGAAACAAAATTTCGTGTTTGTACAACCATCATCTATTGTTCCTGTTATTAAAAAAAAGCTATGTATTCATCCTTTATTCTTTTTCATTTTCCTTTCTAGGCTCAAGTTAAAGATTTCAGGGATGGATGCTTCAACACGTATTGCCCAGGGTTTGTACAAATTGACACCAAGTATCACCCAGGATCTTTTCTTACAACAGGAAATAACTATAATGTAAATCGATATCCACTGGATGAAATACCAATCATGATCTTTCAGGTAAGGCAACAACGAAGATTTTGAAAAATTATCAAATTAATATTTTTTGATGCATTATTTGAGTATAACATCATGTAGTAGTTCTGTATTTATTCAATTTGATATATTATAGTGAGTTTTAGTTAGTTCAGCTAGTAAAATCTCTAATAGTTGAATAAGATATACGAAGTTCAATCCCTATTTATACCAAAAAACTAATTGGTGTATTGGTATGATAATAAAAAGCTATCATCAAATAAGCGGACACCATAAATTAAAACTCTCTAAAAAAAATTGATCCATTATAACTCAACAAGATGACATTGAAAATGGACTATAATTGAATTCATTTCTTTCATCGACATCAATGTATTTCATTTTACCTCATAAAAGATTCTCAAACAAAAAAAAAAAAAAAAAAAAAAAATTTACCTCATAAAAAATTGGTAATAAATACAACTGAATTTCATGAGTAGAGTTTGGTTGAATTCTACATATTATTTGATCCCCAAGAGAGTGATTCTATATCTTATACCCCTTCAGTTTTTTTACTGCACAGGAAGAATTATCTGGGCATTGGTGGGTTATGCTTAGCAATCAATTAAAATTTGTGGGGTATTGGCCAAAAGATTTAGTTGATATTGATGGAGCTTCAAATGTGGGATGGGGAGCATTTACCAATCCTGGAATGACTGGAGTCAACCCCTCGATGGGGAGTGGTCATAAACTAGATCATGTCTACAATCCTGCGGCCTACTTCAGAGACATGAAATACTTGAAAAAAGATTTAGAACCACAAATTCCAGCAGATACAGAATTAGAAACATTCGTGGATCCATGTTATGCTATTGATGATCTTCACTATTCTGGGAGTCCATTTTGGGGTTATGATTTCTTTTTCGGAGGGCCCGGTGGTAGTTGTGGTAATTAGAAACGTACTTTTACTAAATGATCGAGTCAAAATCGAGTATTAATTGACAAGGGTATGTTGTCTCTTATTCCGTGTAAAGCTAAAGCCATGATCATTATTATTATTTAAATAAATGTGTTTGATTTAGCATACTTAGTTTATTATTTAAAAAAAAACTAGTCTTTCATTCTGTGTTGTGCATTCTATTGTATTGATTAGATGTTATATATTGGTGGACTCTAAACCAAAGGAAGTAAATACCATACAAGAAATTATTTCGGTTTGATTAGAAGAGTGAAATATTTCGATACTGATCAGTACTGGTATACAGTTTCGGAGTAATTACAATTTTGCAATTATATATATATATATATATAAAATTATAAAACTTGTATTGTATAAATTAATATATTTAATTATATTTCAATTTTTTACTTGTTTTTATGCATGTTCAAATTATTTTAAGCTAATACTTGCAAAAAAAAAAAAAATTTATTTTAAGCTAATGCCTAGCACATTTCACTACCCTATAAAATATTAAAACTAAATAGGAGCAGTCCCAAAATCTAAAAGAAAAGAATAGTAACCGATTTTCGTGAAATTTAAAAAAAAAATGTAAAAAAGAGGCAGACAAACCATTTTATAACTTTTGGTTAAATAAAAAGTGGGAAGGTGTGAAACCGTGAAGAAGTCATTATTCTTGGGTTTCTTTGTGAACATTTTCTTTATGAGCCCAGGCTAGAAGGAATGCCGAAAGAAAGAAAGAGAGAGACAGAGAGGGGGAGAAGAAAACTGTAAGTAGCAAAATTTTTCTAGCTAGAAACCCATTTCAGTTTGTACCGGTCCAGAATGAAATGAATTAGCTATCAAATTAGCTCATAGAATATATCTCTAGAACTATATATGATGCAAGTCAAGAATTAGGACCGGAATTCTCCATGGTCATTGCATGGACAGTGCATACGCCGAAGGAAAATTCTACAAGGCTCTGTTCACACACGTCAGTGCCTAAAGATCGTGAACGGGAAGACTGTTTCAAAGTGCCAAATATCTACCACGAAAATAAGGGAAATTATTACTGGATTTCATCATGCATGTCTACCATATATATATATATATAAGGAGAAAATTTCGCTACAAAGTTGGTTGTAGAGTTGGTTGTAGCCAATAGTTACAACTTTTACTAAATAAATTAACATGACTATATATTAAAATATATTAACAAAGACAATTTGAGCTGCCAATTCGAAATACTTGGATGGGTGAAGAGAGTGAATGAGTAATTAAAATTTAAAATTTAAAATTTTAATATATTTCAAAATATTTCAATTTTCAAATGCAAAGAGGGCGAGAGGGATACCAAAACTCATAGAGAAAGAGAGAGAGAGGGAATGGAGAGAAGCTTAGCAATAAGAGATATTCTAATGATTTATTTATTTATTATAGAAATTGTGGGATAGAAAAATCTTTTATTTGATTGAAAAAAAAAATGAGAGGATAAAAAATGTAGATTGTATAATTTTATTCCTATTTCTTTATTACATGATATATAGTAGTAATTTTTTTAATTACTAAAAAATATTAATTATTGTTAATTAAAATTATTTTATAAAATTTTACATGTTCTATACACAAATTATATTATGATATTTTTTCTTATTATATTAATTTTGAAATATGGCAATTAGTTTGTTTTTAATAGAAACACTATAACAAAAACGTTTCAATCAAACAAACCACTTGTATAGAGACATTGTAGACTCGTAGTGGACAAAGGGCAAAACCATTGTGTTTGAAAAAGAAAGAAAGAAGATAAGGGGTTTGTTTGATACATGTGTTTAAATACATGTTTTCAGTTTTTAAATATTACACTTACTTTTATACATTTTTTTACCTACACGTATTTTCAAAAAATACAAATAACGTTACTAGAACAACATTACCAAATGGGATTTCTTTGAAAAAAAAAAAAAGATTAAGATTGTGGTTGGTAGTTGTAGTTACGTTATAATGAG
Source organism: Quercus gilva (assembly GCA_023621385.1). NCBI lineage: Eukaryota > Viridiplantae > Streptophyta > Magnoliopsida > Fagales > Fagaceae > Quercus > Quercus gilva. The sequence continues at coordinate 54,887,009 of CM042483.1, forward strand.
ATGGATGAGAATATAATTCCAACTAGTTAAAGCTACAGTTGGGTTTAGAGAGAAAATACGTAGGCCTCACCAAAATTTCTCCATTTTTCTCACCCAACCAATCAACATAAAAATATATTTTCTTTCTTCCATATTTTCCACCCAATCCAAATATAGTTGTTCTGACGCTATTATGATAATGTTCAAAGTTCATAAGTATTTTAGTTATCTTGAAGTTTTCACTTTTAGGGATGTTTACATCATTCTTGGTTTTTTTTTTTTTTTTTTTTTTTTTTTTTTCATTTTTTTAGTTCTTTTTAAATTAATTTTGGAAGTTAGAAATGTATTTTAGTCAATTTTGAAATTTAAGGTTTTATGGTTATTTTTGTTAATTTAAGATTTCAGGGATATTTTGATCATTTTTAAAATTTTGAATGATATTTCAGTCATTTTAGATGCTAATGAGGGAATTTTTGGTCATATTCAAGGTTTTCAGTATTTTCTAATTTCATAGATTTTATGACTATTTTTGGACATGTATAATTTCCATGGTATTTAAAGCCTATTTTGGGACAATTCATTATTAAAATATTAACTATTACTAAAAAAATAGATTGTTTCTCTCACTATCAATTAGGTATAGAATTGTTTCTCTCACATATTACATATTATTGTATTGAGTGTTATTAAAGAAAAAAGTGAACCAATGAATGTGACAAAAGTACATACATATGTGATATTGGTATTACTCAATGTGACAAATGAACAATCAATGTGATATTTTGGTAACTTGTTATAGCAGGTTGACTACTTGTGGGCACCGTACACCAAAAAAAAGATAAAGATATGTGGTTTGTACGTAGTTGTAGTTAACGTTATAATTAGAGGAACAAAAATGTAATTACACTAGGCTAAAGAAACAACTAGCACAATCACCTGAGTTTTCTCACCAAATTAGAGAGATTACATTTCAGTTGGTAGAAGGTAAAATACTTGACCAAAATCTGTCCCCTTTTCTCTCCTAACCAAACAACCCAAAAATCTATTCTCTCTTCCTCATTTTCTCTCTTCCTTGTTTTTCATCTAACCAAACAGATTTATAAGTAAAGAGGACTCTAAATATAGAGGAACCTTTACCCCAAAGTAAATCTTAGCTTTTACCGTCTTAGCTTTATAGGAAGAAATGATTTGCACCATAAAAGGATATTGTATTCCATGGAAAAGGTAAAACACAACTTGTAAAGCTTTTAATTTTTTATGCATGCTCTGAGGCCAAACATGATTTCAAAATAACCACTTTGTTGGTCCTTTTGTGTATGAATTCAAGAATGTTTAGCTATGGCGAATCTCTAATGAGGAGTCTTTCAGAGGAAGATGATATTGAATTAGAAAGGAAAGTCCAAAGATTGAACAAGACACCAAAGAAAAGCTTTCAGGTCAAATGATTTTGACATTGCATTATCTTTTTCTTTTTTTTTTTCTTTTTTTTTTTTCACTTAATAAATTTTACAATTTTCAAAACAGTTTTCTAAAAGCATTTACAGTAGTGGTGTTAAAATGGTTTTTCTAAAAACTATTTTAACACTCCAAACACCCAACATCAATGGTACTAAAGCTAAAAATTTTTTCCAACTTGCTATAGTGAACTACTAGTAGTAGTAGCTCATTGTAGCAAGCTACTATCAATATCAAATTAGTTTCTCTTTCTCTTTCTCTCTCCATTCTCTCACTCTCTCCTCTATCTATTCCTCTCATCTCTTGTCTCTCAAAGCAAAATGGTGATAAATGGCTCAGAGAATGGTGTGTAGCCTAGGCATGCAGTGGGGTTAAGATTAGTGTTCGATGATATGTTGTGGTTGTTGAGATCAGTGTGCGGTGGTTGTTGAGATCGGCGTTGACGTTTTGGATTTTTGTGTTTGGGTTTTTATGGCTTTCGAGTTTGGTGAAGAACGTCGTTTGGTGGCTTGTGGAGGTTGTGGTGGAGATTGTTGTTTGGTGGGTTTTAGGTTTTGTGGGTTGCTGAGTTTTGAGGGTTGTTTAGTGGAGATGGTGGTGGTGGGTTGCAATTGTGGCTAGTGGTGGAGTGACTTGTCTTGGTAGTGTGTATGGAGGAGAGAGAGAGAGAGAGGGATAGATTTAAGGCGGAGAGGAAGAGACGGGAGAGAAAGAGGTTATGGTGAAATGAATTTGTGGGGTTGATTATATTTATATTATTTTAATGTGTTGTATGCTAAAATAGAACATTTGATGTTAGGTGCATTGTAAAATGAAGGGTTATAATAGATAAAGTAGTTTTTTGAGTTGTTAAAAGCTAACTTTTTTTAGCATCATTGATGTAATTGCATAATGAAATTCTCTTTTATTTGGAAATATGGACAAAGATATATAGTTAAATATATTGTAACAGCAAGAGGAAACATTTTGACACATTTGCTCTGCACTATATTTAAAAGAACTTATCAAGTTATAATCGGGGTTCATTGTAAGAACTTATATAGCTCAATTCTAGCTACCGAACCCCCTATATGGGATTCAACATGTCTATATGACATGAAAAAGTATTTTGTATCTTTATATTATGTAATTCGTATCAAATCTAATAAATGAAAGATATGTGCATAAAAAAAACTATCCACTGATATATGTCTTTCATTTGTTAGTGAGTGATTATAGTTACAGAAATGACTCTCACTTAGCTTATTGGATATTTACACCAATGTCATTTGATACTAAATACCTTTTTGTATGACACACTTATCTAATTTAATTCACAAAATCAGGGTATCCATTAGATGCTCATATATTTCACTCTCTCTCTCTCTCTTTCTCTCCAAAAGCTGGAGAATGGGCGAACAATTGACTGCACAAATATCAATAAGCAACCTACACTTGATCACCCTTCACTCAAGAATCACATTGTTCAGGTATGTAGGTTTTCCTTCCATCCTTTCAAATCTAGAATACAAAAGTCATACATTTCTGCTATATATTATTCTATTCTATGGTGTTTATATTCTTGAGAGCTTTAACATCTTCGACTACAAAAAACATTTACAGAGAAAACCAACATCATATGCCGGGGAGATTAACAACTCATCTGTAAAGGCAAGCCCTTCACCAATAGCGTCAACAAGGAAATCATGCCCTCATGGAACACTTCCTATACAAAGAACTACAAAGGATGATTTACTGAAGGACAGAAAAATTACAAATGCATTCATCAAAGCCCACAGCAAAATTGGTAGTACGGATCCACTCAAGCACGTCAACGCTGGAACGCCGCACTTAAACCGAGTAAATAATCATCATCTATCTCTGTGCTTGTCGAATTAATAATGTCACAGAATGTTTGTAAAACCATTTTTGATTGTTAATATATGTGTTTTTTTTTTTTTGGTGATTCAGCATGTCATTGTTCGCGCAGTACGAGCTGAATATCATGGTATTTCAAGCATCAATTCCATTTACAACATAAATGTGACAGGAGACAAATATACCTTTGACGCCATGTATGTTAGCAATTTTTATAATAGTGAACTTAATCTGGCGGCTGGTGGTACAATGGTAATGCATTTAAACCATTATCCTCTGTTTCCTCTTCCTAATCATATGAATATAAAACATAGTCGCACTCCTTCCACTTATTTTGCTCTTGTAGGTCTCCACAGATTTCAATGGTGATTCCAACCATCGTCTATTTGTGTTTTGGGGTGTAAGTTTAATTTATCTTTGAAATAACAAAATTTCTTGTTTGTACAACCATCTATCTCTTGTTCTTTTTCTTAAACAAAAGCTCTGTATTCATACTTAATTCTTTTTCATTTTCCTTTCTAGTCTGAAGTTAAGAGGTTGATTGAGACGAGAGGATGCTACAACACGTTATACAAAGGGTATGTACAAGTGGACTCACGTATTTCTCCAGGATATGCTATTACACCGGCGTCTGTCTATAACGGAGACCCACTTGTAGAAGTAAAAATCAAGCTCTACGAAGTAAGTTAACAACAAAAATTTTGGAAAATAATCATATATATATATATATTAATGCACTATTTGAGTATAAACATATTAGTATCGTGACCCCTGGGGTGTGGTGCGTTGGGAGGAGTCTCGAACTAGGTCACACCTACGAGTTGCCTAGTTCAAGTCGTGCACTTTGCAAAAATATTGTGTCACGACATGAGTAGCCTTAATGCACCCATAAGTGCCCCATGCCATGAGTTCTGCAAGTTTAAGTGAACCGGGTCAATGTTCACACACATGAGTCCCCTTATTTTGTTCATAAAAAAATAAAAAAATAAAAAAAATTATTAGTATCATAGTTCTGTATTTATAGCCCAACAAGAATGACATTGAAAATGGATTATAATTGAATTCATTTCTTGAGTAGAGTTTGGTTGAATAATTCTACATATGATTTGATCCCCAAGAGAGTGATTCTATATTTCATAACCTTCACTTTTTTTTTTTTGAGAGAGAGAGTTTAAACTTATAGCGTCCACTTCTAATGATAGCTCTTTATCATTAGACTAAGACACCAATTAATTTTTTTGGATAGGTGGAAATTGAACTGCAGATCTATTATTCAACTATCAAGGACTTTACTAGTTGAGCTAACTGAAACCCACTATAATCTTCACTTTTTTATTTCACGTAGGATCCAGAGACTGGGAATTGGTGGATTGTGTTTGGCGAAGATAATATTGTTGTGGGGTATTATCCAAAAGATTTTATTTGGGAGATGTCCAAGCTTTGTCTTTTTCTAGTTAATGAAATATATTGAAGTTAATTTATCAAAAAAAAAAAAAAAAGGATATACCCATTCTGGATTAGATGGAGTTAGCCCCCCGTTGGGTAGTGGTCATAGGCCAAATCATATCCACAATCATGCGGCCTACTACAAAGACATGCGTTTCATAAAAGACAATTTAGCAGAAGAAATTCCCAGAGATGATGAATTGACAACATATGTGGCTCCTAATTGTCATTCCATTGATGATCTTCACTATTTTGGGAGTACAAAATGGGGTTATATTTTCTTTTACAGTGCGCCAGGTGGTGATTGCGTTCATACTTAGTATCAGAAAACAGAGAAGAGTTCTGGAGAATTGAAACTCTATTTCATTGAAAAATGAATTGAATGAATAACCAATACAATCAGATATGTATATATATACACCTAAGCTGTAACTAAACCAAAACTATAACTAACTCAGTAACTATCTAGCCATTTCTATCTATTATGACAATTGCCGTTTGCTGTATAAATTGATTCTTTGGAGCTTTTCTTCTTATCTGCGCTCTGTTTCTTATCTGTGCTCCTCTTAGCTGCATTACTTCCTTTTGTATCTTGACAGCCCCCCCCCCCCCTCCCTCAAGCGGAAGAGGGGCATGAATATTGACCATATTCAACTTGGATACAAGAAAGGAGAATTGTTGGGCATTCAAGGCTTTGGTTAACAAGTCTGCAATCTGAGAATTTGTCCTAACATGTAACATCCTAATATAGCCTTCCAAGACTTTATCTATGACTAGGTGACAATCAATTTCTATAAGCTTTGTTCTCTCATGGAAGATAGGGTTTGCAGCAATGTGAAGGGCTGCCTGACTGTCACAGAACAAAAGGGTTGCTTGAGGATGCTTTATTTGAAAATCATGAAGAACATATAAAAGCCAAATGATCTCACAGACTGCTACTGCCATTGATTTATACTCAGACTCAACTGAAGACCGTGAAACTATTTGTTGCTTCTTTGACTTCCATGAAATCAAAGACTCGTAAAGAGAGACACAAAATCCAGTGACAAATCTCCTAGTGTTAAGGCATGAAGTCCAGTCTGCATCAACAAAGGCCTTCAAGTGCAATTCTGATTTGCTTGAGAAAAACAACCCTTGGCCTAATGAACTCTTTAGATATTGCAAGACCTTATGAGCTGCTTGCAGATAGGGCTCTCTAGGATGTGCCATGAACTGACTGAGTCTATTCACAACAAAGGTTATGTCAGGCCTAGTTATTGTTAAGTATAGTAACCTTCCTATCAATCTTCTGTAGGAGCTTGGATCTTGCAACTCCTTCCCCTCATACTTACTAAGCTTGAGATTCTGATCCATAGGTACTTTGGCTGGTTTACATCCTAACATACCAACATCACCCAACACTTCAAGTGTGTACATTCTTTGGCATAAATTGATACCATCAATAGTCCTTGCAACTTCAAGGCCTAAGAAAAACTACAAATCACCCAAATCTTTTAGCTTGAATTGGTGATCTAATAGAATCTTCAACTCATCAATTGCTTGCTTGTTGTCACTAGCAATCAATATATCATCAACATAAAACAATAGGGCAATGAAAGAAGTAGAGTTCTTCTTAATGAAAAGAGAGTAGTCAGCGTTGGACTGTGTAAATCCAAGAAGAACTAATGCAGTGGAAAACTTGGCAAACCACTGCCTTGAAGCTTGTTTTAGTCCATACAAGGACTTAGTAAGCTTGCATACCAGCCCCCCCTTGTTATGGAAGCCTGGTGGGAGATCTATATAGACTTCTTCCTTCAAGTCACCATGAAGGAAGGCATTATTTACATCAAGTTGACAGAGGTACCAACCTTGCACAGCAGCTATTGCAAGAAGACATTTGACGGTAACAAGTTTGGCAACAAGTGAGAAAGTTTCAATGTAATCAAGGCCTTCTTTTTTAGTGAAGCCTTATATCTTTCCACAATCCCATCAGATTTGTACTTCACCTTATACACCCACTTACAACCAATTGTCTTTTTGTGAGGTGAAAGAGTTGTGAGGGTCCAAGTATGATTAGTTTCAAGGGCAGAAATCTTAGCTGCCATAGCCTCTCTCCACTTGAGATCTTTAACTGCTTGGTGATAGAATTTGGGCTCTTCAATTGAGGAAATGGCATTACAAAAATGCAAGTGTCTAGGAGACAATTTTTGAGAAGACAAGTAAGAGGATAAAGGGTAAGCAGTACTAGATGAAACTTAAGACACCTGATTGCACTTATAAGCTTGCAAATAAGCAGGTCTATGAGAAATCCTAGTGGATTTTCGAAGAGGTGGAATGGAAGAAGAAGGAGCAGGAGGTGCAACGTGGACAGAAGGAGAAGAATGACCAAGAGAAACATTAGATTGATCAAGATGGACATTAGACTGATCAAGGGAAATAGTGGACTGATCAGAAACATTAGAATGACCCCAAGGGAATAGGTAAGGAACCAATAAGAATAGAAGAAGGGTTAGAACAAGTATGAGAATTAGGAATATGCTCAATATTAGAAGTGGAGTCTGAAAATGGACAAGAGGGGGAGTCAAAAACAATAGCAGGTGAACTATATAAAGGAAAAGAGTGGGAGCCAGACAAGGAATGAGAATAATCTGAGAAAGGAAAGATAGACTCATGAAAGACAACATCTCTAGAAACAGTGATCTTCCTAGTATGAAGGTTAAGAACCTTGTAACCTTTCATATTAAAAGGGTAGCCTAAAAAGACACATGAAGAAGCTCTAGAATCAAACTTCAACCTGTGAACATAAAGGGTGGAAAAAAAACACAAGCAACTAAACACTCTAAGATGAGTAAAAGAAGGCTGTTTATGAAATAAAAGCTCAAATAGGGATTTATAACCCAACAAAGGCATAGGCAACTTGTTAAGCAGATAAGTAGCTGTCAAAATACACTCTCCCCAATATGTTAAAGGCAGGTTGGATTGAAATTTAAGAGATCTAGCAACATTTAAAAGATGTTAGTGCTTTCTCTCAACCGTAGAATTTTGTTGAGGTGTATAAGCACAACTCTTTTGATGCACAATGCCATGATCACTATAAAAGTTTGACAAAGAGAATCCAGGAACATTATCTGATCTGATTGCCTTAATACCAATGTTAAATAGAGTCAAAATCATGTTATACAAGGAAATTAAAAGCTGTTTAACATCAGACTTAGCTTTCATGAGATATACCCAAGTAGACCTAGTGGCATCATCAACAATAGTAAGAAAGAATCTAAAACCATCATAAGTGCAAACAGAATAAGGACCCCAAACATCTACATGAATCAAAGCAAATGGCTTAGTACTCATATTATTGTTTGAAGGAAATGTCAGCCACTTTTGCTTAGCCAAAGGACAAATGGTACAAATGTCATTACATTTTAAAGAAAAAGAAGGCAAAACATCTTGCAAAGATGACAGTTTATTAAAAGAAGGATGTCCTAATCTAAAAGGCCAAAAAATGGACATATCTTTATTAGAGACAGATGCTGAAAAAGCTGACTTGGGAAGCTTGTTGGTGGAGAGGTAATCTGACAGAGAAAGTGGAGTCCTAGAAGTACTGTTTTGCAGCAAATACAGACCATGTTGGACTTCACCCACTCCAATCGTCCTCCAACAAGAAAGGTCCTAGATGAAGCAAAATTGGTACAAAAACACAAGACAAAGAGGTAAGCTTTGAGTGATTTGATTGACAGACACAAGATTAAAAGAAAAAGAAGGAATACAAAGAACATGTTCAAGAGTAAGGGAATTAGACAATTTGACATTACCAATGTGAGTGACATGAGCAGATTCACCATTAGGTAATTCAACAACACAATGGGAAACAGCAATATAAGATTGAAAAAATGTAAGAGAACCAGCAATATGATCACTTGCACTTGTGTCAAGAACCCAAGTACTACCACCAAAAGTAGATCTATTCACAAGCTTAGCAGAGAAAATGGAATGCTTGAGATTACCTGCCAAAGGAGTTGATTGAGAAGTAGAAGCTTGGTTGGAAGAAACACTATTGGCCATAGCAATTGGACTATTCTGAGAATCAGACCCTTTAATCATGGCAAACAGTTTCTGGCATTGCTCCATTGTGAAAGGAAAATGCTGTGAAGTTGGAACAGAATCTTGAATAGAATCAAGAGAAGAGACCTAATTTGCCCTTGCTTTGGTTTTATATCCAGGAGGATATCCATGGATTTTGTATCATTTCTCCACGGTATGACCAAGCAATCCACAATGGCTGCAAGTAGGCCTCTCCTTTCCTTTCTTGAAAGTCTTGGAACCAGAACCAAAATTCATTGTTTTGGTTGCAAGGGCTGTGGATTCAACAAAAGGACCATTGTTGCTATGTCCAATTGACCTCTGCCTTTCATCTTGAACCAACAAAGAATATAGCTTGTCAACAGAAGGAATAGGATCCATCAACAGAATTTGACCTCGAATGTGAGAGAATGAATCATTGAGACCCATTAGAAGCTGCATAATTGCTTTTCTATGATGAAGATTGGAGATCTTTTCATTCACATTGCACACACACTTCTCACAAGAGCAAAGAGGAAGTGGTTCATAGTTTTGTATCTCATCCCACAAGATTGAGAGATTAGTAAAATAATCACTCACAGTGAGTTCCCCTTGAGAAATGCTAGCAAGATCCTTCTACAATTGATAAACCCTAGGTCCATTGTCTTGAGAGAACATGTTTTGGAGCTTCTTCCAAATTTCCTTGGTAGTTCTCGAATACACCATACTAGTTGCAATCTTAGGGGAGACACAATTGATGATCCAAGAAACCACAATTTCATTGCATCGTGACCAGCTTTGAACAAGAAGATGAACTTTCTCCATGGCAGAAGTCAGTGAAGCAAAGCCATCAATTAACCAATATTTATTTTTGATTCTAAGAGCTCTCTCTATGGGTCGTGCCCATGTGGGGTAGTTTTCTCCTCCAATCAATGACTGAGATACAAGAATCGCACTAGGGCTCTCAGCGTGATGAAGGAAAAAGGGATGTGATTCATCAATGGTAATGCTTGTAGATCCTTGATCGGAAGACGCCATTAACAAAGCTTCGAAAAGAAAAAAGGAAAAAAAAAAAAAAAAAAACTTAGCTTTTGAAGAAGAAGAAATTAGGCGAAAGCAAGAAAAGAATGCTTTGATACCATATCAGAAAATAGAGGAGAGTTCTGGAGAACTGAAATTGTATTTCATTGAAAAATGAATTGAATGAATAACCAATACAATCAGATATGTATATATATACACCTAAGCTATAACTGAACCAAAACTGTAACTAACTCAGTAACTAACTAGCAATCTAGCAGAATTAACCAAACTAATACACGTGCTTGTCACATGCTAAGTTAAATACATATATGAAGCTAAAACTACATGTCGTTTCTATCTATTATGACTTTTGCCGTTTACTATACAAACTGATTCTTTGGAGCTTTGCTTCTTATCTGTGCTTTGCTTCTTATCTGTGCTCCTCTTAGCTGCATTACTACTTCCTTTTGTATCTTGATGCTTAGAAACCTACTTTTACTTATCTAAGAAAAGTAAGTGACGTGGGTCTTAATCAAGGATTAATTCACAATGATAGATAAACAAGTGATGTGGTCTTAATAGAGTACTAATTGACAATGGTACAAGATTATCAAAAAAAAAAATGACAATGGTACAATGTCTCTTATTCCATGTAATTGATTCCATGATTATTATTATTTAAATAAATTTGTGTATTTTCTAGAATCTCCATGATTATGTGTTTAATTTTGCATACATACTTTATTACCTTAATGTTTTATAACTAATCTTATTATGTCTACCAATAGTTTTTCATTTGTGAGTTGTGCATTATGTTGTATTGATTAGATGTTATACAATGTTGCACTCCAAACATTAGACCCTCAACCTAATAAGCAAACAATGGATTGTGTGAGATTGTAAATGGAATGAATTAGCTAGAAATTAGCTCATAGACTATATATCTCTGCATCCACGACTTGTAAGCCTAACTTTTATTATATAGTATATATCTCTGCAACCAAGGCTTAGAAGTCCAACTTTTATTAGATAGTATAGTATATGATATAATATGATTTTTGAAAATATAAAAAATGTGTTTATCTGATATATATCAGATAAACACATTTTCTATTTTCTTACCATTCACCTTGCAACAAAACCATCATTGTCACTTTGTTTGCGTCACTTTATTTAAACGAGTGCATGATAACTTGGACATAAGAATAAGATCGACCAGACAAAGCCAAAACCAATATTTCAATTTTATTTATCACTGGGTAAAATTTGAAAGGGACAATTAAGACGAGGTACCGACATATATACATATATATGGTGCATTTTGTGAGATTTCTAAAACATTATTCTCTGCTTATAATGGTACCTAGTTTAGATTAGATGATTCAAAGATCCTCATACCTTAGGCTGTAATAAAATCTGTAACACGCCATTATTTTATCTTTAATTTATTTCATATTTACTTGTGCCCATAACAATAATAATGATAAATAAAGATATAAAATAAAGAAAGTGGCCCATGGTCTAATGACTTTAATTTAATTTGGGTCTAACGAGGTTAATTGACCCACTCTAAGGCATCTCCTTGAAGAATTAATCTACAATGAACTCATTGGATGAAGAATTCTGTGGTTTCAAACGGGGTCACACATATACATGGATAACAAATTAGAAGGATTTTCTCATGAAAGCACATTGAGATAAAGCATGCAGTTTCTGTCTCGATCTCTAATCTCTCTGGAAAATTATGCTTAAGTTGGTTTAAATAGGAATTTAAACTAGAGTTAAAAAGGACTGAAAATAGAGTTCGAAATAGAGTAGGCATTATGTTTCTTGCAACCTTGCTCGAGCGAGGCTTGAATCCACTTTAGCAAGTTTCTCTCTTGAAGGGATTTAATGAACAGCTTAGCTAGCTTGCCTTTGGTCATCTTGATTGAGTGACCCTTTATTTATTGTCTTCAGACTTTCTTTGAGCAACCATAAATATAGAAATTGACCCTCTTTTTACATCAAGTAAAATATATCAACATATTTAAATTTGATTATAAGAACTTGTTATAGAATGGATCAACACAAAAAAGTACCTTAAAAAATTAATTAAGGTCAACCGAATTTAACAAATTATGTCAACAATTATGAAAATAATTATTTTGTTAGCATTACTATGCTTGGGTCATTGGTGTGATTTAGTGCAGGTGCTCACCAGTGTTGTGATACCATGGAGAGGATAATCAGGAACAAAAGAAATATGCATTCCCACACACAATACTTGGGGTGATGCAGTTATGAAAAATGTTAAGAACATATAAATTTATATAACTTTTGTCACAACTCTTAGCATTTTTAATGAAATTAGGTTTAAGTTGAATTTCTATTTTTATTTTCAATGTTTTGAAATGCTTCAAAAAATATTATTACCATCATCTAATAAAGGAAAATGCTTATATGACTAATGAAAGTCACAAAATTGAGGTAACATTGATGATTGTCATTTATCATCAGACTAAGATATTAATTGGTTTATGATATGAGCAGGGATAAAACTCTAGATCTTTTATTCAATGACAAAAAACTTTACTAGTTGAGTTAACTAGAATCATTAACATAACCTGAATTTGTTTTGCAATATCAACATTTTTCATTTATGAGAGGACGATAAAGTCTTTTCAAAAAATTTTGAAAATATAAATATTAGAATCAAAAGTTATAAAAAAAAAAAAAAGAAAGAAGATAATTTTGAAACAAAAGTCAAATCTTTGGAATAAATATACCATTTAACTTAAAGTAAAATCAAAATAGGGAGAGGGAGTGAGTTTCAATTGACTTAATTAATAAAGTCTATAGTAATTGAATAAAAGATCTAGAATTTTATTTCTGTTTAAAAAAAAAAAAAACTTATTAATATTTTGGTCAAATTTACCGTAGGAGCGTTAAACTCTCTGATGAATATAGGGAGGGGGGCCATGAACTTTGTAGAGTACCAAATTTTGAATACACTTTCCTATTAATATTAATATTATTATTATTATTATTATTATAATTATAAGTTTATAACTATCAAATTATTAACAAATAAATAAAAATTACGATGGGGATAAGTGCTCGTTTCAATTTGCGGAAATTTATATTGAAGGAAGTGCCAGTTAAGACTTAAAAAGATCAATAATCAAGTTGTCAATATTGTTCATTAATTAATCTATTAAAACTATATTATTCCTAGATTACGGAAACTAAATATTAAATTAAGGGCAAATAACACTCCCCTCCCTTGAGGTTTAGAGAAATGACACTCACCTCCAAACTTGAAAAGAAAAAACACTCCCCCCTGAGATTTAAAAAAAATAACACTCCCCCCCCTTCTGTTAATATTAGTAACGGAATATAAAGCATATTATAAAACATGTTGCTTATGTTGATTTTTTAGTCTCTTATAGCATCTTTTCAATTGATTTTTTAAAGTTTGATGATCCTCTTAGATTTTTTAATCGCTCATCTCTCTAACACTTTGGATCAAAATTTATGAAATAAAAAAATTTGCTGAAGCTTTCAAGCTTTTATTGTTTAAAAATGAGTTTGAAATTTTCAAAGTCATTTATCAATATAAAAAACTTTCAAAGTCAATTTTGGGAATACATTATTAACTAAAGAGTACGTTAGTGCACAACATTTTTAACGCCAATTTAACATAGTTTAGATAAATAAATGTCAAAGGGGGGAAAATGTTTTTTCCTTTAAGTTTGGGGTGAGTGTCATTTTCTCAAACCTCAAGGGAGGGGAGTGTTATTTGCCCTTAAATTAATTCTAATCACATTAATAACTATGTTAATCATGCCCATCTTCACTTTTCAAGAAACAACAACATGAGAGCATCTCCAACAGCTATTGTAAAGTTAAATTTGGACCACCAAATGTTACTGTACACACTCCAGCAGCTTCTCCAAATGCACATCTACTCTAAATTTATTTTTCAAGTTGCTACAGTAATTCTCTGAATGTAAAGAATACTGTAGCAACTCTACTCCTTATTTTATCTTAAAAAAATACCCGGCTGAATAAAAAAAAAAAAAATTTCTTTCTCTTTTCTCCTCTGTTCTTTGTTCATCTGTGTCTCTCTCTCCAACGGTAAAACACAATCAAAACACACACAATCTAAAATCAGAATAGAAACAACAGATCAAGAACAAGAAAAAATACAAATTTAATTAGAACAACAAATCTAAAATCAAAACAAAAACAACAGATCATGAGCTTGAAAGCCTATCTAAGCTCCCTTGTAAGAACAAAGTGCATCAGAACAAGAAAAGAAGGAAGAAGAAAAAAAAAGAAAAAAAGATCGACGAATGTATGGTCGGTTGTGTGTGTGTGTGTGTGTGTGAAGTGAGCTCAAGAGGAAAGAAAATAGAAGCAAAATAGAAATCAAAAGATCACGCTAGAGAGTCTTCTAGAATCAAGTAGAAATAGAGAAAGTAAAAAAAAAAAAAAACCAAGAGAGCTAGAGAATGAAAGAGAGAGTCCGGAGTGTTCTTGAATGTGAGGGAGAAAAAGAAAATAAAAGGAGGGGGTGGGGGGATAGATATAGGTGGACACGTGTGTGGTGGTTAAAAACAAGAAAAAGAAAAAAAAAGAAAAGAAATAAAGTATGGATGAGAATGGATTGAAAGAAAGAAAAAATAATATAAAAATAAAAAATCTTAATTGACAAATGCTATCACAATATTTTTACAATAAATTTTAAGTAATAGACTATTATTAGTTAATATTAGTGAGTAAAAAAATAATTTCAATGGTGAATTCAAATTAAAACTAGTAACAATTTTTTACATAAATTTTGTTGTAAAAGTATTGTGAAAAATGTTGTAAATATAACACTTTTCATTGAAAAATATAATTGTTGGGATGAATATAAGAAAAATAAATAATGATAAAAAAAGAATAAAGAATGAGTGAAAAAATAATATTTAAATGAGATAGAGAATGAGATAGAGAATCTGTTGGAAAGTGTATTTGAAAAAGTGAATAGGTAAAATCTAAATGTTATTGTTCATTCTCCAAACAGTACAAAAATTTAGAGAAGCTGCTGGAGATGCTCTGAGAATGGAAATCAAGAATCCAGCTTCGTTGCTCTTTGCACCGTTGACCTCACTGCTGATCATCACCAGCAACTTAATCAGCACAACCGACGGCCACGATTTCACGATCGAAGAGGCCAGCATCGAGGAGATCCAACGAGCATTCACAGAGAACAGACTCACGTCAAGGCAGTTAGTTGACTTTTACTTGGACCGAATCGAGGAGCTGAATCCGCTGCTTCGCAGCGTAGTGGAGGTGGATCCAGACGCGCGGGATCAAGCGGACGTGGCTGATCGCGAGAGGGGGGTGAATGGTGACCGTTCGATGGTGGCGGCGTTGGGGGAGTTGCACGGAATTCCTGTGCTACTGAAGGACACGATAGCAAGTAAGGACAAGTTGAACACGACGGCTGGGTCGTACGCGCTGCTGGGTTCGGTGGTGGCTCGAGACGCGGGTGTGGTGGAGAAGCTGAGAAAAGGTGGGGCTGTCATATTGGGGAAGGCTAGTCTTACTGAGTGGTACTCTTTTCGTTCTTTGGGTCATGTTCCTAATGGTTGGTGTGCTAGAGCTGGCCAAGGCGTGGTGAGTTGTCACCTCTCTCTCTCTCTCTCTCATTATTTTTTTTTATTTTTATTTTTATTTGCAACTTTCACTAGCATCAATATAAGACTTATAAGTTAAGAGTTGTTTCTCAAAAAAAAAAAAAAAAAAAAGTTAAGAGTTGAAAAAATAAAAAAATCAAAATCAAAATTGCGAACTTAATTGTTGTATTATCAGTCTGAGAATTTCCTATTTTAGCTAACTTATTTGTATAAAATGAGATTAAAAAAAAAAACTAAAAATTAACTTAATTTTAATTAGATTATTGGAAATAAAGTTAAGATAAAAAGTAACATGAGACTCATAAATAGTGGATAATTTAAGCAAAAAGCTAGTTTATAATTGGTTGCAAAAAGCTAGCTTATAATTTAAGTAATATTTCTCTTATAAATATGGTGTTAGAAAGATCATAAATATAATAGATGCATGCATGAGATAATTATTGCTAAAAATAAGGGTGTGTATTTAATTATGAATATAAGTCCTATCGCAACCCAATGTCTCTGGATGGTTTTACTTTTATGTGGGTTAATGAGTTAAGTTAGGGTTAGGGTATATTTTTTGAAACTTAGGTTGGGTTAGATTCGAGATAGCAAAATTTTCAATCGAAGTAGTTTTTCACTTTATCAATACTGTTAAAAAATATATGTATTTAAAAAAATTTATTGTTTTCATTTTATTTTGATTTTTGAAACTTAGTTCAAATATGTTTTTTTTTAATAATTAGTTTAAATATGTTACTAGTCTCAGCAAAAAAAAATCAGTTACTAGTAATTGATATATTTTAGTATTTTGAAATTTAGTCTTGATGAGGTTAGAATATTAAGTCATATTATGTACTAATTTTTAATCATTTATGAATAATGAACTTAATAGCTCAAAAAAATAATAAGCTCAAATAATTAAATGAAAATCAATTTTCATAATAGTTGTTAAAAATTTCCATAACCTGACCACAAAATTCGACTTGATCCGTACAATTTGGATTAAGGATTGGTGCGATACCTAGCTGGGTGCAATTGGTATCAAGAGCTAAGATTAGAAGTTTAAAATTATTATTATTCTTTTTTTTACTTAGTCATTGGATCAGAAAAGTATTGCATTGGAGCTCAATCTCTACAAGTTAGCTAGACTGGGATAGTTTTTAGATCTACAATAGGTTAGGTTGCGGATTTTTCAACATGAGGAACTTGAGTTGGAAAATACTCCAAACCTAATCCAATCCAATTCCTACGTGAATGCTGCATTAGTTCAGACTGTAAATCAAGAGTACATTAATACATGAATGTTGCATTCAAGTTGTTCATCCTGGTTTCATTTTATACAAGTGACTTGGATAGCCATGGATAGATGATAGTTTGAGATCATTAATTGAATCAAACTGATTTAGATATGGAACACATGCAGAACCCGTATGTTCCATCAGGGAATCCATGTGGTTCGAGCAGTGGATCAGCCATTTCAGTAGCTGCAAACATGGTGGCAGTGTCACTGGCAAGTGAGACTCATGGCTCCATCCTATGTCCAGCTGATCATAACTCTGTTGTAGGGTTCAAACCCACCGTTGGGCTAACTAGTCGGGCTGGCGTCATTCCAATATTACCCCGCCATGACACAGTTGGGTAAGATCATATGTGCTTGTCTAGTCAGCCTGCATACACTTCAATATTATAACATATGATATTTGTGCTAAAATGGACTCGTTAATATGGTTTATTTATCATGTTGGAGTACATGTATGTATGAATTGTAACATCTGGATGGGGCTGTAATGATAATTGTTCATAATGGTAAAATTATAGGACAATAAGCAGAACAGTGTCTGATGCGGTTTATGTGCTTGATGTAATTGCGGGTTTTGATCCACAAGATTATGAAGCAACAAAAGAAGCAGCCAAATTTGTACCTGTTGGTGGTTATAAACAATTTCTTAACCTAAATGGGCTGGAAGGAAAGAGATTGGGGGTTGTTAGGAATCCATTTGTGAGCTCCTTAAATAAATCCTCTGTTATTGAAGAGTTTGAACGCCATCTGAAGACAATAAGGTATAAATTTAATTATTAAAAGCAAGTAATTCTTTGTGTTTTTCCTAAGTTAAGAAGCCTTTGAATATGTGCCCATCTTGTGGATAAATTCTTTGACATTCTAGACAAAGAGGTGCAACTGTAGTGGACAATCTTAAGATAGCAAATATTGATGTAATACTAAGTTCTAAACGAAGTGGTGAATTGACTGCAATGCTGGCTGAGTTCAAGGTGTCCTTCAATGATTACCTGAAAGACCTCATCTCTTCTCCAGTGAGGTCACTTGCTGACATTATTGCCTTCAACCAAAATAACCCTGATTTGGTAAGCAGTTTATTTTCATATTGTAATTAATACAGCAAAGTAAATAATGAGATTGATTGACTTACAAGTAGTATATCGGTACCAACTCTTTAAAAATTGCATTAGTTTTCATGTTCATTCTTTTTTCTTTTGTTTAATGTAGGAGAAGACTAAAGAGTATGGTCAGGCCACTTTTATTGCTTCAGAGAAAACAAGTGGGATTGGAGAAAAAGAAAGGCAGGCGTTTGAATTAATGGAAAACCTGTCACGAAATGGATTTGAGAAATTAATGATGGAAAATGAATTGGATGCATTGGTGACACCTGGTACAGGTGCCATTCCTCTGCTGGCAATAGGAGGTCATCCGGGAATTACAGTCCCTGCTGGTTATGACAGTGGCGGAATGCCATTTGGGATCTGTTTCGGTGGCATCAAAGGTACAGAACCAAAGTTGATTGAGATAGCTTATGCTTTTGAACAAGCCACCAAGATACGGAGGCCTCCTTTTTCCAAATCATTTGAAATGAATAACAAAGTTCTCTTCGGAAGTGTATAGTAATTTTCGTGTTAGAATGTAATTTTTATTTATTTACCCAAGAAGAAAAAAGTAATTTCTATTTGGTTCAACTGTATGAGTAACTCTATTAAGAAAGAAGAATTTAGCTCTGTTCTTTTTTATTGCCATGTGATTCTGGTGAAAGTTTAGATAAAATGGCGAGTGTTTGCATGGATGATAATGACTAACAAGGGCCTGGAAGAATTCCAACTGCAATCAAAATAGAGTGACCAAACATCTTATAGAGAATTGCTTTAGGGTGTGTGCTTGAAGCCTTAAGATATTACAGCCGTGGCTTCTTTTTTTCTTTTTTAAACAAATATTTGATCCTGATAAAAAGATAAAGTAAAATATCACTGCTATACAGAATTACCTTATGGTTTCTATCAGACTTCCAAGTAAATATCACTGTAGCATTTTCTTTCTTAGTACACTTGGAAGGATATAATTCATGCATCTCTAAAAAGATGATGTATGCATCTTCCATTGAGTTTACTTTGTAGTGGTGTTGGGGAAGAATGTGCATATCGTACAGATATAGTCAACAATCGTGTCAGTGAAACTACTATTCCATCTCCAATTTGGTGGTTACTTTATCCTACAGTGATGTATATGATAAAAAAAGATAAATACAACGATTGATAGTGTGATATGATAGTGGGGGTGCTGTTGGTGATTATGGTTATGAAGAATGTGACCATCTTGCATAGGCATACAAAACCAATTCAGCCTTTTCCACAGCAAGATGCATTGCTTCAATGGCTGCCAGTTCAGCACTAAGCTTCTCTATCTTCTCATCCCTGATTCTGATTCTTCTAATTACAATACCATCTGGTTCATGCCACCAAATAAACTTCTCTATCAAAGAAGTCACCATTCATGATCTCCAACTCGCTTTCAAGCAAAACAAACTCACTTCAAGGCAACTGGTTGATTTCTATCTTAAAGAGATTCGTAGACTCAACCCAATCCTTAAAGGGGTCATAGAGGTGAACCCAGATGCGCTATGTCAAGCTGATAAGGCTGACTATGAGCGCAAGGCTAAGGTTCCAGGGTCACAATCTAGGTTGCATGGTATCCCAATTTTGCTCAAGGATAATATTGCAACCAAAGATAAGCTTAACACCACAGCTGGCTCATTTGCATTGCTTGGCTCAGTTGTACCTCGGGATGCAGGCGTGGTGTCCAAGTTGAGGAAAGCCGGGGCCATCATCTTGGGGAAGGCAAGCTTGGGCGAGTGGTCCCATTTTAGGACTGCCAGGGGTCCGCTTGCTTGGAGTGCCAGAGGTGGCCAAGGCAAGGTGAGTCCAGGATCAGGTCCATGACTTCTTATGAAGTACTATAATTTTGATAAAAGTGGACAGGAGTCAAGTTTCAAAGACAATGTATCTATTACATTTTTAATATAAATCATGCCTCTTTTACTTTTTTTCTTTCTTGCTGAACGTATTAAATCATGCTCTGCTAGCGCAGAAAGCATTTCAATTTGGGTAAGCAGTTCTATACGACTTGGAAATTTAATTGTCAAGTAATTCTCTTTTGATACTTTTTCCCGCTTTCCTTACAACAAGTGGGGAGGGTGGATGTAAACCCGGATTCTCCCCATGGGAAGATCTGGGACTATTACTGAGCCACAAAACTCTTGGCATTTTGATAGTTAATTACAACATGTTAGTAATGGAGAAAATTAGATAACAGTACCTAAGTCCATAAGAATGGCCCTAAAATCTTTTAGAATACAAGCACAGGAATGTGTTATTTGTTGATGTTTTGGAAGGGTGTCAACTTTAAAGTATATGGCTTTTCAATTTCTACAGCTAAATTTTAAATCAAATAAAATTCTACTTGATCATTTCAATAAATGGATTATATAACGACTGGCATGAATTATTTCTACAAAACAAGGACTATGTTTTTGTGATGGTGTGCAGAATCCTTATACATTAGGAGAACCTTGTGGTTCAAGTAGTGGATCATCAATATCAGTGGCGGCAAATATGGTGGCAGTATCACTGGGGACTGAAACTGATGGGTCAATTATATGCCCTGCCAGTTTTAACTCAGTAGTTGGCATCAAACCAACGGTCGGTCTCACTAGTCGGGCAGGGGTTATCCCAATATCTCCAAGACAGGACACTGTTGGGTAGGTGATCTACATGCATTTGTTGTTTTAAGCAGAACACAATGACTTTCCAAGTTCTGCAATTGCTGTAAGTGACCTGCAAGTAACATATACACCTTTTATAACTTAGCGTTGCCAACATTTTCTCAGCCTTTTTGTCTTTAGTTTGTTTCAATATTAACGTTGTTAAATTGTTCAAGACAGCTCTAATTTCTATTTTTATTTTATTGTATGACATATGGTTATAACCTCTTTAAGTATTGTCTTGGATGGAATAGGCCCATTTGTAGAACAGTATCAGATGCCGTTCATGTTCTTGATGCCATTGCTGGCATTGACAACAATGATAATGCAACTTTTAAAGCATCAAGGTACATTCCAAGTGGTGGATATGGGCAATTTCTAAACTTTGATGGGCTTAGAGGGAAAAGACTGGGGATAGTGAGAAATCCTTTCTTCGATTTGGGGAATAATACTTACTTGAATCAAACTTTTAAGCAACATTTGTACACATTAAGGTAACATTACACATTTTCCATGTTCCAAGGATCAATTTAGGGTACTTTAGTAAACATGATAAAAAGACTTCCTGCAAATCAGGCAAAGAGGTGCAATTCTGGTAGACCATCTGGAAATAGCCAACATTGGGATGATCCTTGATTATAAAGCGAGTGGTGAAGAAACTGCATTGTTCGCAGAGTTCAAAATATCGTTAAATGCATACTTGAAAGAGCTAGTATCTTCTCCAGTCCGAACCATGGCTGATGTGATAGCCTTCAACAACAAAAACCCGGAATTGGTAAGCCTACAAGCATAGTTTCTCTCTTTCATTTATATTCATGTAAAAAGCTCACCCTTGATTATGACCACTTTGGTGGGGTGGCAATACAGGAAATGATCAATGAAATTGACCAAGATCACTTTCTAAGCGCAGAAGCCACAAAAGGAATTGGAAAAGTTGAGAAGGCAGCATTGTCAAATTTAGCAAGACTGTCAAAAGATGGATTTGAGAAATTGATGACAAATAATAAGCTAGATGCCTTGGTGACTCCTAGTTACTATGCTTCTAGTGTCCTTGCAATTGGTGGTTTCCCAGGAGTAAGTGTTCCAGCAGGATATGACACTACAGGGGAGCCATTTGGCATTTGCTTTGGGGGGCTAAAAGGTTCAGAGCCAAAGCTGATTGAGATTGCATATGGCTTTGAGCAAGCAAAAAAGATCAGGAGGCCTCCTTTATTCATGCCTTGAAGCTTGTGATCGGGTATTAGGGATTTTAAACAGTGATATGCCCCAAGACAATGTTAGTAATAATGGAGAATTAGGGATTTTAGTAAATTTACGAAGTGGGTATTCAGTTGAGGTAAATAATGGATCCGGCCAAAAGAAAGTAGGCACTAAGAAGTTGAATTCGATAAAGAAATGAGATTTTATATTTTGCTTCTAATAGAAGTAATGATAAGGATAAAATTACACTTTTTTTTTTTTTTTTTATATAGTTCCGTACCTATAATTTCAAGCATGATGTATACTTTTTTTTTATTTTTTCCTTTTTTTATTATATTGATGTTCACATTTAAAAAATAAATTGGATAGTGAAGCCGCACCATAATGGCTTTGACACAACTACTCCAATACAACACAACTGCCCTCTCCCCCTCTGCCCCTTCTTTCATTAATTTTACTTTTGGGTGGGGGAGAATTAGTATCAAAATAATTCAGCTTAAACGAAGTTTAGCTCCAAACTTTTTTCCAATTCATTAAGTGATGATTAATTGATTATGACTATTTATGTACGTTATTTAACCCATTAAGTGATGATTTTATGAGTATTTATGTATCCTATTTAAACAAGTAATATGATGATTAAAAAAGTCATGTGACTAAAATTATAGATAGACGACTTCTTCAATTGCCACATGCTTATTTCAATCTTCTACTATTGATCTTTTTTGCTTGATGATGAAGACAAAATGTACACACATTTAGTATTCTCAAATGGAATTGTGATGTAATTAGTTTAATTTCAGCATGAGTGACCTTAATGTAATATGCTTTTAGACAAAATGACAACAATCACACATTGTTTGAAGAATAATTCATAGCTACTTGAAGCTTTAATTATTGGCTAGAAATTATAACTTCTTGCAAACCAATAGCAATTTTCTACTACAAAGTCATTCTTATAGTAAAGAATGACTCTTTGTTTTCTAAGGTAATACAATTTGATATATAATATATAATTAGAAAATAAGATATATAGTTTTTTTTTTTTTTTGAGAAACCAATAAAATATATAGTTAGATGTCAACGAAACATATTTGGAATTTTTTAAAAATCCTTTTGTCGTATATTATAATAGCATTTGTAATTTTTTACGGCACTACAATACACATATTCAACACATTTTAATGTCTTTTAAATAAAAAAATTAAATAAAAATAAAGTAGAAAAGAAATTTATGGAATACTTAAAAGGGAAATGTTATGTTCACAACATTTTCACAACAAATTCTATATAGCAGGTTATTACGAGTTGTTATTGATAGGGTAAAAAAATAATTTCAGTGTTTAGTTCAAATTAGAACCAATAACAACTAACCACCTATAATTTGCTAACTTTATACGTGTCATTGTCTTATAAATTTTCAAAAAAATACTAGATTGATTGATTGATTTGAGAGCTACCAATAGCTCACAAAGCAAATATCCAATGAAAAATTAAAAACCACCATTGCGTATGCATAACTGTATGAAATATTTCCTTTCAAAAAAAAAAAAAAAAAAAACTGTATGAACTATTTGTGATAAATAAGCTATTAACCTACTGCAAACTAATTTGAATACAAAGCAAATATCCAATAAAAAAAGTTACATAGCTCCATGAACTTTTTGTGATAAATAAGCTATTAAACTGACCAAATCAAACTGGAAAGGTCCTACTAGTACTGGAGGAGACATGTAGCTCCACTGTCTGTCCATTTTCCTCCTCATCAATCTCTCCTGTCAATTCCTCCAACGATTTTCCCTTCGATTCTGGCACCAAGAAGGTAAACAACATTCCAAAGAAGTTGATGCACCCAAGCGCAATAAGTGAATTCCTCATTCCAATACCTGTTGGATAACCTGCATCAGTTTTGGCCGGGTTGGTGCTTTGTGCAGCATACAAAAATCCGAAGGCCCCAACAATTGCACCAGCCTTTCCAGCTGCTGCTGATATTCCATGACATGTGGACCTAAGCCTTGCAGGAAATATTTCTGCTGGTATAATAAATGTGGTTGCATTGGGTCCAAAATTTGCAAAGAAGAAGGTAAGGGAGTACATGACAACAAACCCTATTCGGTTTTCACTGAGAGTCCAGTGATGGTAAGGGATAGCAAGAGCAAACATAAAGACAGTCATGAAAAAGAACCCCATAATTTGGATTGTGCGCCGTCCCAAATAATCAATGAAAGCCACTGTAAACCAATACCCAGGAATAAGACCACATAAAACTATTAGTGTTTGAGCTCTTGCAACTGTAAAAGCCTCTTTGAGAGCACTCATTGTTGGTGCCGCTGGAATCCAACCAATTGCGCTAAAGATATCCTTCTGGAAAAGATTTTGGCTATAGAAGGCAATGTCCAACAAGAACCAACAAACAGTGGTTCCAACCAAGTGACGCCCGTGGCGTTTCATGAATTGCTTGGAGAACAAGCCAAAGGAATTCTTGCTTGTCTCTTGAGCAGGGCTCTCTATATCTGTCCTGACTTGTTCAGATTCGGGTTGGAGATCCACTTGTAATACCTTAGACATGTCTTGTGCGGCCAGTTTTGCATCCTTGGCAACCAAGGCAGTATAACGAGCAGTCTCAGGCATTTTCATACGCCAATAGTAAGTGAGAGCAGCAGGGATAGCTCCAAACATCAAAATTATCCGCCAGACGTAATCAGCTTGCGGTGGCAATGAGGCTGCAGGATTAATATTATATGCAGGACCCTTGTATGCATGATCAAAGGTACTTGAAACTATCAAAGCAACAATCCCACCAGTCAAATTTCCAAATCCTTGCATAGCAAAAACTGCAGCAATGAATGCCCCACGAGTCTTTTTGTTCGCGTATTCAGACATGATTGTAGCTGAAAGGGGATAATCGCCGCCAATACCAAAGCCAAGCCAGAATCGGAAGAAACACAATGTGGCCATGACACCCTTTGCTGAGTGACCAAAGGACAGCCCTGAGGCTAAGGCACACACAACCATGAGAATAAGGGTTATTCCATACACCCTTTTGCGGCCTAACTTGTCACCAAGCCAACCGAAGAAGAGCTGTCCAGCTAAGGTGCCACAAAATGCAACACCATTCACAGCATTTGCTACGTTGGGAGGCAATGTTCCAGGCTTTAATGAACCTGGAACTGTGTAGTATGTGCGGCCAAGTAACTTGGTTACCAGGGAAATGCAAAAAAGATCATATGCATCAGTAAAGAAACCCATTCCAGCAACCAGAATTGCCGTAAAATGGTACCATTGGGTCTTCGCAGCGTCCAGTGCCTTGAGAACTCCTAGTTGTTCTCTAGCCATTGATAGAAATCTTCACAAATTTTGGTGTCCTCTGTTAACAGTCGCTGAAAATTTTCCTGCATAAAGAAAAGAAAGATATCAACAACTATCTATCGACCAAAGAAAAGAAAGATACAAACTATATAGAAAATAAATTCTCTACGAAAATTGGTACGCAAATCGATCATTGCCCATGTATTTTCAAGTTTATTCATTAATAATATAAGTAGGATAGGCATAATATTACAAGTGATAGGCAAGGAAGTAGAAGTCGTCAAAACAAACTAACAATTTGAATTAATAGTCATAAAAATATTATCACCAAAATTACCAAACTTCAATATCAACAACACACACACACACACAAAAACCCAAAAACAAAATTAAAAATAATAATAATAACACACCAAAACACAATAAATTACTTGGAAAATACTTTCATTCTCTTTGAAGAAAAAAAACTACCAGACAAACTTCAAATAAATTTATTATGGCAAATTCCACTAACATACTCTAAACCAAGACTAAAACTTTTCAAAACTGACCAATTTGGTCTCTAAAGCCAACTTAATCCCTAATTAGGTAGTTATTTTTTTCTCAACTGTTATGGGGACTGAGTTGGCCTTAGGGACTAAATTGATCAATTTTAAAAAGTCTTGAACTTGATTGGATATACCCAAACCTCACGATATGTTAATGGAATTTATCCAATTTATTATTACAAAATCAATAGCATCTTTTCAAATCTATATTCAAATTGAGATCCACATCAAATATAATAATATTTTTTTCTCTAGAAATATATGTAAACTCACCTATCTACGCTATTCTCTATATTTCACCGGCCAAATAAACCTGCAGCCTGCCCTTTATTTATATAAGGGCACTGTATCTACTAGTTTTAATTGAATTAGATATCTATTCTATGTGGTAACTTCTGTCTCCTAATTCTAATTGAATTAGGTTTCCATTTGATTTGTAGCTTCTTCTCCTAATTCTAATTGAACTTCTCTCCTAATTGAAATTGAATTAGGTTCCATGTAATTAACACGGTTATAAATATAATTTTGCATTTTTTTAATCATATCATTCTACTTAAGAATATTAAAAAAATATATATTTTATGAAATAAAGTCACCAGCTTTAATTTTAATTCATCAATAGAAAAAGTTTTGAAAGGTTTGGATTGAAAGTTGCTTTCATAACTTTGAATCTAAATCCTTGAAAAAAAAATTTAATTTGAAAAGAGTAAAAAAGTAAAGATTGTTGTGAGAGAATTTAACAGAATATGAACGCATCTTTAAAGATTTTGCATAAGTAACAAGAAATATACTCACACAAATTATTAAAGGAAAAACAGACACAAACATAAACCATTAAAGGAAAAACATACACAAACTACTATTAAAGAAAGAATTGCACAAACACAAACCATTAAAGGAAAAACATACAGAAACTACTATTAAAGAAAAAAAAATACAAAAACTAAAGAAAGAAAGCGATGAAAACTAAAGAGAGAAAGCGATGAAAACTAAAGAGAGAAAGCTATGAAGAGAAATTTACGTACCTTGAGGATGAGAAAGAAGTGTTTGTAGAAACAAAAGAATAGTTTGCGGTAACACACATAAGTTTATACATATAAATATATATATATATAGAAGAGTAAGTCGGCACCTCCTTTATATGAAGGAGTTTGCATTGCATACAAACATGATTTGGAGACATCCACAGCCAATAAAATCCCATTCCTAATGGGAGTCTTAATACATGGACACCGGCTAAGTGGAGTTAATCTAACTATATAGGTATCTATATGATCTTCTAATATCTATTTATATAAGACTATTACCCTTATCTTTTTAATTTGGTTTTATTTTTTATAATTAATTATCATTATCATATTCTCAAAGAAATTGGAGTGGTCCTTAATGAATTACGTACGAGGAGTTGTTGAAAGTTGAAACTGTGGAAAGCTTTGTTGAATGATTATTAGTTATGTTGTTTAAACTTGCCAACTCATCATGGTTGAAAAATACTTAGAATCAGTATTAACAAAAAAATAAAAATAAAAAATTGATGATTTGCATTAGAATATATGAATATATAAGATCGTGAGAATGGAAAGATTTCATTGGATCATGCTGACGAGGGGAAACTTTTGCATCTCAAGAAATTTTTTGATGAAATTTTGGTTTGTGATAATTGGTTTTGGTTCAACAGAGGCCATATTTGAAGGCTAATTTGGGTTTGAATTTGAGATATTTCATCTGAATTCTGATTCTTTCAAATAAGTAATTTTTAGAATGTGTGCTTAGGCATGACTATTCTTGATTCAGGTTTCGATTTAAGGCAGCCTGTGCTTCGTTCTTTCCAACATGTATCCCATGCACCAAATCCTCTAAGTATTTGCACCGAAATAATACGTATTTGACTATATATATATATATATATATATGATTGCGAGTCAATTATTTTATCAATGTATAAAAATTTGAAGCATCTTGATTTACTATGATATTCTATTATAGATTCACAGAACCTTGTAACTTAGGGTTCAAATCTTCCTCCTTCAAAATAGATTGTCATAGTAAATCAAGCAAGGGAGTCAATACCGTACCGAATGCTATACCGTTTGGCCAACGGTAAGATATATTTCGGATATCAGTCAATACCGGTATACCGTTTCGGGTTTAATGCTATTTTTTATATTTATAAATATATATATATATATATATATATGTGTGTGTGTGTGTGTGTGTGTGTGTGTGTATATGTTTGTTTGTTTGTGTGTGTGTGTGTGTATATATATATATTACAATAAATATAAAAGTTTACTATAAAATATTTCCTAGCTCAATTCAGAACTAATTATTCATGATTTTAGACTTTAGTATCAATTAAAAGAAAAAAAAAAAAAAAAAACACAATATAAAAAATAGAAAGCTTAAAAGTTACCATTGCATGCTAAGAAAACAAATAATACTAATAAGTTAATGCAAATAAGTTATCATTTTACCTTAACTAAAATTCAAAAATTACAAAACTTAAAAAAAAAAAAAAAAAAAAAAAAAAAAATTCTGTACCGACTGGTACGCCCGGTACTGGCTGGCATTGCCCGAAATTGGCCGGTATTTTTTCCGATACGAAACAAAGGGGTTATATGTACCAGATTGCTTGCCAGTACGGTATATACCAGCCAGTACGGCTAGTACGGTACGAAATCGACTCCCTTGAAATCAAGATGATTAAAAAATTATCATTGTAGATATCATTATCAAAATGAACAAAACCTAAATATATCAATCACACACAAAAATACAATAATGTATTTAAAAAACATTCTCTTGCTCTTTGAAGGGAAAAAATTCAAGACAAATTCCAAATTAATCTATTATTATAAAATCGATAGCAATATTGAGATTTCCATCAAATATAATAATATCTTTTTCTCTAAAAATTTAGATAAACTCAGCTAAAAATCAAGTTCACTAATAGTAAATTACTATCTCCTGAACTAGGTGCAGTTATAGTTATAGTGTTATATATACACGACAACGTTCTTGACCCATGAAAAACTTATTCTTTTAACAAAATGTGAAAAAAAAAAAAATATATATATATATATATATATATATTATTCACATGTGTTTACTATTTTTCGAATCCCAAGGGCTAGCGTGAGGACAGTATAAAAAATAATTAAAAAATAAAAAAATAAAAAAAGAAAAGAGAAAAAAAGAAAAAGAAGAGTAGCATAAGGAATTGTAGACTAGCTATAAGGGAATCGTGATTGCATGGTGCACTAGTTTTGGAGTGATGCTACCTATTCACGCACGTTGAGTTAGTAAGTTTTCATTGATTCTTACTTGGACCTATCACTAATATATATATATTTTTTTATCCACCACTAACAATTTGCCTCATCAATTGGTGTCAAATTTAATTTTGTCAAAACTTTTGTATCTTTAGATTTTCTCATAGTTTTGAAAGATTTGGATTGAAAATTGTTTTTGTATCTTTGGAGGTAATTCTTTGAATAAAGAAATTTTAAAAAGAATAAAAAGTAAAGGTAAAAACTTGTTGCATACACATTAATGCACACACTTTTACACAAATACGAAAAAGCAATTGAAAAAAATGACTTAACGTGTGCGTAAAACTAATAAACACTACTCAAAAGTAAAAATTGTTGGGAGAATTGCACTATGCTATAACCAAGTGGTATTGCATGGGATATCAATCCCCTCTAAGGATGTGTGTGGATCGATGATGTTTAAGGATGTAAAACTCAATTAACTAATGGCACGCATGGGTTGAGTTGGAGGGTTGTTTTTTATAAGAAATATTTCACAACCCAATCCAACCCACATTGTTCGGGTTGGGTAAGGGTTAGGTAGGGTCCTTGAGTTGTGCACTTTTATACATGTTTCATATCTTATAAACAAATTAGGAATTCTGTAAACTATTTCAGTATTTATTTTCAATAAACTATTATAATTCACATAGAGTTGGGTTCAAGTTACACATGATGTAACTCTAAGTAATATTACACCACCTAATAATTTGTTAATGAATTTATATTTTGAAAATTTTATCGTTGGATTATATGTTCTAAACATGTGTGCCAAATTTCATACCAATCGAATGTTATTTACCATTCAATCCATAAACTCATCTTTTATACATTATTTTAAATTACAAAAACTCGAATTTATATAATTGATAGATGACATGACTATTGACCTTTAATCACCTTGAAATTGTGTAAGCATGAAGAATATACAAAGATAATGTAATCCAATAGACGATTTGTCAAAATTTACATCCAATTAAAAAATATTGATTGGTGTAACATTGCTTAGAGTTACACCAAGTGTAACTTGAACCTAACCCATTCACATAATATACTTAAATTATATTCCAAATTTCTAAAATTATCAAAACTAATTCTCAAACAACCAAAATAAGTCTTACTAAAAAAAAGAAAATAAAGAAAATAAAATAAACTAATTTATATATATATATATATATATGAGTTGGGTTCAAGTTACACCTGGTATAATTCTAAGCAACGTTACTCCACCCAATAACTTGTTATAGAATTCATATTTTGAAAATCTCACCGTTAAATTACATGTTCTATATGTTCTTAACATTCATGCCAATTTTATATATGGTGAGTTGGATTAAGTAAGTTGGGTTAGAATACTATCATCCTAACTCCCATGAAAACCAACTCAATAAGTTGGGTTGGGTTGGGCTAGTTTCGTTAGGTTGGTGGATTGGGTGCACACTCTTACAATTAACTATAATAATAATAATAATAATAATAGAGAAGTATAAATAATAAATATTATTTCAAATCGCCAAAAGCTTCAATAAAACTATTAAGTTCTTCCCATGATGAGAAACTGAGTTCATGACTTCAAATCCCCTTAGTTATTGTATTGTAAGGGAAGAAAAAGATTTACTACAAATTAGTGTCATAACATTTGTTCCTCGTAAAGCATATCTAATAATAACACAGTGAGGGATTACTGCATCTATTACAATTTGATTATTGCAAAGTGCGGTTTAATTAGGATACCTTTGTATGTTTTTAACATTTGTTTCTTGAATTGTGGCTTCATTCTAAATGGCAGGCATGTAATAGCAGTAGTACCTATAACATTATGTGTAGCTAGGGATGGCATATTTTGCCAAGTAACATAATCTTTTAAAATACTTAAGAAAAAAGCACTAGATCAAATTTATTTAGTTATGTAACATCTTTTTTGGAACTCAAGTTTGTCAAACTCGAGTTCCAAGTGAAACTCGAACTTGAGTTTGACAAACTCGAGTTCCAAAAATGTGTTACATAACTAAATAATTTTGGTCAGGTGCTATTTAGTACATTTTTTCTAAAATTATGTTATTTAGAAAATTTTCTCAATTAGAGATAGAGTAATTATCCAGTACTTGGAGAGTAATACTTGTTCCTCTCAAATTTTAGGTGGCTATATTAGTTAAATTTATTGTATGATTCATTATTAATATAAGAGGATGAAACATTACTTCGAGAGTATTGATCACTAAATTTCTAGCGATCAATTGGCCAATATCTTGGAGCTTGGGATATCAATGGGTAGATGGCTGCAACTTAGCAATTCCATATAGATATTTAATATTCTTTTATCTAAGGGTTTGAATTTTTGATGAGCATGCCCCTTTCCAAATTGAAATAGGTGGGTTCAATTATAAACGTTTTCTCTAATTGTGAAAGAAAAGGAATGGATTGAAATAAGTAATAGATTTGAAATTTTCAAACAAATAGAAAAAGAGGAATCAGTCCTACTCCCACAATTTTTTTCTTTCACTGTTAAACTTTCATATCCTTTATCTAGATGAAATTAATTAATTAATTGCCTTAATCATCCCCACACTCCCCCCAAATAAAAAGAACAAAATTGCCCCCTCAACCTACTAAAAAATTAATTTTTATAAAATAACTCTTCATGAAATCATAGTAGGAAATTGTTCAAGGATACAACTCATGTATTTAAGACATCCATAGTTTTATTCTTATATTAGACTACTTCGAATCCATAGATAAGTCATCCAAAGTTCAAAAACTCTATCTGGTGTTGACTAATTGAATTAGCTAGCCTAGCCCATTACTTTCATGGCTACCACTTCATCAATGCTTCACATTCTCATAGCCATACTATCATCTGGATTCTTTTCCAATAAAGGCTACAGCTTCTCAATCAAAGAAGCAACCATTAGTGACATCAAACTTGCTTTCAACCAAAACCAACTCAGTTCAAGGGAACTGATTGACTTGAACCAAAAAGAGATTATAAGACATTAAGACTCAACCTATTTCTTAAAGCAGTCATAGAGGTGAACCCAGATGCACTAAACCAAGCTGATATGGCAGACAATGACCGCAAGGCTGGGACACCTGGGTCACAGGTCTAGGTTGCATGGTATTCCTATTTTGCCCAAGGATAGTATTGCAACCAAGGATATGTTGAACACCACTGCTGGCTCGTTTGCACTGCTTGGCTCAATCGTGCCTAGAGATACAGGTGTGGTGACCAAATTGAGAGAAGCTGGGGCTATCATATTGGAAAAGGCTAGCATGAGCGATTGGTCATGTTGAACACCACTGCTGGCTCGTTTGCACTGCTTGGCTCAATCGTGCCTAGAGATACAGGTGTGGTGACCAAATTGAGAGAAGCTGGGGCTATCATATTGGGAAAGGCTAGCATGAGCGATTGGTCTAATTTTAGGTCAACTAATTTTCATAATGGTTGGTGCGGCAGAACTGGCCAAGGGAAGGTACACCTTTCTTTGTGAGGGACCGGAAACTTTGAGGTCCTCTCAAAAAGAGATTTGGGTGCTTGGGGCACCTTTCTTTTGGGTAATTGTGTGAAGTCGTAATTTATTTTTTATAAAAAAATAAGAAAAAATAAAATACCATTCACATGTCTAAAAATATCTCAAATTTATTAATTGATTATATAAATACAACTTGGTAGAATAACTTTACAAGACTTTGGTCCTAAATGAAATCAATGTAAAATTTACAAAACTTTGATCCTAGTTCAATCTACCAAAATGAAAGATAAAACACTAGTCTACTATCCCAAAACCTATGTTCAAGAGCTAGGTTATAAAATGGGAAGGTGTTAGGCACCCATTTCACTCAGACGGAATTAGGTCTTCTAGACTCTAAATGACTATCATATACCATTTCCAAAAGATGCATGACATTACAATGACATTAAAAATCCCTAACTTAAATATTAATTCATTCTTTGAAAATCCAAAATCTGCAATTTTTATATAAGAAGAAAACCATTTTTTATTATAAAAAAGGTTCGGATCTATATTTAATAAAAATACTAATCAGTTTTTATTCAGAAAAAATTTCAAATCTGTATTTAATGAAAATACAGATCAGTTTTTGTTTAGAAAAAATTTTAGAAAAATTTTCAGATTTGTATTTAATAAAAATAAAGATTTATTTTTGTTTAGAAAAAATTTCAGATCTGTATTTAATGAAAATACAGATCTGTTTTTTATTTAGAAAAAAGTTGTAATGATTAATTGCAGATTTTGAAATTAAAGAAGAATTAAAACATGAACATGTTAATGAACTAAAGAAAATTCCAACTAAACATATGGACATGACATATATAAATTGGGAACAAAATCATATTGACAATGACATGGGACACATATTTATAAAAATAAATAAATAAAAACATGCGATGAACAACACAAATATACTAATTAAGAGAAAAAGAAAAATAAACGTAAAAAAGAAATTATATACCTACTTGCCTGAGTGTACCCTTCAATGGAAGAATACTTTAGAAATCAAAGAAATTTTCACTTCTTTGAGATGTAAAATATTTTACTTACAAAAAAGAAATTCTTAAAGCTAAGACTTTCAGAACGTTTTTAACGTAAAGGGAGCAAAGAATTCAGAAAAAGAAGAGCTAGAAGAGGGGGTCCTGATTTTTTTTTATCTTTTTCCTCTATTTATAAAGGTTGGATGCTTGAAAAATAAGTTGAATAAGATCAAATATGAATTGGAATGCGTCATTATCCTCAAAATTTTGAAAAAGATAGGTTTTATCTTAATCAGAAAGTTCCCGGGCTAGGCCTCGAGTTTGTGCCAATCGACACTTGGGAAGTCCCGATTGGCACTCCAAGAGTGCGAATTCTCCCTCTTGGATCGATGCCGAGTCCCTCTTCCAATTTAAAACAAATGATATATTAGGCTTTTCACAAATTAGGTTTTGCAATTTTTGATAGATTCAAGAGGTGTTGAAAGCCATCAATCGATTAAATATATGTCAAAAATCCTAAAATTGGAAACTCAAGTGTAGAACCTAACAATAGTCCTTCTTTAGAAATAAACTATTAAAATCACTTACAAGATACGTTTTGTTCACAGTTTGCCAACATAAGCATAAAACCTAGCAGCATCCTCTAAAGTGGAATACTAAAAGTGGGTCGAATGACTTTTATTCACTAGTGACCTTATTCAAGTAAATGAATTATAAAAAAGAAAAAATAAAAAAAGAAAAAGAAAAAAGAAAACCATTATTTTTTGGGCTTTTGATGATATGACATAATTTAGACATTTTACTATAAATGCAAGATCGAGATTAAAAGAACTCTATGTGCTAGAGTTTCCTAAGAACTCTAAATGATCTTAATCTATCTTTTTATTGGATTAATATATTATAAATTCCACTTACTCATTTTCACTCTTCTTAACACCCATGAAAAATTTCACACTAATCGGATATGTTATTTACTTTTAATTCATATACTCATGTTTTATTTATAATTTTAAAATGAAAAAAAAATTAATTTAAACATTTTATAGATTAGATAGTTAGTGAACTGGACCATTTTGAAATTTTATAAGCAATAAGGATATACAGAGAAAATATAATATAATAGTAAATTTGTCAAAATACAAATTTAAAAAAAAAATATTATTGGGTGTTGTTTTATTACTAAAATTTAAAGAACTTACAACTTTGAAGTCAACCCTGCCAAAATTTGTGGAAACTTTCTTTTAGGCACTATAATATGAAACAATGATATAGATTCCCACATCCATACATGGGTTTAAACTTTTAAGAGAGTGAAGATGAAACTGTGGACCAGAAGTGTGGGCATGCTGTTGCACATATATTGGCTATCGAGTATCGATGCCTAGCAAAAGTAGTTGTGTTTCGCCCGCATGCTATAGAGTTTACTTTTTTGTGATTTCACACAACCTTTATTTGGATAATGGTCCAATGGATACCAATACAGCCTTTCTTTTTTCAGCAATAATGAAGGAAACGATTATTGGATCTCACTATCTATGAGAATTGAGAGTGCTTTGCACTGCTGGTGGACCAAGTGGCGAAAAGTTGAAGGGTTCAATAAAATATCTTGAGCCTTGCTATAATTTGTTCTCTAACTATACTTTACATAAGCCCTCTAAAATTTGATTTCACTCATAACACGTATATTAATTGACTAGTTATGGTGATGAAAATGAAAGTGCAAAACTGTATATTTTGTACAGCAAAATATATGCATGAAAAAGGTTGGTAGCAAAATTGTTACCCAAAATAATTGAAATCATAATTTTAAGTCATGATTTCAAACTTGAAAACGTGACTTAAAGTCACGATTTCAATTATTTTGGACAATATATGCATGCACACTGAGTGTAATAAACACTGCTATGGGTATCTATTAATATTTCTCTTTAAATAAATGATTGTATGCAATTATACTTATGTGTATGGAAAAGGGTAGCAGCAACATCGTTACACTTACCCCAATCAATAATCAATTGAATATGGCTATAAATAAATATCTTGTCCGATTAATAATTACACTAGCAAAATTTTTAGTCTCAATGAAGCAATCCAAATTTCAAAGTGCTCGTGTTTTGCGTTGTGGGCGATGATGGCAGTGAAGGACTCCAAATGTGACATGCATAATAAAAGTGGCATGACTTTTATGGAATTACCTTGCAGTGGTTTCAGACACTTGTGTTGGACAATGAAGTTAAGTGGCTCTTCACGAATTGTCGAGACACCCTTTTGGGTGAGATATTCCATAACCTATTCTGTCGAAGAGATTGAAATTGAAAAAAAAAATTTAATATATGTATAGTTATATACACATGCAATTGGATAAGAATGATTGGGATTATGATCAAAAGTGTATGATCCAGTCCCTTTTTTCCCTGAAATTACTAAGAAAGAAAAAAAGATGGCCAATTTGAAATGTCCTTATACCCAGTTAAATGGAGCAATCATTTCTCCTAAAGAAGCATAATCTGTATGTTTTACTAATTATAATACACAATGACCTTTGACTTCTTTCCCTTTTTTTCTTTTAATTATTTTCAAAATAAAAAAAGTTGATTACAACTATGAGTATGGAAAGAAATTTGAGAGAAATACAATGTTTAAAATCTATATATAACTGTGAACAGTACTTAAAAAACAATTGGCTGGACGATATAACTGCCCTAAGAATTACAGACCAATTAAATTTAGAGGACACCATTTTTTTCTCATCTTGTTATGGTGACAAATCATCCCATCACTGCTTATTCTTCTACCTATATTATCATATGGGTCGCACAATACTGTCACAGGACATGGGGTTCTCAATCGAAAGGGCAAGCGTATATGAGTTCTACCTAAAACAAATACTAGCTTTTGTTTTTCTGTTCTTCTGTGGTGAAAAGGCAAGCGTATATGGAATATGTAAACTTAGGATTTTATGTATTAACAGCTATTTTTTAGTTTTTAGTTTTAGTTTTTTTTTTAAAAAAATTTCCTCTCAAGCATTGAAAGGAGAACAAAACAAGTCTGTTTAGATACCGTTTATTGCTAAAAATTGAAAACTTATTGCTGAAAACACTGTAACAAAATAATTTTTAAATGTGTATAATACCGTGAGACCCAATTTTAAAGTTATATTTGCTGAATTCTATTCAAGAGACCCACAGAAAAAATGCCAAACACAAACTCTTTTATTTTTCAGTGCAACCCAAACTTAACCTAAGTTTCTTTTTATTTTATATTTTTTCATGAAAACAGACACGGGTCATACCAGATCAACCTAATTTAACCCTTAAAAGATCAAGTCTGGGTAATTGACTTGACAACCCATTTTTGACATGAATTCGATTTGTACTAAAATCAGTCAAATTGAACCCAAATCTAAGTGACTTCCACCCTTTTTCCCAAGTCTAGCTGGGTTTTATTTTATTTTATTTTATTTTATTTTATTTTATTTTTATCGCGGTGAAAAAAAATGTCTATGGTCATTTTTTTTTTTTAAGTCTAAGGTCTTTTTAAAAGCAACTACTTTATTCATTTTAAATTACTAAAGAGTCATTTTATCTCGTCAAAAATCTATTTTACATTATCAGTTTTACAACAACTCTACATCATACATCATATTATTATTTTTTTCTTTCTCAACAAATTCAATCAACTAAACGTTTTGCATAACCGAGCCAATATAATAGTTCATCGCCCAAGTCTTCGGTTCAATCTACTTTTAAAAAGAAATTAAGGTTTTTTTATTTTATTTTAATAAGTACATTATCTTATTAACCTGTGGTTCTAGCTAACTCAATTGAATTATCTGATCGAATAAGTACACTCACACTTAAAAAAAACAAGCACCATATGGAATACTCTCAGCGACTTGAGTCTTGACCATGACCTGAGACATCCATGGCTACCAAATATTCACCACTGAGCTTTACTGTCTTCTCATCACTGCTCCTGATTCTTCTAGCCACAACATCATCCACTGCCCAAGCCATCAAGGCCGCCCATGGCTTCTCATCAATCGAAGAAGCCACAGTACACGATATCCAGCTAGCTTTCAAGCAAAACCAACTCACCTCCAGGAAACTCGTTGAGCTTTACTTTAAACAAATAAGCAGACTCAACCCAGTTCTTAAGGGTGTTCTAGAAGTGAACCCAGATGCACTGTACCAAGCTGATAAGGCTGACCATGAGCGCAAGTCCAAAGCACCTGGGTCACTCTCTCCATTGCATGGTATTCCCATTCTGCTCAAAGATAATATCGCAACCAAGGATAAGCTGAACTCCACGGCGGGCTCATACGCACTGCTTGGCTCAGTTGTGCCACGTGATGCTGGTGTGGTAACCAAGTTGAGAAAAGCTGGGGCTATCATATTGGGGAAGGCCACTTTGAGCGAGTGGTCCTATTATAGGTCCAATAGAGCACCCAGTGGCTGGAGCGCCAGAGGTGGCCAAGGCAAGGTGTGTGTTAGAATATTACTTAAACTATTGAATTCATCATTTTCTAACGGTTTATACTTTTGGGACAAATTCATATTTTCTGGTTATGTCAGAGCAGTTGTTGTTGAGTTCGATTTTACATATGGGGTCACTTAGCTACAATTCTATTTGACTAATTTAAGACGTACTTTTAAAGAAATCATATATGGATATGGTCAAGTAAATGAGATTGATGTTGGAAGAGAAATTGAGCAGGAGAGACTAACATTGCAACTTGCAAGTTTTTATTTTTGCGACTCCACTTCAATGCATGAATAAAAAATAACCATTTGATACATCTCCGAACAGATAATCCCTTTTCTTCTATTTCTTGTCTCAGTACACAGACTTAAGCACGTCAGGTGTTTGATTAAATGTCAGACACGATACAGGCTGAATGAAAGGGCTAACTCTCATGATATTGAAAGAGGAGTTGTAGTATATTTATAGTTGGAAAATACATTTTGGATTGCTATATCTCTTCCTATTTTGTTGTTGGATGAATCTATTCTAAAGGTAAGTTTGATCTTGCTGTCTAGATAAACTTGATCTTATACTCTGATCTAATATTCAGTACATACATCCACTTTTTAAAAAACATTTAGGCATTTTTTTGTTAGAAAAATAGTATGGAGTGAACAAGAAACTGACTCCTAATGTGTCCACTTAAACATTGAATTCAAGTGGTGAAAATCCTTGAGTCCCACGTAGAAAAGGAAAGAGGAGATAATATATGAGTTTATATGCTCATGAGCTGAACATTGGGTTGTGCTTTGGCATATGTGGATTGGGCCTTTTGTCCAAATATTGAGTCAGTAAGTGTTTGCGGTCCCTCAATATTTCTTTTGTCCTTGAGTCTATCCCAGTAAGAAGCACACACACAAACTTGACACAATATGGGTGTGGGATATATATATATATATATATGAAATTTATTTAATTAGTTCCTGGAATTGGGTCTACCCAACTGTTGCAAAAGCCCTTTTTTCCTTTTTAGTTAATTTTGTTATATCTAGTTAATTTCAAGTGTAGTACCAAATTCTACTTGATCATTCTATAAATGGAGGAAAGAAAAAATAATTGGCCTTAAGTTCCATAAGACTGTTTCGCTATGTTGTGCAGAGTCCTTATACAATGGGAGATCCTTGTGGTTCAAGTAGTGGATCAGCAATATCAGTAGCAGCAAATATGGCAGCAGTGTCACTAGGGACTGAGACTGATGGCTCTATCTTATGTCCATCCAGTAATAACTTGGTAGTGGGCATCAAACCAACTGTTGGTCTCACTAGTCGAGCTGGAGTCATACCAATCTCACCAAGACAAGATACCGTGGGGTAGGTTGTCTCCCACTCTTTTTTTCCTTGAACAGACTAAAGTTTACTCATAACATAAGAGACTAACAACACTCATTCTTTTCACCTCCAAAATGTAATTGAGCCTAGCCCACAAAAGAATGCACATGAGTAGCTCTGTTAGCATCCTCGTGGACCCATCCAAAATTATAACTTATAAAAACTTTATCTACAAATCTCTTGTAGCTTGACGAAGAGTCTTGTTGTTTAACTAACACCTCCTAGTGTAAACTCCAGGGTTAAAACCTCTCCCGAACTATGAATTATTTTTAAAAATAAAAAATAGGTCATAATATCAAACTCAATTTCCCAATGGGAGGGTTGCCTTGGACAATTAATGGTTTCTACACATAATAAACAATCCCCTTCTACTACAACTTGAGTGAAAGCTCACTTAGTGTATAAAATACAAGTGAATGTTTAGACCCTCAATTTCAAATTTGACCAACACAAGCTTATACTCGAATAATATACGTGTGGAATAATAAGTACAAGCAAAAACCCAAACAAATAAACAACTCTACACCATAATTAATTACAACATAGCAGCAATTAAAAGGTAAGAGTAAGGGTTAGAGAGATGCAAACAAAATAATAACACCAACACGTGTTATCGAAGAGGAAACTAAAGAACTCAGCGAAAAACCTCTTCGCAGCCTTCTAAGCGGTGAAATGATCCACTAAAGAATAAAGTTGGGATACACAAATTGCAATAGATCCTCTAATCCTAATCTACCCAATGCACCTAAGCCCTCCAAGCTTTTTGCTCTAATAAGGTTATGCCTAACCGTGTCTTCTTTAGTTTTCCGGATCCCGCAATAAGCCCATTGCATCAACCAAGTGAATTGGTCATCTCCGAATTGCTTCCCAAGCACCAAAATACCTCCTCACTGATTTGGGTATGGTGAGATAAGGATTTGGCTTATGAATCTCTCAAGGGTATGTCAATGGAGAATCAAAAGTCTAAAATTATGGATAAGTCAATTTTGGTTTTCTTTAGACTTTCTCTCTCAAAATTCTCTTTGCCAGGCCAGACTGTCAATTTTTGTCCTGTAGTGCTCCAGCTGTCATGACCCTTTGGCTTCTTGCATGCTTCACACGTATGGCATTTTGGCGAGTCATCAGTCACGAGTCACTCACGAGATCTAGTTGCGAGAATCCTTTGAATGCTCACACACTTGAATTCTTCACACTATTCTCACACACAACCCTTACATTATTCCCACGTAAATATAGGGTATCTAATTGCTGAAATACAAGCCAAATTTGGCACAGAATAAAGTTAACACGTGATTGAATAAATTCAACCTTACATTAAGAATAGTTTAGAGCTTTGGAAAAATTCTTAGACCACTTACAACCTCAGCTATTGTTATAATTGGATATCCATGGTAGTGGTTTTAAAGGTTTCCGCCTCTCTGAGCTTCCCTACCCTACCTCTGGCAATCACTACTACAGGAGCAGTTCTTGACTATCGCTAAGTCACTATTTACCTTTATTTCATGTCTTTTCAGTTTAAGCCACTGCACCTTTTTTGTTTACCTCGACTAATGCTTCTCTATCTCCTTACAAATTTTCCTTAAAACCTCCATGCTGTCAAAAGATTTCTCCAGGTGCACCATTTGGTTTCTTGCCCACCAGATTTGGTCAAAAGCTATAGCTGCAAACAAAACAAAAAGGTTTCTGCTCTCACAGTCCCCAAATTGGATAAAATTAGGTTCTAGGAGGACAGATATAAGTTGCCCAATATCATTAGCTTGTATATTCTCTACTTTGTTACCATGTACAGATCATAATAATTTCAATCCATGTCCAAAAGTTTTTGAATTGCAATGTAAAATGGTCAAATAACAGTTACTTGTTTCGTAATTTCAATTTTATGATATCTTCTAAGCCTTGCCATTTTAACTGTTGGAGATGCCTAATCAAGTTCTGAGTCTGTTATATAACTATAGTCTAGGTTCATTGTATCTAATTTGCTTGGAGTACAAACAAAATAATCCCAATCTTATGTGGTGCACAAAGCACGTAATCTTAATCCTACTTGTAGTGAGAAATATTGTAAAAAACCTACCTTAGTTTATAGTTAGTATAAGATTTAGACTACTATAATACCCTTCAATGGATTTATTGTAATGCACAAAGCAGAGCCATTAAAAGCTTTCTGCTGCAAATGTAGACATCCACGTTAATTCTATCTCTTTCTTTTTCACATTGCAAATTCTTCCAAATTTATTCCTTATAATGGACAGAATCAAGGTTC
The DNA here is from genome assembly GCA_023621385.1 of Quercus gilva. Classification (NCBI taxonomy): domain Eukaryota; kingdom Viridiplantae; phylum Streptophyta; class Magnoliopsida; order Fagales; family Fagaceae; genus Quercus; species Quercus gilva. The sequence goes on from CM042483.1 coordinate 54,928,475, forward strand.
TCTCACCACTATTGTTAGCACATTGCAAGCTCATCCTAATTTATTCCTTAACAACCTCATACGCATCATTCTCAAACACAATATTTTATGGCAAGACAATCTTGGATTTCAACCATATTGAAGGGGCAGGTACATCTTTTATTGGTTCTCTGTTTGGTCACATGTGTTGTGACTCACAAAAAAAATTAGTCAATTTCGAGGTGACTAGCCTATTAGTACATGAGACAGAGAGAGCTTTGGGTTTAATTCTTCTTGCTTTCTTTATATCATTCCTTGCTTAAATACAAAATACAATGCTTGAGTAAATTCAAACTAACTACTGAAGATTACAACAGGATGCTTGGCAAACCTATCCTATCTGATAAACTTACATCCAAGCAATCCTTGTTGAAGTAAGTTGTTAACAACTGATCAACTAACCACTCCTATCGAAGTAATTAAATGAACAACATTACAAGCATTATCTTAGCACGGTAAACATTATCATCCTTCACTTATCAATATCCTTGTAGAGTCCATGCAATCCTCGCAACCTTGGACACACTAATCCAGGTTCATTCAGACAAGCTTGCTTCATAGCAATGCATTCTCAACCATCTTAGTTGAGTTTCAGAGAGCATGTTGATTGGTATCCTTTTTTATTGATTTTCCTTCTAGTCATGCATCTTTATCATCTTCAAGACGTGTTATTTGGACCACACCTTTGATCAATAGTCTTTATAAGCCTTCTTTTTAGTCACACGTCACTATCTTGTTCATGTAGAGTTTTGCAAACCATACATCTGATCACTATGTTGAGCATTCAAGCCTAAACCATCATGAGCATATCGCCTTGTTTCAACTTGTCATACGTGCTTCATTTAACGCAGTCCTACTTGGTCCATGCCTTTATTTTCTTCTTCATATTTTCTTATATACTTTATCATGATATCATAACTATGTCATGCAATTTCTGACCTATTACCAGAGTGATGTTTTATTTTGTCTAATATAAACACAACTTTTGTCAACAAGCATCATTAAACTGGTCATAACTTTATTTGGATGGAACAGGCCCATTTGTAGAACAGTAGCAGATGCCGTTTATGTTCTTGATGCCATTGTAGGCATTGACCACTATGACAATGCAACAATTGAAATATCACAGTACATTCCAAAAGGTGGCTATGCACAATTTCTTAAGGCTGATGGGCTCCAAGCAAAGAGAGTGGGGATAGTGAGGGATCCCATCTTCAATTTTGGGAATGATACTATTGCCACTCGAACTGTTGACCAACATCTTAAAACACTAAGGTAACAAAACATGATCTCATGTATTACTTTAAATGCTGAAAAAAAATGCTAAAGTTGCTACAAATTTTACTGCAAAAGGTTTTTCAACTGACGTGACAATGAATTTGATTTGTGCTACATCAAAAACATAAGTAAATTTCTGAAACACTTTCTTTTTAAAATTTCTTGATTAAAAATTTATGCAACAATTTGTAAAGCTTTTTTTATTAAATTTGTAATAACTATAGTATAACCCTTTAAAAAATTGATACAAATGCTTCGTGCAAATTCAGGAAAAAAGGCACAATTTTGGTAGACAATCTGAAACTAGTCAATCTGGTTGAAATCTATAGATCAAGCGATGAAGAAACTGCATTGGCGGCCGAGTTTAAAATTTACATTAATGCATACCTAAAGGAATTAGTGGCTTCCCCAGTCCGTTCCTTAGCCAATTTGATTGCCTTCAACAAGAAAAACTCAAAATTGGTGAGTATGATAAAAGGTTTTTTTGATTTATGTAATGTCCTGCATTCATACATAAGATTGACACAAATAATTGAGCAATGCTAAGGACATAATTTTTTTTTTTCACAACTTGTGAAAATGGTTGTGATTTGAGCAACATCACTTTTGCATAAACCTACCACTAAGTACTGACTTTACTTTTATCATACGCAATCACACTAGGCCACATATAAAAAACGTTGTGAAAATTTTGTCATAAACCTATTGTTACTAAAAATTAAACTCAATGATGACCAATTATTGAATACCATGAGTGCCAATACAGGAGATGTTAGAAGAATATGGACAAGACCAGTTTGTAAAAGCTGAAGCAACAAATGGAATTGGAAATGCAGAGAAGGCTGCGTTGGCAAATTTAGCAAAACTGACCAGAGAAGGTTTTGTGAAGTTGATGACAAAGAATAAGCTAGATGCATTAGTGACTCCTGGCAGTAATGTTTCATCTATCCTTGCAATTGGGGGTTTCCCTGGAGTAATTGTCCCTGCAGGATATGACTCTGATGGGGTACCATTTGGCTTAAGCTTTGGAGGACTAAAGGGATCGGAGCCAAAGCTGATTGAGATCGCCTATGGATTTGAGCAAGCAACAAAGATCAGGAAGCCTCCTAAATTTAAATTTTAAAGGCTCTATTGCCTCACCACAACCTCTATTCTAATTTATATGACTTGTATTAATCTCTAATTATCATGATGCAAGATTTGCGTTGTAGCTAGTAGCAATATATATTCTGCAAAAATAAAAATAAAAGTAGTCTTAACTTCACTTACGATTTTTCCCCCAAAAAAAAAAAAAAAAACTTCACTTACGTATTTTTTTTAACAGAAGTACAATTTATACCTTCTATATTTAACTCAATTTCAATTTTCATCCCTAAATGTGGAAATTATCCACGTGTCCCCATCGTATACCATCAATATCAACGGCACGAATCTAAATTCTCTATGAGTTGGCCATGACTTCCAAGGGCACCAAATATTCACCACTAAGCTTCCCTGTTTTCTCATCCCTGCTCATGATTCTTTTATAAAATTCTTTTTGCACCACATCTTTAACATCTTTTCTTATTTTTTGTTTTTTGCAATTTTTATTTTGTTCATCTTTTCATACTCTTCAACCGTTGTCTTTTTAGTTCAATCTTTCACCCCCTCCTTCACTATCTTTTTAAAATTTTCATTTGATTCCCTTTATAGATTAAAAACTTTTTTCCTTTATATCATCCTAAATTAATAAATTCTATAGTTTTACTTTGTTCAACCTTTCATCTACTTCCACTCTTTCTCTTCCATCTAATTTTTGTATAAATTTATTCTTCCTTCATGTCCACCTCTCTCCCCTATTCCTACAAAGTTGTCCATGACCAAAAAAAGAAAAAAAAAAAAGAAAAAGAAAAAGTCAGTACTCTCTCTCTTTCTCCAATTCTGCTTCTCTTTTGGTGGATTTATTTATTGTTTCAACCACTTTCTTTTTTCTACTAATGGTTCTTTTTGTTATTCTTGATTTAATTGTTGCATCTCATTTGTATCGACTTTTATACATATTTAGGTATTTCGATATTTCAATTCCTGGTAACAATTTACCTTTGTTTTGTGTTTATTCAGTTTAAGCCATCGCAGCTGTTCTGTTTACATTATATGCATACTCTCAGGGCACTATAACTTCCAATGCATCTCTACTTGCTTGCAAATTTTCCTTAAAAGCTCCATCCTGTCAAAAGATTTCTCGAAATGCACCATTTGGTTTCTTGCCCACTAGATTTGATCAAAAGTTATAGCTGCAAACAATACAAAAAAATTCCTGCTATAGCAGTCAAATTGGATAAAATAAGGTTCTAGGAGGGTTGATATAAGTTGCCTAACATGATTAGTGTGTACATGCTCTATTTCCTCCTTTATATATATATATATATATATATATAAAGCACTAGTTGGGGGAGGGGAGATTTGAATCTTTGACGTTTTTGTTGGAAACATCAAGAAGTATCAGTTAAGTTATAAAGCTTTTGGCATATTCTCTACTTCCTTACCATGTACATATCATAAGAATTTCAATCCATGTCCAAAATATTTTGGAATTGCAATGTTAGATGGTCAAATAACATTTACAAGTTTAGTATTTTCACTTTTCTAATATCTTCTTAGCCTTGCATGTTAACTATTAGAGATGCCTTGTCAAGTCCTGTGTCTATTCTATAACTCTTGTCAGGTTCATTGTATTTGATTTATTTGGAGTGTAAACAAAGTAATTTCAATCTTATTTGGTGCACAAACAATGTAATCCTAGTCCTACTTATAGTGCAAATATTGTGTAAGCCTGTGTTTATAATTAGTCTAAGAATTAGACTACTATAATACCCTTCTATGAATTTATTGTAATACACAGAGCTTAATAGGAAAGTTGTAACCATCAAGGGATTTCTGCTATAGATGTAGACATCCAAGTTAAGTCTTTGCCTCTTTCTCTTTCACTCTGTAGGTTCTTCGTAATCTGATCCCTACAATGGCCAGCATAAAGGTTCTCTGTCTCCATTGTTGTTTGCTACTTTGCAAGCTCATCCTAATTGTCTATAAAACCTCATATGCATCTTTCTGAAATATGCTTAGCGATTTCAACTGCATTCAATGGGCACGAGCATCTTTCTATCTTCCTTGATCATCGTCTTTCCTTATGATTGTGTGTGCTCAACCTTCTCTGCCGATTATTATGGAACACATCAATAGTTAGTCTTCTCTATTAGATTTCTTTTTTATCATGCGTTCTCTATCATCTTCAGGCCACGTTACTTAGACCACGCCTTTGATAAATAGTGTTCATTGGCTTTTTTTTTTGGTCATGCGTTTTCAAACAGCTTAGCCGAGTATCACGGACCATGTTGATTGATTGGTATCCTCCTATATTGGCTTTCCTTTTGGTCATGCATCTTTATCAGCCTCAAGATGCGTTACTCGGACCATGCCTTTGATTGATAACCCTTATTGGTTTTCTTTCTAGTTACATGTCTTTATCATCTTCATGTAGATTTTTTCAGACCACACCTTTGATTATTAGCCTACAGACATATGATTTGCACCTATGTTCAACATTCAAGCCTTAATCATCATGAGCATCTCACCTTTGTTTCAACTTGTCAACTGCGCTTCATTTAATGCAATCCTACTTGGTCCACTCCACATCCAATTCGGTCATGATTTATTTTGAAGTCTCGCTTTCTGCTCAAGTTGTTTTCAAGCTTCCAAGCCTTGAGTTTGAGGGGATGTTAGAGATGGGTAGTCAAATTCAAAATCTATTTCATAAATCTAGTCTAGATTTATTGAATCTAATTTTACTTGGAGTGCAACTTTGCAAGTAGTGTTCATAATACCCTCCATTGGGTTCATTGTGATATAAAGAGCTTACTAGGAAAGATGCCCTCATCAACGCCTTTCCATTGTAGATATAAGCCTTTAAGGCCGAACTATGTTAATTTCATGTGTTTCATTTTCTTTCTCGCTATCTGTTTTTTTGGATTCCATTGCAAAAGGACAGATATCAGTTACATAAAGCCACAATTAACAAAAGACTTGGGAGGCATATTTAGCCAGAAGCAGAGCATTTTGTAATAAAATAGGTGGAACAACAAAAGTTTTCTTGACTAGTTCAGGTTTCCTATTTCCATGATGTCTTCCAGACTTGGTGAAACTCTCCAAGGCCAGTTTTTTTTGGTTTCGCAGCAAGTTATGAAGGTCGTGCTTGATGTTAGTAAAATGACTTGGATGAACCCAGCATCCTTAGCCTTTGAGAGAGCTTCTCCAACAGCCATAACCTTGCTATTCTCTTATCAGTGCCTCTGAAGCTTCTGCTCCCGCTGAAAACTTTCCTTCCCTTTGTGTCAATTACTTCGTACCCCATACTGCACCATTTGCCTTTCTTTACTTTTGTTCCTTCAACTTTTAGCGTTAGTTGCCACCCACTTGTTGCTCTTCGATCAACATGCTGACTTAGATTGCTGGATACACTTTGCCAAACAGATTCTGTATATCAAGGCTTATCCATGAGCATTGCATAATTTTTAAGTAAAACTCTATTAGTAATTTTTTTTATAGATGCTTCATTTAATTTAATTTAAAAATGAATGCAAAACTGTTTAGATTATGAAACATGTTCACTACATACCTTGCTCCAAATAACTCAATATTATGTGTGTGTATTACACTATTATAATTAAAGTCTTTTTATCATTAGCTCTTTAATTAAAAATTATTAACATAGTTAATTTATTTTATGCAAAAGTCTATAAAATTTTTAATAGACTTGGATAATTTCGATATTATCAAAAAAATTTGTATTTTATATTTACAGATAAACATTTTTATTTTAATAATATTATCTTTTATACATATAATTAGTTTTTAATAATATTAATAAAATATTATCTTTATCTATACATAATTTTTTTTATAGAAAATATCTACATATAATTAATACTTTTATAATTATATCTACATATGGACATAGTATTTGTAAACAAATAAAAATAAAATTAGTGGATACCAATCACATATATTACCTCAGCTTCTTTTTAGCACTTTCTCAAAAGGGAAAATTCAAACTAATTATCATGATTTGGAGATATATGTTTTAAAAAAATTATGTTAAAAAAATTATAAAATCAGTAAATTTAGCTTGCCCGTTTAGGAATTTTTTTAATTAAAAATGAGATAACATGTCCCGGACCTTGCCAATGACAAAATCTATGATTATTTCATACATTTAACTTTCAATCCTTGGTTAGCATAAGGTTAAAAGTATTTTTATATTGGTAGATGCCCTTAGGGTAATTATTAATAAACTATTTAAAAAAATTTAAGTTATAACACCACTTTTATGAGAAATATAATCAACCGTCATAAAAACTAAATGCTTTTTTCTTGTCCTCTACAAAGTTCCTAAAAGTGTATCCAAAATCTAAGAAAAATTTTAAGTACTCCTAAAATACGAAAAAATGATACCCCCTCCTCTCAAATTTATTATGAACCCCACCATGAATTTAAATAATGGGCTCCTCAGTGAATGTGAGAACAACACCATTTTCTTTGCTCCGTTAACTTTTTACTTGTTAACTTTTTCCTTATTATTTTTGTACACCACCTAAAGAGCAGTTTACATGGAAGAGGCAGTTTACATATTTGTGCACATAATAAAGAGGACCAAATTGATCAAGAAAAACGGATCAAACATATGTGCCTTGAAAAAACTGCCAAGAAACAAAATCCATAAAATAAATTGAACAAGTGACAAGATAATCAAACATTCAGGAGTAAAAAATGTGAAATCAAAAGAATATTTCAAGGGCTTTCATATTGCCCAATAATAATAAAGATTCAACACTTCTACACCACACCCTTGCTGCAAAAGTAAATCACAATTTTTCCTCACATAGATAAACCATGAGTTAAAGTCTTTTCACTAACAATAAGTAGTAATAAATATCAAGACATAATGAAAAATCAGTGTTTAGCATAAAAGAAGTTGCAAGCCGACAAACTAAAGACACTCATTTTATTTATTTATTTAATAACCAAGGCACTCGCATGTTGGGGAAAGAATAATGATTACAATTGATAAAAACAGATTATTGCCTTATGTCCTCATATATAAAGATTCAAGAATTTTGCGCACTCTGTTGCATAAGAAAATCAACATTTCCCCTCCCTATAGAGTGTAGACACATCATCACAAATCAATATTGTGAATCACAATTTCCCCTTCTGTAGACACATCAAGATTCAAAACTTCTAACTAACAAATAGCAAGACATAAATAAAAGTATAAAACTCCAATTGCCAGCTGACAGAAAATGATACCAATGATGATATAGACAACAAATAGGTAGACTTCAATTAACAAAAATGAAGTTGCAAGCTAACTACGAAAAAACACACAAGCTAAAACATTATTATTCAACTATTATGAAGAAAATAAATAAATCAATTGATAAAGAAAGCTTATTCCTTAGGTCCTCATCATACACCATCCCAAGTAGACATACCTTACTTAAACATATTAAACAAATTGATTTAGGGTAAAAAAAAAATTCATAAAAACCCTTGTATCCCAGAGCATGACCCAAAAATACAAGAGTGCAAACAAGGAAGCACGGACCTAAACTTCTATATCTAGAGAAAAACCATGTATAAAGCATGCCAATCATAACAATAAATCACCATCGACTAATGCAAAATATCATATGAGGCTGTAGAGCAAATGACAAATTCATCTTTGCAAATCTTAAGTTCTAAAAACTTGTTATGAGTGCAAATGGATGACAGTAGAAAAAGAAACCAGGGAAACATGTTGAGTGTTGGAATGAGTAAGAACTGCACAAATGGAGCCTGAAATATCCACAATAGAAGCACCCATTTTCATTTACACAAAGATTTTAAATTTCTTAATCCATAGTAACTAGCCAGCACAAAATAAAAGGGGGCAAAAAAAAGTTCACATATTTGTGCTCCTATAGAAGAGTACCAAATTGATTTAGAGAAACCTTAAAAAGTAGCCACTCTCCAAATTCTTTAAATAAAAAATTAGAGTAAAGAATATTATAATATTTCAGGGATCAAACAAGAATCTCAAATTCACCAAAGGGTGCAGGACCGTTGAATGTTCAATTATTCCTCTCCCCCTCCATATGGTCAATTTTAAACAAAGAGGAGCTATATTGCAAGCAAAAGAACTTCTATGCTTGCTATATCAGCTTCTCCAGCCATACATTTGCACATGTAAGCTGAGGGTACCAGGGAATGAATTTTTTTAAATTTTCTAGATTGCAAAACAAAAGTAGTGTCAATTCCAAGAAATAATGAAAATTATAAAAACCTAGATGTACCAAAAACAATGAGTACTAAAACTTTTAAGGGATATGAAAGAACTTAATTTGTTTGTTGCTGTACTAAACATTACTATTTCATCACTCTTACCGGTTTTTAACTGGACTTATAGTAACTGACTTTCTGTTTCATGTGAATGTGTATTGTATTTCATAGATTTATGTATATAGGATGTCATTATGGGTAGAACATCTTGGATTTACGGAAGACTGCTTCAAACAACCAGAGTCTCATCATTTTCATCATTTTTTTCCTAACACGTAACCAATAGAACCAATCTTTGTCCAAACCAATCTTTACAAAATGGGTTTTGCTTCAGAGCTAACGGTTGCTGCTAGAGGCATAAGACATATTTTACACCATTTACAACAACTATTTACACTCAAACGTAATTAGTTTGACACCATTTACAACAACTATAACAAAATCATGCCTACAATCGGATAAGACACATTTTACACAAACCCAGAGACATCACTGAAACACCACCACTCGATTTGCCAAAACCCCCCATCAAAACCCCAAGCACATTTAAACTCATTAATGAGAAAATAATCATTGCAGCATGTAAAAGACAACAAAATTCTCATTAATGAGAAAATCACACAGACATAACCATATAGCAAGAAATACTTTACATCATCATCATCGCAGCATATAAAAGACAACAAAATTCTCATCTTGATTAGTAAATTTACTACTTTTTAAGTAAGTTTCAACAAAATAATCAAAATCCCACATAAAACACAACCTAATATTAACCAAGATTAGTAAAGATATCAAAGGAGAGGACTGTACCTGTAATCAACGACGGCGGGAATCAATGGCGGCAGGAATCAACGACGACAGGAAGCAACGATGACTGAGGGAGACTGGATAGGGAGAGTGAGACTGATGGAGAGTGAGGAAGAGTGGGGAAGCTTGATCACAGAGCGAGCGAGGGAGAGTGTAAAGAGAGAGAGAGTGATGGCAGAGAGTGAGGGAAAGAGAGTGTACAGGGAGAGAGTGAGTGAATAGGCGTTGTGAAGCGTTAGGGTCCTATTGATTCAAACCGCTAAAGAAAACTCGATTTTATGCTTCCCGAGTTATGAATGACTACACAATCATTTTTTTATTGGGAAAAATCTACGTTTGCTGCGCCAGCATGGCACAACAGTCACACTAAGTCGATCATAGTAATTTCAAGTTCTTCATAAAAACTCGACTCTCGTATAATCGAATTACAAAACAGGGACATTTTCCTATTTAGTTTGGGAAATGGGGCAAAAGGATGTTTAATTTGCCCGAAAAGGCAAAAGCCCATTTTGTCCTTACAAATGACGTTACTTATGGCCTCTTCTATGTTCTATCAGACTATCACATGCAAGTGTACATATAAATGAACCAAAATACAGAAAAGAAAAATAAGCTTGTCTCCTCCTTGTTCATGTTTCAGAAATTACCCAGAGTGACTTGATTATTAAAAAAGATAAGCAAGCCAACTGTTGCCAATTCCTTCCTTCTCTTTGTAGCCAATTTTGTAATATCATAACAAATTATAATTAGTATACAGTAAAAACTTGGCAGTGGGCATCAATGATCAAACCAACGATTGGTCTCACTAGTCAAGCAGGAGTAATGCCAATCTCACCAAGACAAGATACTGTGTATATAGGAGTAATGCCTGTATTAACTTGAAATCTTTTGAATATTTATAATATTTGTTGTTTTTTTAAGGCTCATACTCTAATTTCAAATACCTATTTTGTTTGTATTTTTCAGCTAAAAACTGAAGAGTTTGGCCAAAATAATTTCAATTCTATACTTTTCAAACTGCTAATTAAGAAAACAGAAAAAAAAAAAAAAAAAATTGAGCACAAAACTAAATGGGCGGCCTACAAAAAGAATTAATTTAAGGCTCAATTAGTTTAAAATTAACATGGACTAAAATGGAACGAACAGACTGACGTGAACCAAAGTGGACCATACAGACTAAAGTGGACTAAATGGAACGAAGTTGACCAAAATATTATATTGATCGATGTGGCTCAAAATGAGTATAACAACTAGCAACAATAAATACTATGTTTCAGCTTTTAGTTATTATATAGATTTGTAAGACTTATATATAGTAAAATTTATACTAACTACAATATCACTAAAAAATAATTAGAAATTATTTTATTATACTATTGATGTGAAATTAACCAATCATGTCATATTGTAAATTTTTTAGTTGGTAAATGATAGCGTTTAAATATTCTTTTTACTATTAAAATTTTAAATTAAACATTCATAAGATGCATTATTTAAAAAAACCTTATTGTTTGATTAATATTAATTTAAAAAATGCTTAAATGACTTCTTGCAATAATAAATTTGAATAAATAATTAAATTAAATCATTTAATTATTTACTAATAAATTTTACAATTGAAATGGACCGAAGTTGACCTACTGCCATTAAAAATTTTGCTACCATCACTTGGTACTAAGCCACCTTATAAGGGCTTCGTTTAAAACCCAAATTCAGGAGATCCAATGGTTCCACGCATCTATTATCTATCCCATAGACCCTTTCCCCACCAAATAGCATAATCATTTACTCAAAGGCTTAAAAAGTATCTCCTTTTTTTTTTTTTTTTAATAAAAAAAAAAATAAACTTTTAGTCAATTCTCAATCATCCCAATGCTTCGTCTCTTCCCATCACTGCTTATTCTTCTACCTATATTATCATATGGGTCGCACAATACTGTCACAGGATATGGGGTTCTCAATTGAAAAAGCAAGCGTATATGACATCCAACTTGCTTTTAATCAAAACCAACTCAACTAAGGCAACTCATAGGGTTCTACCCAAAACAAATACTAGCTTTTGTTTTTCTGTTCTTTTGTGGTGATATAAGATTAGTAAACTATACTCTCCAGTCCATAAGTATTCATGTATTGTTTAACTTGGAATATGTAAACTTAGGATTTTATGAATTATTTAACAGCTATTTTTTAGTTTCTTAGTTATTTTTATTTTTATTTTTTATTTTTGCTCTTGGGCATTGAAAGGAGGACAAAACAATATAAATAAGTTTGTTTTTATTTTATATTTTTTCATCAAAACAGATACGGGTCATGCCAAGATCAACCTAATTTAACCCTTAAAAGATCAAGTCAGGGTAATAGACTTGACAACCCATTTTTGACATCATGAATTCGATTTGTATTTTTTCTTTTCGTGGTGAAAAAAAAGAGTCCATGGTCATTTAAAAAAAAGTGTAAGGTCTTTTAAAAGCAACTACTTTATACATTTTACAATACTAAAAGGCCATTTTATCTCATCAAAAATCCATTTTACATTACCAGTTTTACAACAACTCTACATCATACAAATTCAATCAACTAATCACAAAACCCGAGAAACAAGAGAGAATAAAAAGGAATAATTTTTTTAACAAATTTAGCACTAGAGTAAAATGTGATATATATATATATATATATATATAAACGTTTTGCATAACCTAGCCACTATAATAGTTCATCGCCCAAATCTTTGGTTCAAACCACTTTTAAAAAGAAATTATTATTTTTTTAAATAGTTATAATAGTTACTAACCTATGACTTAAACTTTTTCTCTCTTTCAAATACTTTGCGCACAAAGAATTGCCAATTCAAAAACGAGGCACTTGACAAGGTTGAGTCTAGTATTATATACTTATATTGGAGACTCAATAGTCAATACGGAGACACGTGCAAAATTAATCACGTTTTCTTGTATCCATCAAATGTTCTGTGACTTCTGTCTAGTGGACCCAAGCTTCGCACTTTAAAAAAGAAGCACGCTGCACGGATATAGAATACCCTCAGCGACTTGACTTGATTTTGTATATCCTAACACCTCACTTGAGTCTTGACCATGACTTGAGAGTCGAGACTTCCATGGCTACCAAATATTCACCAGTGAGCTTTACTGTCTTCTCATCACTGCTCCTGATTCTTCTAGCCACAACATCATCCAGTGCCCAAGCCATCAAGGCCGCCCATGGCTTCTCATCAATCGAAGAAGCCACAGTACATGATATCCAGCTAGCTTTCAAGCAAAACCAACTCACCTCCAGGAAACTTGTTGAGCTTTACCTTAAACAAATAAGCAGACTCAACCCAGTTCTTAAGGGTGTCCTAGAAGTGAACCCAGATGCACTGTACCAAGCTGATAAGGCTGACCATGAGCGCAAGTCCAAAGCACCTGGGTCACTCTCGCCATTGCATGGTATTCCCATTCTGCTCAAAGATAATATCGCAACCAAGGATAAGCTGAACTCCACGGCTGGCTCATACGCACTGCTTGGCTCAGTTGTGCCACGTGATGCTGGTGTGGTAACCAAGTTGAGAAAAGCTGGGGCTATCATATTGGGGAAAGCCACTTTGAGCGAGTGGTCCTATTATAGGTCCAACAGTGCACCCAGTGGCTGGAGCGCCAGAGGTGGCCAAGGCAAGGTGAGTGTTAGAATATTACTTAAACTATTGAATTTATCACTTTGGGACAAATTCATATTTTCTGGTTATGTGAGAGCAGTTGTTCGATTTTACATATTGGGTCACTTAGCTACAATTCTATTTGACTAATTTAAGACGTACTTTTAAAGAAATCATATATGGATATGGTCAAGTAAATGAAATTGATGTTGGAAGAGAGATTGAGCAGGAGAGACTAACATTGCAACTTGCAAGTTTTTATTTTTGCGACTCCACTTCAATGCATGAATAAAGAATAATCATTTGATACATCTCCGAACAGATAATCCCTTTTCTTCTTCTATTTATTGTCTCAGTGCACAGAGTTAAGCACGTCAGGTGTTTGATTAAATGGCAGACACGATACCGGCTGAATGAAAGGGCTAACTCTCATGATATTGAGAGAGGAGTTGTAGTATATTTATAGTTGGAAAATACATTTTGGATTGCTATATCTCTTCCTATTTTGTTGTGGGATGAATCTATTCTAAAGGTAAGTTTGATCTTGCTGTTTAGATAAACTTGATCTTATACTCTGTTCTAATACTCAGTACATACATCTACTTTTTAAAAAACATTTAGGCATTTTTTTGTTAGAAAAATAGTATGGAGTGAATAAGAAATTGACTCCTAACGTGTTCACTTAAACATTGAATTCAAGTGGTGAAAATCCTTGAGTCCCACATAGGAAAGGAAAGAGGAGATAATATATGAGTTTATATGTTCATGGGCTGAACATTGGTTTGTGCTTTGGCATATGTGGATTGGGCCTTTTGTCCAAATATCGAGTTAGTAAGTCTGTGCGGGCCCTCAACTTTGTCCTTGAGTCTATCCCAGTAAGAAGCACACACACAAACTTGACACAATATGGGTGTGGGATATACACGAAATTTATTTAATTGGTTCCTGAAATTGGGTCTACCAAACTGTTGCAAAAGCCATTTTTTCCTTTTTTGTTAATTTTGTTTTATCTAGTTAATTTTAAGTATAGTACCAAATTCTGCTTGATCATTCTATAAATGGAGGAAAGAAAAAAATAATTGGCCTTAAGTTCCATAAGACTGTTTTGCTATGTTGTGCAGAGTCCTTATACAATGGGAGATCCTTGTGGGTCAAGTAGTGGATCAGCAATATCAGTAGCAGTAAATATGGCAGCAGTGTCACTAGGGACCGAGACTGATGGCTCTATCTTATGTCCATCCAGTAATAACTTGGTAGTGGGCATCAAACCAACTGTTGGTCTCACTAGTCGAGCTGGAGTCATACCAATCTCACCAAGACAAGATACTGTGGGGTAAGTTTTCCTACTCTCTCTTTTTTCCTTGAACAGACAAAATTTTACTCATAACATAAGAGACTAACAGCACTCATTCTTTCCACCTCCAAAATCTAATTGATCCTAGCCCACAAAAGAATGCACATGAGTAGCTCTGTTAGCATCCTTGTGGACCCGTCCAAAATTATAACTTACAAAAACTTCATCTACAAAGCTCTTGTAGCTTGGTGAAGAGTCTTGTTCTTCAACTAACACCTCCTAGTGTAAACTCCAGGGTTAAAATCCCCTATCCCCAACTATGAATTATTTTTTAAAAATAAAAATTAGCTAGTCACAATATCAAACTCAATTTCCCAATGGGAGGGTTGCCTTGGACAGTTAATGGTTTCTACACATTATAAACAATCCCCTTCTACTACAACTTGAGAATACTTTAGAGCTATAGCAAAATTCTTAGACCACCCACAACCTCAGCTATTGCTATAATTGAATATCCATGGTAGTGATTTTAAAGGTTGCCGCCTCTCTGAGCTTCCCTGCCCTACCTCTGGCAATCACTACTACAAAGGAGCAGTTCTTGATCATTGCTACGTCACTATTTACCTTTATTTCATGTTTTTTCAGTTTAAGCCACTGCACCTGTTTTGTTTACCTTGACTAATGCATCTCTACTTCCTTACAAATTTTCCTTAAAACCTCCATGCTGTCAAAAGATTTCTCCAGGTGCATCTTGCTCACCAGATTTGGTCAAAAGCTATAGCTGCAAACAAAACAAAAAGGTTTCTGTTCTCACGGTCCCCAAATTGGATAAAATTAGGTTCAAGGAGGGCAGTTATAAGTTGCCCAACATCATTAGCTTGTATATTCTCTACTTTGTTACCATGTACAGATCACAATAATTTCAATCCATGTCCAAAAGTTTTTAAATTGCAATGTAAAATGGTCAAATAACAATTACATGTTTCATAATTTCAATTTTATGATCTCTTCTAAGCCTTGCCATTTTAACTGTTGGAGATGCCTAGTCAAGTTCTGAGTCTGTTATTTAACTCAGTCTAGGTTCATTGTATCTAATTTACTTGGAGTACAAAAAAAATAATCCCAATCTTATGTGGTGCACAAACCACGCAATCTTAATCCTACTCGTAGTGAAAAATATTGTAAAAAACCTACCTTAGTTTATAGTTAGTTTAAGATTTAGACTGATATAATACCCTTCAATGGATTTATTGTAATGCACAAAGCTTAGCCATCAAAAGCTTTCTGCTACAAATGTAAACTTCCACGTTAATTCTATCTCTTTCTTTTTCACATTGCAAATTCTTCCAAATTTATTCCTTATGATGGACAGAATCAAGGTTCTCTCTCACCACTATTGTTATCACATTGCAAGCTTGTCCTAATTTATTCCTTAACAACCTCATACGTATCATTCTCAAACACAATATTTTATGGCAAGACAATCTTGGATTTCAACCATATTGAAGGGGCAGGTACATCTTTTATTGGCTCTCTGTTTGGTCACATGTGTTGTGACTCACAAAAAAAATTAGTCAAGTTTGAGGTGACTAGCCTACTAGTACGTGAGACAAAGAGAGATTTGGGTTTGATTCTTTTTGCTTTCTTTATATCATTCCTTGCTTAAATACAAAATGCAATGCTTGAGAAAATTCAAACTAAATACTGAAGATTACAACAGGATACTCGGCAAACCTATCCTATCTGATAAACCTTCTAAGCAATCCTTATTGAAGTAAGTAGTCAACAACTGACCAACTAACCACTCCTATCGAAGTAATTAAATGAACAGCATGACAAGCATTATCTTAGCACGGTAAACATTATCATCCTTCACTTACCAATATCCTTGTAGAGTCCGTGCAATCCCCGCAACCTTGCACACGCTAATCCAGGTTCATTCAGACAAGCTTGCTTCATAGCAACGCATTCTCAACCATCTTGGTCGAGTTTCAGAGACCATGTTGATTGGTATCCTTTTCTATTGATTTTCCTTCTAGTCATGCATCTTTATCATCTTCAAGACGTGTCATTTGGACCACACCTTTGATCAGTAGTCTTTATAAGCCTTCTTTCTAGTCACACGTCTCTATCTTGTTCATGTAGAGTTTTGCAAACCATACATCTGATCAGTGACCTCCACATGTATGATTTGCACTATGTTGAGCATTCAAGCCTCAACCATCACGAGCATATCACCTTGTTTCAACTTGTCATACATGCTTCATTTAATGCAGTCCTTCTTGGTCCATCTCCTTTATTTTCTTCTTTATATTTCCTTATATACTTTATCATGATATCATAACTATGTCATAAAATTTCTAACCTAATACCAGAGTGATGTTTTATTATGTCTAATATAAACACAACTTTTGTCAACAAGCATCATTAAACTGGTCATAACTTTATTTGGATGGAACAGGCCCATTTGTAGAACAGTAGCAGATGCCGTTTATGTTCTTGATGCCATTGTAGGCATTGATCACTATGACAATGCAACAACTGAAATATCACAGTACATTCCAAAAGGTGGCTATGCACAATTTCTTAAGGCTGATGGGCTCCAAGCAAAGAGAGTGGGGATAGTGAGGGATCCATTCTACAATTTTGGGAATGATACTATTGCCACTAGAACTATTGAGCAACATCTTAAAACACTAAGGTAACAAAGCATGATCTCATGTGTTACTTTAAATGCTGAAAAAAAATACTATAGTTGCTACAAATTTTATTGCAAGAGGTTTTAACTGACGTGATAATGAATTTGATTTGTGCTACATCAAAAACATAAGAAGTAAATTTCTGAAATACTTTTTCTTTTTAAAATTTCTTGTTTAAAAATAGATTCATCAATTTGTAAAGATTTTTTTTTTTTTTTTTTTTTTTAAATTGTAATAACTATAGTATAACCCTTTAAAATATTGATACAAATACTTCATGCAAATTCAGGAAACAAGGCACAATTTTGGTAGACAATCTGAAACTAGCCAATATGGTCGAAATCTATAGGTCAAGCGATGAAGGAACTGCGTTGGCAGCCGAGTTTAAAATTTACATTAATGCATACCTAAAGGAATTAGTGGCTTCCCCAGTCCGTTCCTTAGCTGGTTTGATTGCCTTCAACAAGAAAAACTCAAAATTGGTGAGTATAATAAAAGGTTCTTTTGATTTATGTAATGTCCTGCATTCATACATAAGATTGACACAAATAATTGAGCAATGCCAAGGACATAAATTTTTTTTCACAACTTGTTAAAGTGGTTGTGATTTGAGCAACATCACTTTTACATAAACCTACCACTAACTAAATTCTTTACTTTTATCATACGCAATCACACTAGGCCACATATAGAAAAAGTTGTGAAAATTTTATGTCACAAACCAATTGTTACTAAAAATTAAAGTCAATGATGACCAATTATAGAATATTCCACGAGTGCTAATACCGGAGATGTTAGAAGAATATGGACAAGACCAATTTGTAGAATCTGAAGCAACAAATGGAATTGGAAATGCAGAGAAGGCTGCGTTGGCAAATTTAGCAAAACTGACTAGAGAAGGTTTTGTGAAGTTGATGACAAAGAATGAGCTAGATGCATTAGTGACTCCTGGTAGCAGTGTTTCATCTATCCTTGCAATTGGGGGTTTCCCTGGAGTAATTGTCCCTGCAGGATATGACTCTGATGGGGTACCATTTGGCTTAAGCTTTGGAGGACTAAAGGGATCGGAGCCAAAGCTGATTGAGATCGCTTATGGATTTGAGCAAGCAACAAAGATCAGGAAGCCTCCTAAATTTAAATTTTAAAGGCTCTATTGCCTCACCACAACCTCTATTCTAATTTATATGACTTGTGTTAATATCTAATTATCATGAAGCAAGATTTGCGTTGAAGCTAGTAGCAATATATACTGCAAAAATAAAAATAAAAGTAGTCTTAACTTCACTTACGTTTTTTTTAACAGAAGTACAATTTATACCTTCTATATTTAACTCAATTTCAATTTTCATCCCTAAATGTCGAAATTATCCACGTGTCCCCATCGTATACCATCAACATCAACGGCACGAATCTAAATTCTCTATGAGTTGGCCATGACTTCCAAGGGCACCAAATAATCACCACTAAGCTTCCCTGTTTTCTCATCCCTGCTCCTGATTCTTTTATAAAATTCTTTTTGCACCACATCTTTAGCATCTTTTCTTATTTTTTTGTTTTTTTGCAATTTTTATTTTGTTCAACTTTTCATATTCTTCAACCATTATCTTTTTAGTTCAATCTTTCATCCCCTCCATTCACTATCTTTTTAAAATTTTCATTTGATTCCCTTTATAGATTAAAAACTTTTTTCCTTTATATCTTCTTAAATTAATAAATTCTATAGTTTTACTTTGTTCAACCTTTCATCTACTTCCACTCTTCCTCTTCCATCTAATTTTTGTATAAATTTAAAGCTAAGACTTTCAGAAAGTCTTTAATGCAAGAGGAGCAAAGAAGTCAAAAAAAGATGGGCCAGAAAAAGGGGTCCTGATTTTTGATCTTTTCCTCTATTTATAAAGGTTGGATGCTTGAAAAATAAGCTGAATAAGAGCAGATATGAATTGGAATGTGTAATTATCCTCAAAAATTCAAAAAAGATAGGTTTTATCTTAACCAGAAAGTTCCAAGGCTAGGCCTTGAGTTTATGCCAATCGGCACTCCAAGAGTGCGAATTCGCCCTCTTGGATCGATGCCGAGTCCCTCTTCCAATTTTAAACAGATGATATATTAGGCTTTTCACAAATTAGGTTTTGCAATTTTTGATAGATTCAAGAGGTGTTGAAAGCCATCAATCGATTAAATACATGTCAAAAATCCTAAAACTTGAAACTCAAGTGCAGAACCTAACAATAGTCCTTCTTGAGAAATAAACTATTAAATTCACTTACAAGATACATTTTGTTCACAGTTTGCCAACCTAAACATAAAACCTAACAACATCCTCTAAAGTGGAATACTAAAAGTGGGTCGAATGACTTTTATTCACTAGTGACCTTATTCAAGTAAATGAATTATAAAAATAAAAAAAAATAAAAAAAAACCATTATATTTTGGGCTTTTGATGATATGACATAATTTAGACATTTTACTATAAATGCAAGATCAAGATTAAAAGAACTCTATGTGCTAGAGTTTCTTAAGAACTCTAAATGATCTTAATCTATATCTTTTTATTGGATTAATATATTATAAATTCCACTTACTCATTTTCACTCTTCTTAACACCCATGCAAAATTTCACACTAATCGGATATGTTATTTACTTTTAATTCATATACTCATGTTTTGTTTATAATTTTAAAATGAAAAAAAAATTAATTTAAACATTTTATAGATTAGATAGTTAGTAAACTTGACCATTTTGAAATTTTATAAGGAGTAAGGATATACAGAGAAAATATAATATAATAGTGAATTTGTCAAAATAGAATTTCAATAAAAAAAATATATTATTGGGCGTTGTTTTATGACTAAAATTTAAAAAACTTACAACTTTGAAGTAAACCCTGCCAAATTTTGTGGAAATTTTCTTTTTTTGGCACTATAATATGAAACAAAGATACAAATTCCCACATCCATACATGGGTTTAAACTTTAAAGAGAGTGAAGATGAAACCGTGGACCAGAAGTGTGGGCACAAGTAGTTGTGTTTCACCCGCATGCTATAAAGATTACTTTTTTGTGATTTCAAAATGTCCAATGGATACCAATACAGCCTTTCTTTTTCAGGAACAATGAAGCAAACGATTATTGGATCTCACTATATATGAGAATTGAGAGTGTTTTGCACTAGTGGTGGATCTCACTATTGATGCCCAACACAAGTAGTTGTGTTTTGCCCGCATGCTATAAAAATTACTTTTTTGTGATTTCAAAATTTCCAACGGATACCAATACAGCCTTTCTTTTTTCAACAATAATGAAGCAAATGATTATTGGATCTCACTATATACGAGAATTGAGAGTGTTTTGCACTGGTGGTGGATCTCACTATCGATGCCTAGCACAAGCAGTTGTGTTTCGCCCGCATGCTATAAAGATTAATTTTTTGTGATTTCAAAATGTCCAACGGATACCAATACAACCTTTCTTTTTTCAGCAATAATGAAGCAAACGATTATTGGATCTCACTATATATGAGAATTGAGAGTGTTTTGCACTGGTGGTGGATCTCACTATTGATGCCTAGCACAAGTAGTTGTGTTTCGCCCGCATGCTATAAAGATTACTTTTTTGTGATTTCAAAATGTCCAACGGATACCAATACATCCTTTCTTTTTTCAACAATAATGAAGCAAACGATTATTGGATCTCACTTTATATATGAGAATTGAGAGTGTTTTGCACTGGTGGTGGATCTCACTATCGATGCCTAGCACAAGTGGTTATGTTTTGCCTGCATGCTATAAAGATTACTTTTTTGTGATTTCAAAATGTCCAACAGATACCAATACAACCTTCCTTTTTTCAGCAATAATGAAGCAAATGATTATTGGATCTCACTATATATGAGAATTGAGAGTGTTTTGCACTGGTGGTGGACCAAGCGGTGACAAGTTGAAGGGTTCAATAAAATATCTTGAGCCTTGCTATAATTTGTTTTCTCTACCTATACTTTACATAAGCTCTCTAAAATTTGATTGCACTCATAACACGTATATTAATTGACTAGTTATGGTGATGAAAATGAAAGTGCAAAACTGTATATTTTGAATAGCAAAATATATGCATGAAAAAGGTGGTAGCAAAATTGTTACCCAAAATAATTGAAATCATAATTTTAAGTCATGATTTCAAACTTGAAAACGTGACTTAAAGTCACGATTTCAATTATTTTGGACAATATGTGCATGTACACTAGGTGTAATAAACACTGTCCTAGAGACATTGTTAGCATTTCTCTTTAAATAAATGATTGTATGCAATTATCCTTATGTATGGAAAAGGGTAGCAGCCTCATCGTTACACTAACGCCAATCAATAATCAATTGAATATGGCTATAAATAAATATCTTGTCCGACCAACGAATATAGTCAACAATTAATAATTACACTAGTGCTCGTGTTTTGCGTTGTGGGCGATGATGGCAGTGAAGGACTCCAAATATGACATGCAAAATAAAAGTGACATGACTTTTATGGAATTATCTTGGAGTGGTTTCAGACACGTGTTGGACAACGAAGTTAAGTGGCTCTTCGCGAATTGGCGAGACAGCCTTTTGGGTGAGATATTCCATAACATATTCTGTCGAAGAGATTGAAATTGAAAAAATAATATATATATATATATATATATATATATATATTATATATATAGTTCTATACACATGCAATTGGACAAGAATGATTGGGATTATGATCAAAAGTGTATGATCCAGTCCCTTTTTTCCCTGAAATAACTAAGAAAGAAAAACAGATGGCCAATTTGAAATGTCATTATACCTAGTTAAATGGAGCCATCATTTCTCCTAAAGAAGCATAATCTGTATGTTTCACTAATTATAATACACAATGACCTTTGACTTTTTCCCTTTTTTTTTCTTTTAATTATTTTCAAAATAAAAAAAGTTGATTACAACTATGGAGCATGGAAAGAATTTTGAGAGGCATACAATGTTTAAAATCTATATATAACCATGAACAATACTTAAAAAGCAATTGGCTAGACGCCAAAGGCATTGTAGCTGAATTGGCACCTCCCCATGCACAAAGTGCTTGGGGGTCTGGGAGGAAAGGGTTCGAGCTACAGGGTTAGCAGCATGTTGCAATTATTTCTCAAAAAAAAAAAAAAAAAGTAATTGGCTAGACGATATAACTACCCTAAGAATTACAAACCAATTAAATTTAGAGGACACCATATTTTTTTTTATCTTGTTATAGTAACAAATGTGAATGATGTAAAACCACTTTTATTGTTTCACATACACCTATTGCTGATTTAATTTTGTTATTCACTAATCATAATGTGACACACTGCAATTATGAATATATATATATATATATATATATAAATAAATAAATAATTTCATTAGACTTCATGATAAGAATGGTGTTAGAAATATTATAAAATTTACTACATAAGTTACATAAAATGACATTTCAAGTATTAAATATAAAATAAAAAGGTAATTAAAATCACCATCTCAACAAAATTCACAATAAAGCCCAATTTGCTTATCTCATGGGTCCACTACAATATACAACCTAAATATTTTTTAATAAATAATATCTTTTGATAGGTAAATTGTGTTTTTTTTTTTTTTTTTTTTAAATAATTATGCTTGCATTTTGGTGTGGCTCTAACCTTACTTAAGATTTATTCATTATATTATTGAAATAAAATCAATCGCATTTATTATCAATCAGTTTTCTAGTAAACTTTGGTAATAATTTAAAATTTTTCAATTGAAAAAGGAAATGTGCAATCTAATCTTAATTTATTTTACTTTTTATTCTTGACCCTAATATTGTCAAAGCTTTCAGGTTTTGTTAGTTATTTGCTTTCTAAAGCTCCTTTTAGAAACGGCTATTAAATTGCCCATTAGTATCAAAAAAAGATCGTCTCTATTTGATATGGATTCATTCCTTCTCATCAATCGAAGAAGCCACAATGCATGATATCTAGCTAGCTTTCAAGCAAAACCAACTGATCATCTCCAGGTTTTCATTGAGTTTTATCTTAAAACAAATAAGCAGACTCAATCCAGTTCTTAAGCCCTCGTTTGGGAGGAGAGAATAGAATGGAATGTAAAAGAATGAAAAGAATAATTTTAGAATATTCTTCTCGTCCTTTGTTTGGAAGTTTTAATAGAGGGAACGAAAAGTTTATTCCCTTATTCGGGAGTTTAAGTGAGAGGATAAAATGGGTAAGAGGGAACACTCATTCCTCTTTATTCTCTTAAAACTTCAAATTTTCATTTCCCCTTAAATTGGGAGGAATGGGAGGGAATATAATTAGATTTAATGAATTTTTTATAAAAAATCCCAAAATACCCTTATTTATTCGACTCTTTATTTTAAAATAGGAGTCTAATTGTAATATTGTCATAAAATGATTTCATTCTATTCTCTCTATGTTATTCATGAACAAGATTACTTACATTCTATTCATTTTCATTCCTTTATTCTAAAACATTCAATCAAGGTTACTTAATTCAATTCAATTTCATTCCATTCTTTTCCATTCCTTTCCCTTGCTTAAATATATTCCATTCTTTTTTATTCTCTTACGATCATTTTATTCCATTCTATTCCCTTGTGAACTCCCAAATGAAGCCTAAGGGCGTCCTAGAAGTGAACCCAAATGCAATGTACCAAGCTAATAAGGCTAACCATGAGCGCAAGTTTAAAGCACCTGGGTCACTCTCTACATTGCATGGCATTCCGAATTCGCTCAAAGATAACGTTACAATTAACCAAGGATAAGATGAACACCACAGCTGGCTCATATGCATTGCTGCGATCAGTTGTGCCACGCGATGCTAGTGTGGTAACCAAGTTGAGAAAAGTTGTGGCTATCATATAGGGAAAGCCACTGCTTAAGCAAGTGGTCTCATTGTAGGGAAGGTGATGTACCCAATGGCTGGAACGCCAGAGAGGTGGTCAAGGGAAGGTTAAAAAGGATATTAAAAATTTGGTTCTCTTCTTGATCTACAACTACATTTCTATATTATTAGTATATACATGCTTATGTGATTTAATGTAGATGTACTCTTTGTTTTACTACTTTGTGTATACTTCTTTTCTTTTTTTGATAAACTAAAAATTGTTAGGTAGACCTAATCATTGACATCTTCCACTTAGGTTTGATCATAGTGATACCTTACCCATTGGGTTTGGGCTTGCGAGAATAAAGGATCCAGATGAGCCAAAGTTGTGCACCCAACTTCATTGAGGATGCTAGTAAGCATGAGTCGAGAGTATAGAGTTATTTTCCAGGGGCTTCTCATTGTGGGATACAAACCTAGGACGTCTACCTCCCAAACCCTTAGGAGTGAGCCTATAACCACTAGATCAACCACTCCAATGGTTTAGTACTGTGTATATGATTAGTTATGAGTCATGACTCTTTATTATTATACCTTTGATGAGTTAAGGATAATTAACTGGCTCTATTCTTCAACTATTGTGTCTATCATATATTAGGTTCTTGTGATACAAAATTTAGAATAAAAATGTAATTACTAAGAACTTTCCATTTTGGACTTAAACCATCAAGTCAAACCACTTATCCACACTGCCCCCCCCCCCCCCCTCTCACTTTCTCTCAGGGGTGTGCCTAGTTCGGTTAGCTTGGTTTTTTCTCAAATTTGTTACCGAACCGATAGGGATCAGTTTTCTCATAATTAAAACTGATGCATACTGATTAGGGTCGGTTTTTCGACCTATAGCGATGCAGTTTAGTCGGCTCGGTTTAATCGATCTGGTCAATTTGAAACATTAAAAATTTTATTTTATTTTATTTTATTTTTTTAAATATGTTCAACCTATAAAAAAAATATGTTCAACAGAAACTTTATCAAAAAAACATTTCAACTTGTTTATACAAAATCTGTTCAAAAAACAGCAATAAAATTTCACAGAAACTTTATAAAAAATTGTGTTCAACTTGTTCACACAAAATCTGTTCCATCTGTTCAAAAAACAGCATCAAAATCTGTTCAATTTGCTTAAAAAATAGCAACAAAATCTATTCAAATTTCATAGAAACTTCATAAAAAAATCCGTTCAACCTATTCACACATAAAATATGTTCAAAAACCTGTTCAATCTATTCAAAAATCTGTTTAATATGTTCAAACTGTTCAAACAGTTTCACAGTTTGCAGTTTGAACAATTTGTTTAGACACTTACTATTCAGTATTCACCTTATCACCTTTACAGCTTTACCATTAAAAATAAAAAATACATTAAAACAAAAGAGGGATTCTGTTATTAATTGGACCGGTTAGATTGAGTTTATTCTGTTAGACACTATCTCAACCTTTTGTTTTATTTTTTACATTTTAGTTTTTACCTTGCAATATAAACTATAAAGTCAAAAACAGAGAAACTCCAATTAAAGTGGAGAAGATAGAGTCGGTGGGTCACCTTCACTGCACTTAAATGGGAATGCTGAGGGTCTAAATGTCTCAGTCTAATACCTTATCACCTTTAGTCCTTTACTATTCACCTTATCAACAAATCAAGAACAATGTGTTTTCTCATAAAACACTAAAACAGAGTACAAAGTTTGTAGCATGTAAAATAACAAGAAACATAAACCCAAGGCACAAAGATAACAAGAAACACAAACCCATGTAAGGCAAACATTCACAAAGAAACACAAACCCAGCATGTAAAGTTTGTACTACAAATAACCAAAAAAGTAACAAGATACCCAAGACACAAAAATGGCCTACCAGTGACTATGGGCGCCTGTTCGCAGTGAGTCGATGCGATCTCAGACACGAAGCGTCAGTTCGATGAGAGGCGAGAGGCAAGAGCAAGAGAGAGAGAGAGTTAAGTCTTATGAGAGAGAATAGAGTGTATTTATAGTTAGGGAAATTTGAAAACCTAGAACCAAACGGTGCCGTTTTGTGTTTTTATTTTTTATTTTTTTTATATATTTATAATAATACCCAATATGACGGCGTTTTAGTAAAAATAATTAAAATTCATACTTAGTAAAACGACGCCGTATCCAAACGTTTGAAAAACTAATAAACTATTTACATATATTGGTTCGGTTTGGCAACCATCGATGAGGGATTTGCAGCTCTGATGACTGCACCGCACCAGCGTCGGATGTCCCTTTGCATTCCGATCGCCAGCATCAGTTCCTTCAGTCGGTTGCAGTGGCGGTGCGGGAAGGTCGATGGCGGTCGGTTTTGTCGACTCTTGTACAGGTTTGCATAGTCCTCTCTCTCGCTCTCTTTTTCTCTCTAAATCTTTTACTTTTTTTCCTTTATTTTATCATATTTGTTTAAATATATTTTTTAAAATAAATTATGGTTAGACCTTTACACTAAACCACATTTTTCATAATTTATTATTATTTTTTTTATAATTGTTAATATATTTTGTTGTCTTTCTTTAAAATATATATATATATATATATATATATTATAATTGAAGTAGTATCACTTTTATCTGAATTTTGCCATTGATACTATTATTATTATGTATCATTCACAATGATTTACCTCAATAATGTGAAAGGAGCAATAAAAAATTTTGTATCCTAGACTAATGATTTCTACTATAGATACATTCGGTAAGTTGCTTCGTCTAGTTTTTGCCACGGTGCACAGCGATAGAAATTCTTTTTTTCAGTGTTTGTTTGTTTCAGATTCTGCTCACCTAACATATACATTTCCCCAACTTTCTAGTTCATAGAACAGTGGTTGATATACTCTTATGTAATTGTATTAATATCACTTTCACATTCATTTCACCATTTTATTAAATATTATAATCACAATTTCCTGTGTCAATAATTTTTTAAAAAAAAAGTTATAAAAAAAAGATGGTTATATCTCAGACTTATTTATATGAAATTGATGATGATAAATTAAGCAAGAGGGAATAACCTTCCACAATAATAGTCAATAGACACATTCAGCCAAAAAAAAGAAGAAAAAAAATCTACTATAGAGTATAGACACTCAGCAAGATGCTTCATCTGTTTCTTTTCACAGACAGTGACAGCACACTATTATATACATCCCACTTCTTTTTTGGCATTTGTTTGCTTCGGGTCCCGCTTACCTAACACACGCATCCACAAACTTTCTAGTTTCCAGTACCCTCTTGGCCTCTTTTAAGTTCTATCACTTGCAAGTGTATACATAAATGAACCAAAATACAAAAAAGCTAGAAAAACAAGCATGTCTCTTTCCTTGTTCATGTTTCAGAATTTACCCACCGTGACTAGATTCTTAAAATAAGATAAGCATGCCAACTTTTGCCAGTGCTTTTCCTTTTCTTTGCAGCCAATTTTGTAATATCAGAATAAATTTCATAATGGTTAGAGTGACAAATTATAATCAATATGTGAAAGTAAAAGTGTAAATTACAATTTGTCTTCTCAACGGTTTATTGTATATGTAACATTGTTGATTTTGTAAATTGAACCCAAATCTAATTGACTTCACCGTTTCGCCAAGTCTATCTATGATTGCTAAAACTTGCTGGTTTTTTTTTTTTTTTTTTAGGTGAAAAAAAATCTAAGGTCATTTTAAAAAAAATTCTAAGATCATTTTAAAAGGAACTACTTTATCTACTTTACATCACTAAAAAGTCATTTCATCTCATCAAAAATCCATTTTACATTACCAGTTTTACAAGACTTCTACATCTTATTCTTCGTTTTGGATATATCATATTAAAATAATTTTTTTCTTTCTCAGTAAACACAATCAACCAATCACAAAACTCGAGAGATGAGAGAATAAAAAAGAATAATTTTTTTAACAAACTTAACACTAGATTAAAATGTAAACTATATATATATATATATATGTATGTATGTATGAACATTTTGGATAACTGGAGCCAATATCATAACCGGATAATGTAAGTGTTAACCTCGTAGGCTGGAGAAAGTCGCAAGCTTGCTTGGTAAGGCCATTTGAAGACTTATTTATTTATTTATTTATTTGTGATTTAAATGCCAAAAATCGTGGACCTCACTTTGAAGTGAGTTGTTTGGTAAGGGAACTCTTACAAGGGTATATAGATAATATTACTCGATATAGGTAGGTTACACACCTTGTTTAGTAAAGTAGTTCAAACAACAGTTTTCAGTATTTAAACAGTGAAAATTGTAGGCCCAAAAAAAAAAAAAAAAAAAAGGGATTTGCTAAGGGATTTCATTTAGAAGTGTTTGAGTTACGTTTATTATTTTAGGGTATTTAAACACCAAAATTTAGAGAACTTCTACTAGTTTTCAATTTTCAAATAATATTACTTAATGACAATTTTGTAAATATTTAGAAAAGTATTGAACCCACTTGATAAGACTTAACATAACTACAACTCTCTCTCTCTCTCTCTCATGCACACCTCATCTTTTTCATTTCTTATTCTTTCTCTCTTTTCCTCCCTTCTCTCTCATGTGTACTCTTCTAATAAATATTAATAAAATAATTGTACTTGTTAGAAAGTTACCACTTAAAAAAAAAAAAAATACATACACATTCGAAACACATAACTATATTTTTTCACATTTTAAAATATGTTATTTGAAACATGGTACCAAACATATTTTTTGCATTTTAAACACGCATTTACATAATATTTTTTAAACCACAGTTTTTACATCATTTTGAATAACACTACTTGAAAGTATAGCCAAACAGGCCCGAATTTAGAGTTACAAGGGTATTTAGATAACATTACTCAATATAGGTAGGTTAAAACATGTATTTAGAGAACCTATAAATAAGTTACAGTTTTGAAGTTTATAAAAAAAAAAAAAAAAAATTACAGTCCTAAATGACATAATCAATATATATATATATATATATATATAACTATATATAACTGAAACCTCTGAAACTCTCACAATTTTTCGTATTATCACTATTTTCTTTTTCTTTTTATTTTAGATTCTTTTTATTTTAGGTTTTATATCTTATATATTTATTATTTCTCTTCAACGTGTAATTATCTTATCAAGTGTTACAATAGTTTAGTTTAAGTAAAACTCTATTAGATATATGTTTCAAGAGCTTGAAAATTCTACTTCAACTAAAATTTTATAACAAAAATTTCAACAAATTTACACCTCATTAATATTGTGCAGGCCTCAGAACGAAGATACTGGGCTATGACTCGTTTGGGCTCACAATCTATTTGTATCGTGGGCTTGAATTTCCTACACTGGGTCGTTCTTGTGCTGAGACTGATCGATGATTCCTTCTACTCTTTTTCTCTCTCTCCGTTTTTCAACCAACCCTTCCTTCCCATGAGATTCTTGTATTTATAGTGAAATGCTAGTGATGATTAGCTTTGTCGCTAGTGCATTTGGAGGTCCAATACAGGCGATGATAGGTGGATGTTTAGGTGGGAATGGCCTTGGAAATAGTTCCCATTCCCTGACACTAGGCGGATACAACTCCTGGTCGTCGATGCTCGGTTATAGGTTTCCCGGGCATGATAGAATTTCCCGAGGAAGTATCCTCGGGGGATGACGCAGTCTCGGGAAACACGAGTGGACGGCTAAGACCAAAATGTCCTCATCCGAGCGTGCCAAGAAAGTAGAGCCTTAGTGGGCCTTTAATGATCCAACAGGCCCAGGGAGTTTGGTGCCGTACATTAGCCCCCCCCTTGATTCAAACCCCGTCCCCGGGGGATGAATCAAGGAATTTGAGGGGTTGACGGCCCGGCCAGGGATATTTACTCAGTCATTAGCGCGCCTCTCAAAAGGCGCACCAAGTCTGATAAGCTGTCATTACTGCCTGACGCTTCGCGAACCGAGGCGTCGCGCGTGTGGCAGTTGGGGCAATGGATCGTTGGATTTCGTGCCGCCGGCTTATTAATTGCCATTTACTCCTCACCCACCCTCTATATATACCCCCTTCAGGCGTTCTTCATCATTTTTCGCATCCTCTAGTCTCTCACTTTACGCTTGACTGAGTGCTTCTCTCTGCGCATTCTTTCTTCTAGATCAGGACCTCTCCTCCTTAGAGCCTCAAGTAAGTCCTCTCCCCTTTCTTCTCTGATTCTCTTTTGCATTCTTTTGTATTCGCGAATCGTAGCTTCTCCTTTTAGAGACCTTAGTATAGGAAATGGGTTATTCCTACCTTCTTTCCTCTGAGGCCGCTTTGGCTACCTTTAGGGCCGCTTTCAATGTGCCCGGGGACGTAGATATTGCATATTGCCCCAAGGGCGACATAGACATCCAACGGCGCCAAGGCGTCAATACTGTTTTCTTCCCATTAATGGCTATTCTAGAGGGCGGGGTCAGGTTCCCGGTAGATCCCCTTATCCTGAGTACCCTTAGGTTTTACGGTCTTTGCCCCGACCAACTCGCTCCTAACTTTTATCGGGTAGTGAGCTGTGTCAGTAGGCTGAACCATCTGTTCGGTCTACAGCTGAATCATCACGATATTAATTTCATGTACAGTCTGTGCGGAAATATCAATTCAGATTATTATTTGAAAACTAGGGATATGAGGGTACGGCTAGTCTCATGCCTGCCTGATTCCAATAGAAATTCTGCGGGGGAATTTGTACGGGTGAGCGGTAACTGGTTTGCCGAGGAGCTCCCCTGCGCGTTTTCGCCGCGCGATGTTGGTCGGTACCGAGCGCCCTTACTTTAGCTTATGTTTGATTATCATTAGTAACTCCTAACCGATTTTGTATATATATTCTTTCTTTTTGTTTTTGTTTTTACAGATAGCAAAAGGTTCAAGTCGGACCGCCGAGTGGTCCACGTCCACGACCTAAACTTTGTACTTAGGTCGGAGATCTTCGTTCATTCGGACGGACAACTCCGAGCATCACACCTGATCCTCAGCGTTGAACCAGTGTACTCCACCTGGCAAGCGTTCAGTCAGGCCCTCTTGGTTGACAGCCCCTTGCTCTCCTACATTGACGTGCGCAACTCAAATTTCTTGCCTCCGAAGTTCACGATAAGGGAAGCACGTGATTTAGGGCCGCGGTATATTTGTTCGGACGAGCGCCAACCACTTCGCGACGAATGGGCTGAAAGAGTGTCGCGCGCGCTCTGAGAAAGAGCACACCAACAAATCGAGCCTCAAGATCCCGTTCAGCCCGAGGTTCTCGAAGAAGCAGAGGCGCCCGTCCAAGTGGCCGAAGGCGTCGTAGCCGAACAAGTTGATCCTTCGGAGGCCGAACCCGCTCACGGTCACGAAATGGTGACGAGGAGGGCCATGACGATAAGCCGTTTTGTGCCTGGCGCACGGCCAGTTGGTCAGCAACAGGAGGGTTCGAACCAACAACCTCAGCCTACTCCTTCCCAACCGACCCGAGTGCGTAAAAGGCCACGTGCCGGGGAACAGACACAGACCGACCCGGGCGGGGTCTCGGCTCGCCCTTCATCCGGTATTGTCATTCGCGAGCCGGTGGCCCAAACCAGGCCGGATGGTGCATCAACCTCCCGGTCCGCCGCGACCTGGCAGCCCTCCTTCTTGCTGGATGGCGAGCCCCTCACGGAGACTACCAGTCTTCGAGTTTGGGACAAGGGTCAGGGGGGCCGCGTTGCTCGGAGCTTGGCAAGCAGCTTGCTCTTGCCCGAGGACGTCCATGCCTACGAGGAGGGGACGGAGGAGTTTGTGGGGAGGCGGCTTGTGTGGCTCAGTATGGCGGTAAGACCCTTAAAAACTATGACACTTAGTTTTTTCATTGATTCGCTCTCTGAATTTACTTATGCACGGGGTCTTGTAATACTTTGAATGATTGTTTGTTCAGGCCGCGCAGTTGTCCTGTATAGTGGATGGGAAACTGAGAGACCTCGCCGAGGACGCTGGGCGGGAAAAGGCGCTGAAAGATGTGGCTGAGGTCAACGCCGCGGAGAAGCTGAAAGCGGCGGAGGAAGCGCAGAAAAGGGCCGCCACAGCCGAGGAGGCTAGGGCCCGCGCCGTGGAAAAGAGCGCCAGACTGGAAAAGCTGCTGGGGGATACGCAGCTGAAGTTAGCCGAGTCAGAGAGCCTGAAGATGGCCCAAGGGGAGGAGTTGGCGGACTTAAAGGCTGCGTTGGATGCTTTCGAAAGGAAGTGGTACAACGAGGGGTTTGCTGACGCCGAGAACTCCGCGGAGCCGGTCATCCGCCAGGCCCACAATCTCGGGTTTGAGGAGGGGTGGTTTGCTGCGCTTCGGGCCGCGGGGGTTCCCGAGGATTCTCCTTTACGGAACCCGAACGAGATCCCCTTTCCGACTACGGCCGCGCCCGCACAGAACGCCCCACATATTATCGATGAAGAGGAGACCTCCAGTATGCAAGCATTGGTGGAGGCCATTGACTCTCATGCTGAGCCAACCGGCGTGGAGGTCACTAGTGATTCTCGGGCCGACCCTCCTCCCAGTTAATTGCCGAGCCGTTTTATTTGTTTAAGCTTAATTACTTATGTTATTGCAAAGGTTTTACCTAGGTCACCGGGTTGTGGTGACAAGACATTATCTTTCCTTGGTTTTTATTTTGTCTCGAACATTTCGCATTGCGCGGTTTCAATTAATGCTATTATGTTATTTTCATCTTACTGTTGCATATTAGCGTACTGATTACCAAATATAAAGTTCGGGCTTGTTTCCTAGATGATGGGTCGCCCTTTCCCGAGGAATTTTGTTTTGCTTGGAGTGCGTATTCGGAAATACTTTAGTTTTAAGATTTCCGCTTGCTTGGTGATAGGGATCGAACCGAGAGACAAGCTTTAGATCTTAGTAAAGTATTAGGTTCACACCTGCTTGGCGATAGGGATCGAGCCGAGAGACAGGTTTCAGGCCTTAGTGAAATATCAGGTTTACACCTGCTCAGCGATAGGGATCGAGCTGAGAGACAGGTTTCAGTCCTTAGTCAAATATTAGGTTTCCACCTGCTCGGCGATAGGGATCGAGCCGAGAGACAGGTTTCAGGCCTTAGTAAAATATTAGGTTTTCACCTGCTCGGCAATAGGGATCGAGCCGAGAGACAGGTTTCAGGCCTTAGTAAAATATTATGTTTCCACCTGCTCGGCGATAGGGATCGAGCCGAGAGACAGGCTTCAGGCCTTAGTGAAATATTAGGTTTCCACCTGCTCGGCGATAGGGATCGAGCTGAGAGACAGGTTTCAGGCCTTAGTGAAATATTAGGTTTCCACCTGCTCGGCGATAGGGATCGAGCCGAGAGACAGGTTTCAGTCCTTAGTGAAATGTTAGGTTTCCACCTGCTCGGCGATAGGGATCGAGCCGAGAGACAGGCTTCAGTCCTTAGGTAACTGTAAGACTCCCACTGCAAATGACTTGCGCCAACAACTTCTTTTACTAATACCAGCAACTCTACAATTCAAACTGAACACATGATTTGTTAATGATAGAACCTCTTCAAGTTCTGAACGTTCCAGGGGCGAGGCAATGGTCTCTCATCCAATTCCTCCAAATAATACGCTCCTTCCCCAGCCGCTGCTGTAACTCTATACGGTCCTTCCCAGGTCTGCGCCAACTTGCCTGCATGGGTGTCTCGCATATGCCCTATTGCCTTCCTCAAAACCAGATCCTCGGCGTCAAACCTCCTTCTTCTTACGCTTTGGTTGTACCTTCTGGCCAGTTTCTGTTGGTAGTCGGCCAGCCGGATAGTTGTTGCTTCACGTCGCTCGTCCAGCTGGTCTAAATGCCGAGCCAACATTTCGTCATTCGAAGCGGGGTCGTACTTAGATACTCGTGCGCTGCACATACTTACCTCGGTGGGTATAACTGCTTCGGCACCGTAGGTGAGAGAGAACGGAGTCTCCCCCATGGACCTTCTCGGTGTTGTCCGGTAAGCCCACAGGACGTTAGGTAACTCCTCGGCCCAGTTCCCCTTCGCACTATCCAGTCTTCTCTTCAGCCCATTTACAATTACCTTATTGACAGCTTCGGCTTGGCCATTGCTCTGCGGGTACGCCGGGGTAGAATACTTGTTCTTAATGCCGAGGTCCGTGCAGAATTCTCGGAATGCCCGGCTATCGAACTGCAATCCATTGTCTGATACCAAGGAATTGGGTACTCCGAATCTGGTAACAATGTTCTTCCACACAAACTTCTTCACATCCACATCCCGGATATTCGACAAAGCTTCAGCCTCTGCCCACTTTGTAAAGTAATCGACGGCTACGAGTACGAACCTCCGGTTGCCCGTTGCTCGGGGGAATGGTCCAAGTATATCCAGCCCCCACTGTGCGAATGGCCAGGG
Organism: Quercus gilva; assembly: GCA_023621385.1. Taxonomy (NCBI): domain Eukaryota; kingdom Viridiplantae; phylum Streptophyta; class Magnoliopsida; order Fagales; family Fagaceae; genus Quercus; species Quercus gilva. The sequence continues at coordinate 54,962,830 of CM042483.1, forward strand.
ACTATTGACCAGATTGAGATGGTCGGCGGGCTGATGGATCAGGGGAGCGTGTTTTTGACGTCGCTCACATTTACGAACATATTCGGCGGCATCCTTCTGCATTTGAGGCCACCAAAATCCCTGAGTCATGGCCCGGTGAGCTAGCGAACGTCTTCCTACGTGACTGCCACACACTCCCTCATGTAGCTCTGCTAAAAGTTGGTTCACTTTGTCCGGGTGTAGGCATAAAAGGTATGGTCCTCCGAAGGATCTTCGATACAACCTCCGGTCTTCTGATAACCAAAACCGAGGGGCCGTTCTTCGGATTCTATTTCCTTCTTTCTCGTCGAGGGGGAGCCGGTCCTCGGCCAAGAACTCAATGATGGGGTCCATCCAACTGGGTCCCTGTGTAGCGACAGCCGTGACTGCCGGATTGCTGGATAGCTCGATACTTGGTTCTGGAACTTGCTCTATTCTGATGAGCCGAGGTACATCCTCAGCTACTGATGACGCCAGCGTGGCAAGGGAGTCGGCGTGACTGTTGTGTGTCCGAGCTACTTGTACGACCTTCGCCGTTTCGAATCCGGCCATAATCTGCTTCACTCGCTCCAAATAAGCCCTCATCCGAGGATCTCGGGCCTCGAAACTGCCATAAACCTGATTGACAATCAACCGGGAATCGGAATAGACCTCAACATCCTGAGCCCCCAAGCTTGAAGCGATGCTTAACCCGGCTATCAGTGCTTCATATTTTGCCTCGTTATTGGAGGCCTTAAATCAGAACCTAAAAGCGTGCTCCAAGCGAATCCCCTCAGGCCCAACTGCTACGATCCCCGCACCAGCCCCCGTGGAGCTGGAAGCCCCGTCCACGTATATTTTCCATGAGCGGCGACTCGTCTGGCAGACTATCTGGCATGAGCCTCTAGGTGAAAACTCAGCCACGAAATCAGCTAATACCTGCCCTTTCACGGCAGTTCTCGGCCTATATTGTACATCAAAAGCTCCGAGCCTGATCCCCCATTTTGCTATCCGCCCCGTGAAATCTGATCGTCTCAACAATGACTGCAACGGATATTCAGTTAGTACATACACGGTATGAGCTTGGAAGTACTGCGGCAGCTTCCTAGTGGCATGCACCAGTGCCAAAACCAGCTTCTCCAATGGCAAGTATCTGGTCTCGGCGTCAACCAGAGTCTTACTGATGTAATAGACAGGTTGTTGCACCCCCCGATCACTTAGCAGCACGGCGCTCACGGCATGGTCGGTCACCGAGAGGTACATGAGCAGGTCCTCCCCAGGCTCCAGGGCGGTCAGTATCGGCGCGTGCGTCAGGTACTCCTTTAAATCCTGAAATGCCTTTTCACACTCGGCATCCCACTAGAACCCCTTCCATTTTTTAAGAAGCTGATAGAACGGACGGCAGCGATCTGAGAATCTAGAAATGAACCGGTTAAGAGCCGCCAACATTCCGGTCAATACCTGCACTTCCTTTGGGTTGCTCGGTGGCCTAAGTCTTTGTACGGCAACAATTTGGTCCGGGTTTACCTCTATTCCTCGGCTGGAGATTAAGTATCCCAAAAACTTTCCAGCCCCCACTCCGAAGGCACATTTTTCCGCGTTAAGGCGCAGCTTATGTTGTCGCAATACACCGAACACCCCTTGAAGATCCTCTTCGTGCTGCGTTTCTCGTTTGCTCTTCACTACAAGGTCATCGATGTATACTTCCACCGTCCGTCCAATCTTGTCACGGAATATCCTGGTCATCATCCGCTGGTACGTTGCCCCGGCATTTTTCAGGCCGAACGGTATCACGGTGTAATGGTAATTGGCGTCGGGAGATATGAATGCAGTCTTTTCCTGATCTTCGCCGGCCAGGGCAATCTGGTGATAGCCTTGAAATGCATCCAAGAAGCTCATTCTTGGATGTCCGTACGTGGCATCTACCAACTGGTCAATCTTGGGCATAGGGAACGGGTCTTTCGGGCATGCTCGGTTCAAATCCGTGAAGTCCACACAGACTCTCCATTTGCCGCTCTTCTTTTTCACCACCACTGTGTTTGCAAGCCATTCTGGAAAGAAGACCTCCTTCACTGCACCTGCCTCCTTTAGACGCTGAACCTCGGCCCTAACAGCCTCGGCGTGTTCATGCGCTTTCCTCCTCAGTCTCTGTTTCTTGGGAGGGAATGAGGGGTCCATGTTGAGCCTGTGGACGATAAATTTGGGGTCTACTCCCGGCACTTCGTACGGACTCCACGCAAACACGTCCAGGCTCCGAACAAGAAACAGTAGCAATTCAACTCTCTCGTGGGTTGTCAGGCTGGCCCCTATTTGGAAGTGCTTGTCCCCGTCCGGCAGTATTCTGGCCTTTATTAATTCCTCGGCGCTAGCATTCCCCGAATCCTCTCGGGGGTGCGGTAATTGCTATGACGGGGCTTCTTCGGTCTCGTCATTCTGCCCCGTCCGCGGGCCTTCCCAATTTGCTGCAGCTACTAGGCACTGTCTAGCCATTTGCTGGCTCCCTCGCACCACTGCGATACCCTGCTCGGTAGGGAACTTAATCTTTACATGCAATGTGGATGGCACAGCTTCCATGGAGTGGATCCACGGTCTTCCCAAGATTGCCGTGTATGGTGAGAAGGAATTAACCACTATGAAGATGACCTTTACCTCCTTTCCCCCCAGGACTACTGGTAATGAAATTCGACCCTCTGGTATCACTATCCTTCCATCGAACGAGACTAGCGGCGCACTATACTTTCCCAAGTCCTGAGTCTTCAACCCAAGTCCGTTGAACAAATCCGGATACATTACATCAGCCCCGCTGCCCTGATCTACCATTACCCTCTTCACATCGAAACCGCTTATCCGGGCGGTGATCACTAACGCATCTTCGTGTGGTTGCATTGTACCCTGCAAGTCGTCTTTCCCAAAGGCGATTGCCTCCTGGCAATACTTTGCTTTCTTTTCTGCTGGCCCCGTGTCTGGTGACTTTTTCGTAGGCGCTACTGTCAACACCCGTCTTCCTGTTGCTGGCTTAACCCACGGGGGTAGAAGAATCATCTCAATTACCCCGCGAGGTGGTTGCTGGGGGAGGTCTTTCTGCCGACCTAAATGGCCGATCCCTTGATCGCCGGGTTTCACCACGTAATCCTTCAGATGCCCAGATCGTACTAGCTGCCCCAAATGATCTTTCAGTACCCGGCATTGCTCGGTGGTGTGGCCTTTGTCCCTATGGTAACTGCGGCATTGCTCGGTGGTGTGGCCTTTGTCCCTATGGTAACTGCAGTACAAGTTCTGATTTCGCCGGGATGGGTCGCCGCCCATTTTATTCGGCCACTTGAAGTATGGCTCATTCTTATTTTTTCTACTATCTGGTGCACTGGCTCCTTGAACGTTGTATTCACTTCCCCTGCCTGCCAGGGTGGTTCCTGCGCTCTCCATTCCTTCCGCGGTCTCGGCTGGAAATTCCCCTGCCGGGGATGGTTTATTAATGGGGCCTTACTTTTGCTCTGCAACCGATCATCTTCTAGGCGCTTATACTCTTCGATACGCCTCATGAGCTGCCTCATGTCCTCTGGTGGCTTCTTAGTAAGTGATTCCCGCAGTTCGGAATCCTCTGGTAGGCCCATCCGAAAGGTACTTGCCACGATCTTCTCGTTGCCCCCACCAATCTCGTTATATAGCTCCCAGTAGCGGCTGGAGTAACTGCGAAGAGTCTCCCCCACCCCCATCCTCATTGATAGCAGGGTATCAACAGGTTGTGGTACTCGGCTGCAAGTTACGAACCGAACGCCGAACTCCTGGACTAGCTCGGCGAAAGAGTGTATGGATTTCTTACGTAGTCCGTTGAACCACCTAAGAGCGGTTGGGCCAAGACTGGAGGGAAACACCTTGCACATCAGTGCGTCATTATGCGAATGCAGGGACATCATGTGGATGTAATGACTGACGTGTTCGACCGGGTTTGCCCTTCCGTCGTAGATGTTAAACGGTGGCCTCGGGAACTTTCTTGGCATCGTGGCCCGTTCAATTTCATCTGAGAAGGGGGACCTTGCCACCCTGCGCAAGGCGCGGCTCAGCACGTCCATAGCGGCGTTCCGTGGCTTCTTTTCCTCGGAGGAATCCGACCCCCGCTCGTCATGATCCCGCGATCGGGAGCGGTCTCGGCGATGATGAGGCTCCCGTGAATGCGACCTTTCCTGGTGATTGTATGAGTCATGCGAACGCGAACGCTCCCTTCACCAATGGGACCCCGAATGGCTGGCCCCCATTTCCTGGCGAGCCCCCGAATCCTCGGTCCTCCTTCCGAGATCGTCTCGCTCCCTCCTTCGTCGCCTGTCGTCCGCTTCTAACTCGAATTCCCTCACCCGCCTGCGCAGCCGCTCAATTTCCTGGTCCCTGTCATTAGGCTACCTGCGGTTCGAGGCGTCTGTCACTGTCCGCTGCGTCTGATATGACCCCTCCCCGAGACCGGACATATCTTCCTGTTCACGCTCCCTGTCTTCACGTCTCTTTTGCCTTCTTTCTCGCCAGGACGACCCCCTAGAAGACCCAACCGAACCAGTTTCGTCACCACCCCCCAGATGTCTTCCGGACATTGTCTCGTAGGCGAGTCTCAGTCGAACTACAGCTTTGTAGGCGATTCCCACAAACGGCGCCAATTGTGCAGGCCTCAGAACGAGGATACTGGGCTATGACTCGTTTGGGCTCACAATCTATTTGTATCGTGGGCTTGAATTTCCTACACTGGGTCGTTCTTGTGCTGAGACTGATCGATGATTCCTTCTACTCTTTTTCTCTCTCTCCGTTTTTCAACCAACCCTTCCTTCCCATGAGATTCTTGTATTTATAGTGAAATGCTAGTGGGATAGTGATGATTAGCTTTGTCACTAGTGCATTTGGAGGTCCAATACAGGCGATGATAGGTGGATGTTTAGGTGGGAATGGCCTTGGAAATAGTTCCCATTCCCTGACACTAGGCGGATACAACTCCTGGTCGTCGATGCTCGGTTATAGGTTTCCCGAGCATGATAGAATTTCCCGAGGAAGTATCCTCGGGGGATGACGCAGTCTCGGGAAACACGAGTGGACGGCTAAAACCAAAATGTCCTCATCTGAGCGTGCCAAGAAAGTAGAGCCTTAGTGGGCCTTTAATGATCCAACAGGCCCAGAGAGTTTGGTGCCGTACAAATATTATTTTTAAAAAAGTTTTATTTTTAAAAAATCTTTAGGGTTTCTTCCTTTCTTGCATAAAAACCCTCTACGGCATCAACACAAACATAAACCTTGATTTTTTTTTTTCTTTCTCGCATACAAACCTCCTTTTACAGCACCAACACAAATATTAAACCTCATTAGTATCTGTACATCCCACTCCTCGGTGAACGTTGATTTTCCACTCCCTCTTTATTTCTTGGAATTATTTGTTTAGTATTTCTTGCAATTGATATATAGATTGCTTTTCTTTTCTTTTCTTTTTTGATGAGAATTGCATAAGCAGGAGTGTTCCTATATAGGGTTTTTTTTTTTTTTTTTTTTTTGGTGGTTTTTAGATTGGCGACAATCAGCAAAGAGAGAGAGCAAACTAAGTTAAAGAGTAGCATTGTGACTACTCATATTCAATAGATGGGAACGTTTTATCTAGCAGAGCCTAAACATCAGGTTTAGTACGTTGATTTATTGTATTTTATCCAATACAAATTTCACACCTGATCTTTTTATTGTAGAACTTTATAGTTTAAAATTTAAAAACAAGAAGCATGAAGTAAGAAGATGAACTTCCTAAATTTGGTGGTGAGTCACTACTTCTGTTTATGAAATCAAACTTTTGTGTTCATTATGTTGTAGGCAATCATGATTAAAATTGAACACGTTTAGCATTTGAATTTAAAATATTTTATTCCATTTTGTAGAATTCAATAGGTGTGTTTGAAAGATTGAATTAATCTTAATTAAGTTTTCAATATCTTTTCATTATCCTCTCCTTATATCAATTTCAAATTCTAATCCTGTTTTGACAAATCAAGGAGGTGATACTAAATTCCAATATTGTCACCATATTTGTAATCAACTTATTGATGTTTGCTTTTATGAATAATCATTGAATCAATTATTATTCGTACTATATTGGATGTTTTATGATAAGTGTAATTTTTACATGATTTTTATTATCCTCTTATTTATTAAAATTGTTAGTTTTCCTTTATTTCTTTTGATTTGATTTGATTTTTTATTTATGTTTATCTATTCATTTGTGCTTTGAAGGAATGAGAAGAGCAAGGAATCAAAGGAATTTTGCACAAAATCCAAGTCCAATTCGGATTAGGATTCCAGCCTGCACATCAGTTAGTATTTTCAGCATAACTTTGGGCTCAGATATCCAATCGAGATGATTCAAGTTGGGCTGGAAAATTAACTTAAAGGGCTACAACTTTGTAGTTTACCAAAAGTCCGAATTCTGACACTAAATGGGCCAAAATCGTCGGTTAAGTGAAGCCAAAAAATCTGGGATTTTTTCCAAACGGAAATTCAACTTGTAATAGGATTCCTTGACCTATTTAAAGGCTCTTTAGGGTAAAAAGAAGGGAGAAGAGAAACCTGAGAGGAAAAGGTAGGGCCACATTGAAGATTTTGTTTTTAGGAGTCTTTCTGAAGAGGAGGATCTGAGGACAAAGGCAAGAGCTTCATGTTGATCAACCATCAGATGAAAGACATAAGTTTTATTTGTTTTCTTTTCAGTTTTATTCTGAACTAAATTTTATTTTCTAGAGCGTTGATGTAGTCTAGAAATGAACACACAATTTATATTCTGAATTATTTTATTTTTAATATTTCCATGATTGAGTGTTTAATTCTTATTCTTAATGCTTACTATTTTTTACGAATTATGGTTTGATCAATTGAATTACAATGAGACCGAGAGATGATTTGTTATTTTAGTTCTAGAATTAAACACCATTAGTTGAGCGAAAGTAGAGATGCTTTACCATGACTAGTGTGATTTTTCAAAAAAATTCAAAGTACGTAATGAGTCTCCAATTAATTAAATTCACATAGAGATATGGAATTGTTAGTTGAAGATATTTTTGATATTATTCGAGAGAAGATATTGAATACTTAAGGAATTTTTAATCATCAACGGGAGATTATTAGAATTTAATAATTAGGAAGGATAAATTGTGTGGGATTTGTTAGGTGAAATCAATTGCTCTAGATCCATTCTTATCATATTTTTACACTGTTAGATTTTTACACTTTGTTAATTCTTTTTATTCGTAGATTTATTTTTATTAAATAGTTTAATTTAATTCAGACAGTAGAACATTCCATTTATTTTTTATTTTTCCAAATAGTAATTAATTTAGTGAATTTCGGTATCCAATAACATAGTTAATCCCTGTGGGTTCGACATTCGTTTTCTAAAAACACTTTACTACTTGTTACGATTCTGTGCACTTGCAGATTATTTTACGCGAACATTTTAAACTAATACTAATTATTTCTACTAGACATTATATTAAATTGTATATTTTTAGAATGATTGAATTATGTTGATTGTCTTTTGTTTTGATATTTGGGTCTCTTTATTTCCTTTCAATTTATATTTTTTTTGGTCCTAACATCTAATTGAAATGTATGATTTAGCCAATAGCCATAACAAACTCCAAGAAATTCTTTGTTATTTTAAAAGTTTCACCTAATTAGTGACTAATCGACAAAGAATGAGAAAAACACTATAAAGAGGTACAAAAACAACACAAGACTACAAGAGAGCCTGGTGGGCTTTGTACGTTTTTCGACCCTTACAGAATATGCTTAACCTAATATTATACTAAGTTGATTAACAAGAATTTTATTCAAGATTAGGTTTAGCACAATAACCATAAATAATAAAGCATTAGAAAATATAAAGAACACAAAGATCTGATGACCCAGGAAAACCAAACTAATAAAAAACCTATGGATGATTTAACCTAGCTATCCTCAAAGTAAAACAAATCCACTATAAAAGAATTGAAGTTTTTACAATAGAATGTAGACCACTAACATCCTATTGCTACCTTGAATAGAAAACTTACTACCATGACCACATGATAGCTCCAAGTTCACGGACTAATTCTTTCTTTGATCCGTAGCAACCACTAGTACTCCCACTTATGACTTTCTTTAAGTTCTTTATGCAGCAACTAAAACGATGACCAAGCTCTTGACATAAATCTTGATCTTGATAAATCTAAGTGTGTATGAAGGCAAACACCTATAGATCTCACAAGAAATTCAACACACAACACATCAAAAAGACTTATAAAACGTAGCTAGGGTTTTTCCTTTTATACTTGGAGTAAAACATGAAAACCTACACATCAAATTGGGCTTAGGCTGAGTTGGAAAAAACTGTTGAAAATTAATTTGCATGAGGTTCAATCGATCGAGTCCAATTTTCGATCAATCGAGCCTTGTAGATTTACACCAATAAATCTTGCAATCACTCAATTCCAACTTTATAATTAAACACACTTTGAGCAACCTAAATCTAGAATCTAAGTTTTGATCATGATTTGCCAAAACATTACAAATTGAAATTCTAATACATTTTGTTCCTAATTTCTTAGAACCTAACAAGCTTTAACTTCTAGAGTTTCTGCCTCTCTATCGAGGTAAATTGATGTTATTTAAGAATGAAATATCATTTGAGTTATTGAGAGAATAATAAATTTTTTTTTTTTTTTTACTTTGACATTGAAATCAATATAAATTTTACACATTTATGTTAAATAATACCGTGCATTGCACAGGTAGTGACTAGTTGTAAATATTTTGAAAACTATAGAACCCACACATAGTTAATTGATTTGACAAAACACAATTGCTCTCTCTCTCTCTCTCTCTCTCTCTCCTTCACGCCTTAGACAAGATTTCTCTCTCTCACAGTGATAGGGAAAAAATGTATTGACCCCTTGCAAATTAATTAATAACCTAAGTTAATTAATAGGTTCAATTACATGCAATAGCATGGTAGCACAAACAAATTACCAACTAAACTAAATGCAGCAGAAATTAAATTTGACACGGTAATTTGTTTACAAACAGGGAAAACCACAAAGGCAAAAACCCCATCGGGTGTGTGAAAGACCTCAAAAATGCCTCTAAAAAAAGAGAGATTTTTGTAGCACTTTTTAGGGCACCTCTCTTTTTGGGTAAGTGGTGTGGAGTCGCCACTTTTTTTTTTTTTTACAAAAAAGAAAAAGAAAAAATAAATATAAAATACATGACTGAATTGTTCATTTATCATTGATTGAATAAAAAAAGTGCATATTTGAAAAAAATGAAAATTACATGGCTTTGGGCCCTAGTTACAAACTATCAAATAATTACATGGCTTTTTGTCTTAGAATCTACCCAAAAATAAAAACAAAACAAAAGACAAGGCATAGATCTACCTATCCAAAAGAACTATATTCGAATTCTAAGTTACAAAATGGGAAGGCGTTAGGCACCCATTCCACCCAAACAGAGTCTGGTCTTCTAAACTCTTGTAACCAATGTACCATTTATTGCATAACATGAATGATATGTTTTGCACACATGAAAAACATAATTACACAAGTTTATTTAGGAATACACCCTCTTTTTTTGAGAAAAATTCAAATCTGTGTTGTGATGAAAAATTGATTTTTGGTTTAGAAAAAAAAAAAAAAAAAAACAGATCTATTTTTGTGAATTTGGAAAGTTGCTTTTGGTGAAAGAAAAATTCAAATATGTTTTTGGAGCAAAGTAAAAAAAAAATATTTTGGTAAAAAATATCAAATCTGTTTTTTGGGAACGAGAAAAATTGTTTTTCATCATGACCATTAGAATCTCAAGATCATTTTTATGATATGCAATGCATGAATTGATGAATGTAATGCAATCATGATTTTTGGGGTACATGGATGGTTTTTCCAATCATCTTCTTTGATTAAATCATGGGTGCAAAATCGAGTGTCTACAGGGTGATTTTAAGGTCACCACTTATAAGAAACCACTAATCAACAATCAAGCGATTACAAGTAAAAAGAATCTTACCAACTATCCTTGGCCTATCCCAAATTACCAACCTACAGTTGAATCTTCACTCTAATACTCAATTGGACTTGATCTTATAGCCGCACTCTTTCCATTTAATGCACGAATCCTAGTACATGACTAACCAATGATGCACAGATCCTAGTACATGACTAACTCTACTAACTTGAAGAAGATATTGGCTGCAATGTTCCAACAATGAAGATAAGGAAGCTCATTGGTTACAAAACCCTTGGTGTAAAGACGCAATAGCTTTTTTAGAGAGAATAAGGCACTAGGTCACTCAACGCATATGTGACGGTCTTTAAAATAAACCTTATATATGTCTAGGGTTGTGAGAAAAGAAACTTAACACATACACATCAGCTTGGGCCGAAAATCAAATTTGGAAATTCTGATTCCGTAAGTCTCAATAGAAACAGCTTCTATTGAGCTTCAACATTAAATCTCGATAGAAAGGATTGTCGAGACTTTTGTTGAGCTTTAGTAAACAGCTTTTTCTTCACTTGTTTCTCAGTAAGATCTTCATGACTTTAACACTTAACTTGAACTCTTGTTTCTTAAAGTACTAAACTTATCATAGATCTACCCAATTACAAGTAAAGTGCATTTTATTAAAAGATTATCCAATTATATAAAATATGTCCTTAACACACAAAATGGCTCTTTTCCTTCTTGGACTCATCTTCATCTATTAGGCATGTATTAATTTAATTTAATATTAAAAAAAATGTCTCTTTTTGGGTAGTTTTGTTTGAATCTGTACGTCTCACTTCTATAGGAATGATTCTATATATATTGGCTCTCTCTCCATAAAATTGTGGGAGAGAAGTTTTTCATAATCTTTGTTTCTCTTTAATAATTCATTGTGAATTTTCGTACTACCTCATAATGCCCCTGAACTGGTGACGTATAGATTTGTGCTAGAAAATAAAAGAAAAAGGTAGAGGCAATAGGATAAGTTTGAACCAGATGAACCAATAGAAAAGAAGAGGTAAGGCCAATATGATAAGTTTGAACCCTAATAGATGACTTTGCTCCAGAACACAGAGTTTGAAGTTTGAACTCACCAAAATTGCAGCAACAGAAGATAAGGCTGAAATAGATAAGTATTTGGGAACCAATAGGAATTTGCAGTGGGCTATTGGCGGATAAGATAGCAGCAACAGATGGGGTTGAAGAAGTGAATGAGTGGAATACACACTTTTTCAAAAAAATACATTCTAATACCAAATAGTCAAATACCCAATTATGAGTTTTTAGTTTTTAAAAAATATTACAAAAATATGCTACCAAACACAATTTTTACATCATAAGTACTCAAAAAACGTTTTTAATACACTTTTTAAATCACAATTTTCGCATTTATTTAAAAACCAAAACAACAATACTCCTGCCAGATGGCCTAAACCTTTTTCCCATGTTCTCAAGCATTTTGTGCAAAAGAGCTGTACCCTTTTGGCAAAGTTGAGTCCTGTGCAGACTCAATACGGAGACACATGCAAAGTTTAATCACGTTTTCTCGTATCCCATCAAGTGTTCTGTGACTTTTGTCTAGTGGACCCATCACCCAAGCTTCACACTTTAAAAAACAAGCACGGATATAGAATAATAGAATACTCTCAGCGACTTGACCATGACTTCCATGGCCACCAAATATTCACCACTGAGCTTCACTGTCTTCTCATCCCTGCTCCTGATTCTTCTAGCCACAACATCATCCGGTGCCCAAGCCATCAAGGCCGCCCATGGCTTCTCGTCAATCAAAGAAGCCACCGTGCTTGATATCCAGCTAGCTTTCAAGCAAAACCAACTCACCTCCAGGAAACTCGTTGAGCTTTACCTTAAACAAATAAGCAGACTCAACCCAGTTCTTAAGGGTGTCCTAGAAGTGAACCCAGATGCACTATACCAAGCTGATAAAGCTGACCATGAGCGCAAGTTTAAAGCACATGGGTCACTCTCTCCATTGCATGGCATTCCCATTTTGCTCAAAGATAACATTGCAACCAAGGATAAGCTGAACACCACGGCCGGCTCATATGCACTGCTTGGCTCAGTTGTGCCACGCGATGCTGGTGTTGTAACCAAGTTGAGAAAAGCTGGGGCCATCATATTGGGGAAGGCCACTTTGAGCGAGTGGTCTCATTATAGGTCTAATGCTGCACCTAGTGGCTGGAACGCAAGAAAAGGCCAAGGGAAGGTGAGTTTAATTGTGAAAACAATGCTAAAATCATGGTAAATTTTGGCCCATTTGTTAAAAATTATTGCGAGGATCAAGAATATGAAATTGATGTTGGGCTAGAAATTACAGTTTCCACTATAAACACACATTCTACTTGTTTTCAGTGCAAGATTTCTTGTGGCTCACATAAGGTGCTTGATTAAATGTGAATGAAAAAGCTCACTCTCATGATTTTCAGAGAGGAGTTGTGGTATACTATAGTACATTTATACTTGGAAAAAGTGAAAAATACATTTTGGATTGCTATCTCTTCCTAATTTGTAGTTGGGTTTTAGAGTTGGATGAATCTAATCTATTGTTAAGTTTGATTTTGCTATCTAGATAATCTTGATCTTCTTATTGTCTTTATCTTGGATTGCTCTTGTTTGAAGTTTATTATTGTCCTTTGATCCAATACACAGTACATACATCCACCTTTTAAGGCCCATTTGGTAGAGTTGTTTAACAACATGTTTTTAGTTTTTAAACAACATTATACTCATTTTTACATATTTTTTCACCTACACATATTTCAAAAAAAATACAAACAACGTTATTAGAATAAGGCTACCAAAAGGCTCCTAAATTTTTTTAGGCATTTTTTTTGCCTCAAGTCCATCTCACTAAGAAGCAAAGACACGAACACAAACACAACATGATATGGTTGGGGATATGACATTTAACTAATTAATTAATTAATATCATTAGGCATATTGATTAATTCGGAGACTTTTTTCTGTTTTTTTTTTAAATTTTAAATTTCAAAATAAATTACAACTATCAAAATCTTTAAGAAAATATCTATAATTAAATGAATTTTCTTTGAATATGAACTACTTTTTTCCTTCTCAAAACACTAAGGACTTGCATGTAGGAATGTCCCTAGTTTCTCTTACATGAACACCTCGGCGATTTGGTAGTGTCCAGACTTCTTACCCTCTCTCCTTAAACACATCCACCAGCATTCTACCCCTTCTATCACGTGCAAATTTACATATAAATTAAGAAAAATAGCACTCCTTGTACATTTCATAGAAATTGGGTCTAGGAAACTGTTGCCAATGCCCTTTCTTTTTTAGCCAATTTTGTAATATCTAGGTAATTTTAAGTACAGCAACAAATTCTACTTAGTCATCTTAATAAATGGGGCTAAAAAATAACTTTGATCTTATGTTCCATAAGACTGCTTTGCTTTGGTGTGCAGAGTCCTTATACAATGGGAGATCCTTGTGGGTCAAGTAGTGGATCAGCAATATCAGTAGCAGCAAATATGGCAGCGGTGTCACTAGGGACCGAGACTGATGGCTCTATTTTATGTCCGTCCAGTAATAACTTGGTAGTGGGCATCAAACCAACCGTTGGTCTCACTAGTCGAGCTGGTGTCATACCAATCACACCAAGACAAGATAGTGTGGGGTAGGTTTTCTCCCTCTCTTTTTATCATTGAACAGAGAAAATTTTTATTCATAACAAAAGAGACAAAAATCACTCATTCTTTCCACCTCCAAAGCCTAATGAAACCCAGCATGTAAAAGAATCTGAAGGGGCCATCTATACGTCAAGCCCATGAGTAGCTCTAGCATCCTTGTGGACTCACTCAAAATAACAACTTACAAAAACTTTAGCGACAGTCACAATATCACACACAATTTTCTAGTGGGAGGACTGCTTTGGACAGTTGATGGACTCTACAAAAGATAAAAAAATAAAAAATAAAAATAAAAAAATAAAAAAAATCCCCTTCTACTACAACTTGAGAATAGTTTCGAGCTTTGGAGCAGTTCTTACCTATAGCTACGTCACAATTTACCTTTGTTTCGTGTTTTTTCAGTTTAAGCCACCGCAGCTGTTCTGTTTACCGTATAGGCATACTCTCAGCGCACCATAATTTCCGATGCATTTCTACTTGCAAATTTTTCTTTAAAGCTCCATGCTGTCAAAAAATTTCTTGAACTGCACCATTTGGTTTCTTACCCCCTAGATTTGGTCAAATGTTATAGCTTCAAACAAAACAAAAATTTTTCTGCTCTGGCGATCCTCCTCAAATTGGATAAAATAAGGTTCTAGGAGGGTAGATGTAAGTTGCCTAAACATGATTAACATGTATATGCTATACTTCCTTTTTCTTTTATAAAGCAATAGTTGGGGGAGGGGAGATTTAATTAATCCTAGACATCTTTGTTGGATACATCAAGAAGTATCAGTTGAGTTACAAGACTATTGGCATATTCTTTACTTCCTTAATGTACATATCACAAGAATTTCAATTCATATACAATTTTTTTTTTTTTTTTTTTCAGGAATTGCAATGTAAGATGGTAAAATAACATTTACAAGTTTCGTTATTTCACTTTTTTGATATCTTCTTAGCCTTGCCATATTAACTGTTAGAGATGCCTTGTCAAGTTCTATGTCTATTCTATAACTCTATTCCAGGTTCATTGTATTTAATTTACTTGGAGTGTAAACAAAGTAATTCTAATCTTATTTGCTGCTCAAACATTAATGCCAATCCTACTTATAGTGTAAATATTGTGAAAGCCTGTGTTTGAAATAGCCTAAGATTTAGACTACTATAATACCTTTCAGTGAATTTATTGTAATACATAGAGTTTAATAGAAAAGATGTAACCATCAAGGGATTTTTGCTATAGACTTAGACATCCACGTTAATTTTTGCATTCTATCTCTTTTTCTTTCACTCTATAGGTTCTTCGTAATCAATTCTCAATAATGGCCAGCATAAAAGTTCTCTGTCACCATTGTTGTTATCTACTTTGCAAGCCCATCCTAATTGTCTATAAAATCCCATATGCATCTTTCTAAAATATGCTATTTTATGACATGACGATCTTAGTGATTTCAACTACATTCAATGGGCACAATCATCCTTCTTCCTTACTTGATCATTGTCTTTCCCTATGATTATGTGTCCTCAACCATCTAGGCGAAGTATTATGGAACACATCGATAGTTAGTCTTCTCTATTAGATTTCTTTTTCATCATGCTGTTTGTTTGTTTAGATTCCTTAATGTAGATTGCTAAGTAGTTACTTTGGTTAATTATTCAGATCTTGGTTATATAATAACAAATCATATCATGCAAAGGAGCGAAAAATAAAGAACACCAAGATATGACGACCTAGGAAAACCAATGAAACCAACAATTTCAAGGTAACTTAGGAGGATTTGAACTAGCTATCCTCAAGGTAAAACAAATCCACTATAGAGAATCAAAGTTTTTACAATCAGATTTAATCATAAATCTATTGCTATTTCCAGTAGTAACTTACTGACACGATCATATGCAAATTTCGAATTCACAGGCTCCTTCTCTCTTGGATTTGTAGCACACAAGCACCCACATTTGTGAATTTGAGATCCCACTCAAAAGTTTCAAATCACGGCTTGTTGATCTATGTAGCAACTATATTCCATCAGCACTTGATTGTAGATCTTGTTCCGGTAAATGCTTGTAGAGTTAAAAGGTACAGAACCTCTCAGATCTCACAAGAGTAACTCACAAGTCTTCCAAGAGTCTTAAAAACATGGCTAGGGTTTTTCTTTTATATGTAGGATTATTGGACTAAAACCCTAAATGTTTTCATGGGCTTGGACCTATTTAAAATTTTGCAGAAATTATTTTTTTACAATTTTTGATCGATCAAGCTTTACCATTCGATTAGTCGAACTTCACAGAAAAATAAACATTTTTCCTGCAATATGTCCATTCTTGAGTTTTGACCTATACAACTTTGAGCAGTGTCTAACACTTATTCTAAACATATTTTTGTTCTCGGTTTGCCAACACATACAAGTTGAAATTCTAATCATTTAATTTTAAATCTTTAGAACCTAACACATGTTCTCTATCATCTTCAGGCCACTTTACTTAGACCATGCCTTTGATCAATAGCCTTCATTGGCTTTCTTGTTGGTCACGCATTTTCAAACATCTTAGCTGAGTATCATAGACCATGTTGATTAGTATCCTTTCATCAATTTTCCTTTTGGTCGTGCATCTTTTATAGGAATCCCTTCCTATGCAACTCCTCTTTTATAGGATTCCCTCTATAAAGAATTTTCCATGTGAGTGAGATGATTCTTAATGGAAGTTGGGTTTTCCACATTGTATTCCACAACTTAAGTGTAATATCATTTTCCCTGTTAATGTGGTTTCGATCTTCTGTTTCCTTATACAAAATTTTATATCCTTGCTTAACACTGTAACTTCCAGATTGAGCATATGGCCATAATAGCTTATCTTTTGCGAGGGGAGACATGCTAAGAGGGATGTCCAAAACCTCCATCATTTTATCCCTCTGGTAAAGTTTAGCAAGAAGAGCTAGCATCCATGTTCTCTAGTCCTCATCTATGAGGTCAGAAACCTTAACAATGTTTGAGTTGTTAGAGAGCTTTGTTGTTTCCACCTGTACCCCAAGAGGATGATTGATAGGAATACCTTTCTCTTTCCCTATCCTCCATAGTGCTTGGCTAGCCACGGATTCTCTATATTTAAGAATGCTTCTCCATATTTAAGAATGCTTCTCCATACCCATGATGTAAAAGTTCTTGCCACCAGAGTATTTGGATTTTGAGCAATTCTCCAAACCCGTTTGACTATTATTGCTTCATTCATGATCTTTGCTTTCCAATTACCTAGCCCACCTTCTTCCCTAGGTTGGCACAGGGTTTGTCTGTCCAATGCAATCTTTTTGAGTTGGTATCATGTCCCCATTAGAAAGCATTCACGAAAGAGTCAATTTTCCTGCAAACTATGTCAGGCAATCTAAAGCAGTTAAAATTGTGGATAGGTAAAGATGTAACACCAATTCTATAAGGGTTAATCTCCCAGCTTGAGAGATCAACTTTGCTTTCCAACCCTAAAGTTTCTTCTACCTCTAAGCTTAAATATGATGCCAAGGTATTTCCCAGTCTCATCCACCAGCTTAACCTCTAACTGTTGGCTTAACTAGTCTTTGGTTGGTCTAGGAATATTGGGGTTAAGGATTAATTCAGATTTAAAAGTAAATAAGAGATTGTAACCCTACTTCTTCCCACCCTAAAACCAGTTAGAGTTCTTGAAGACTTGGCTTCAATGAGTTAACAAGACAAAATACATTCACACAAAAGAAAAAGGTAAGGCGAGATAGGGTCACCCTGTCTCAATCCCCTAATGGGTTTGAAATGTGTAGAGGGACTACCATTGATTAAAATTTTAAAAAGACACACTATCTCCTTTATTTTTTTTCTTCATATTTTTCTATATACTTTACAATAATATCGTAACTATTTCTTACATTTTATAACATAACATTAGTTATGTTTTATTTTATTTTTTTAATATTTACACCAATCTTTTGTCAACAAGCATCATCATTGTATTTCACAAATTTGTCATAACTTTATTTGGATGGAATAGGCCCATTTGTAGAACAGTAGCAGATGCTGTTTATGTTCTTGATGCCATTGTTGGCATTGACCACTACGACAATGCAACAATTGAAACATCACGATACATCCCAAAAGGTGGCTATGCACAATTTCTTAAGACCAATGGGCTCCGCATGAAGAGAGTGGGGATAGTGAGGGACTTCTACAATTTTGGGAATGATACTATTACTGCTCAAATTGTTAAGCAACATCTTAAAACACTAAGGTAATTACTTTCAATGCTTAACCAAATGTATTTTAAAAAGTTACTATCAATTTTATTGCAAAAGATATACAAACTAACTTGATAATAAATATGTTTAATTATATCAAAAACATAAAAATTAATTCCTGATTTTTTTTTTTTTTTTAAATTGTGTTTAAAAGTTGATGCATCAATTTGTAAGACTTTGATTATAAAATTTGTACTAACAGTAATATCACTTTTTTAAAAATTGATGTGAATACATCATGCAAATTTAGGAAACAAGGCACCATTTTGGTAGGCAATCTGGAAATAACCAATATTGGCGAAATCTCAAGCAATGAAGGCATTGCAATGGCGGCTGAGTTTAAAAGATATATTAATGCATACCTAAAGGAGCTAGTGGTTTCCCCAGTCCGTTCCTTAGCTGATTTGATTGCCTTCAACAAGAAAAACTCACAATTGGTGAGTACAATAAATTGAGGTTCTCTTGATTTATGTAATGTCCTACATTCATATATAAGATCGGCACAAGTTACTGAGCAATGCTAAGGACATAATTTTCAGTAAGCTGTGATTGGAGCAACATCACTTTCACACAAACCTAGTCATCTTTTTTGTTATATGCAATATGCTAGAAGACATTAATAGTTGTGAAAAAAGTGAAAATTTGTGTGCCATGAGCATATTGTTACTAAAAATTGTACTCAATGATAGCTAATTATTGATTATTCCATGAGTGCCAATACAGGAGAGGTTAGATTATGGACAAGACCTGTTTATCCAAGCTGAAGCAACAAATGGAATTGGAAATGCAGAGAAGGCGGCGCTGGTGAATTTAGCAAAACTAACTAGAGAAGGTTTTGTGAAGTTGATGACAAAGAATAAGCTAGATGCAATAGTTACTCTTGGTTATGATGTTTCTCCTGTCCTTGCAATCGGGGGTTTCCCAGGAGTAATTGTCCCTGCTGGATATGGCTCTGACAGGAAACCATTTGGCTTATGCTTTGGAGGACTAAAGGGTTCAGAGCCTAAGCTGATTGAGATTGCCTATGGCTTTGAGCAAGCGACAAAGATCAGGAAGCCTCCTAAATTGAAAACTTAGGCCTCTATTACATCATTACAGCCTCTGTTCTAATTATATGACTTGTATTAGTATCTAAAAATCATGAAGAAAGATTTGTATGTAAGCTAGTAGCAACATGTATGCTGCAAAAATAAAAAATAAGCCTTTATGCTTATTTTAACTTCACTTATGTTTAGTGTCTTTTTCTTTTCTTTTTTATATCCCTTTTCTTTTACAAAAGTTCTAATTATACCCTCTAAATATAGCTCAATTTTAATTATGTCCCTAAGATTTAAAATTTTTTTTTTCCGTCTTTAACATTTGATACTATTTTGAATGTTATTATTTTCAATTTAGGAGTGTGCATGGGTCGGGTTAGGTTGGATTGAGGGAATTTTTTGGCCCAACCTATAATGGTAGGTTAAAAAAAATCCAACCGAACCCAACCCATCACAGGGGTTCAACTAAACCCATATGGATCGGGTTGGGTTGGGTTGAACCCATGAGTTGGACAAATTTTTTTTTTTTTTTTTATCGCTATTATTATTAAATTGGGTAGAAAAAATATATCTCACCTACCACCTGAATTGATAAAAGAAAATATACATGAACTAGTATCCTAACTTAGTTATAAACAAATACAAGTGGAGTGGAAGAGTGGGAGTGGGAGTGGGAGGTGGCAGAGGGAGAAATAAGATTGTTAGGGTTTGTGAGCCACTTGGGTTTTATATAGGAAGAGTTGAATATGGGAAAAATAATTAAATAAAAAATTATTAATTATATATTATTTTTTAAAATATATAGTATATATAATTTAAATTTTAAATATATAGGTGGGTCGGGTCGGGTTAGGCGAGTTTGTGATTGTTATAACTTGAACCCAACCCGACCCACTTTTAAAAAAAATTTCATAATCGAACCCAACCCATTAACCCCTAAAAAACGACCCAACTCAACAGGTTGGGGTGGCTTGGGTTGGTTTTGGTGGGTTGGTGGGTTGGTGGGTTGATGGGTTGGCTACACACCTCTAATTTTCGTTAATGACAGTTGTTAAATGTCAACCAAACTCAAAGCAAACTACGTAATTTATGCACATAAAAGAAATAATTTTTCTTTCTTTTATTTTGTTTTTAATTTATTTTTTGGTAAATTATATATTTGATTTCTACCATTCACACCATATTTCAATTTAATCTCTAACCTTTCAATTGTGTCAATTTGGTTCATAACTTTTTAATATTGTTTAAATTTAGACTCTACAATTATTATTGACTGAAAATTGCTGACGTGACAAACAGCAAAATAAAAAATTTATTTATTGACACGGCTCTAAAAAGTTATGAACCGAATTGACACAATTGAAAAGTTAGTTATCAAATTGAAATATAGTATAAAGGATAATAACCAAATATGTAGTTCACCATTTATTTTTCCTTTTATTTTTCTCTTTTCTTTTTCATATTTTATTGTCATGAATCCAAATAATTCAATTAGTGACAGATATTTATTTAATTATTATTGTTTGCACCGAATTCGGATCAGGTCCTTTAAAGTTTTTAGGGTACTCTACTAAATAGAATTCCTTTAATTTGAACCATTCATTTTATAATAAATGGTATAGATAATGCCATATCATTATTTTATTAAAAAAATCAATAAAATATGAGTGACACTTCGGCTATAAGGAAAAACAAATTGACACATTATATTTTAAATCAAAAATTAATTTTATTATTATTATTAAAAAAAAAAAAAAAAAAAACACTAGAAACCCAGATCTATCACCATCTCTCTCCATTCTGCTCTCACTGCCATTCTAGAATAAAGAAACTAGATCTAGACCTTTCTGCTCTCTGTGTTATCAACTAGCTTCCATATTTCTAATGGTGGAAGCTCTTAAAACTCTCTCAAAGTCTAATTTTTCTCTCTAAGATTCTCAAAGCTAGAGTTATTTTCCATAAAATTTTTCTAGAAAACAACTATATCTATGAGTTGTCTTCCCTTACTAAGCTCACGTTTATCATCTATGTGAGTGTTTGGATTCAGCTTATTCTCACGTTTACGTTTTTGCCTGCGTTTTGTCTTTTTTTTTTTTTTTTTTTTTTTTTTTTTTTTTTTTTTTTTTTTTTTTTTTTTTTTTTTTTTTCAGGCGTGTGAGGGGCGTTATTTTGCTACTGTGCGGCTACTGTTCACATGAACAGTAGCCGCAGTTGTTGACTTTTGTCTCTGAACAGTGCATTTGTGCACTGTTCACGGACCCACAAATTTCACTTTTTATCAACTTTTTCATTAAAAATGGGTCCCACGGTACTATTCACACATTTAAAAATTATTTTGCTACAGTGTTTTCAGTTTTCAGTTTTCAGTTTTCAGCTGAATCCAAACGGACCCTATGAGTTGTGTCGGTTTCTTAGACCCCCAAAAGCACTAGTTCACCAAAATTAAGGCCAAGCTGTTGTTAAGTCTATGCGAACAATTCCAATATTGTGTAATTAACAGTCAATGTAGCAGAAAATACAAAACACTATATAGTAACTTAGGGAAAACGAATGCAACAACCTGTACCAAAGTAAAAACCACTAGGGAGAGGAGGGAAGGGGACATTCTCAAAGGCAATCCATTATAGTAAAGAGAAGTTTAAAATCTAGTATGAAATCTTTGTTCCTACACTCTACATTCTTAGTAGATGAACTTACAACACAGACCATCAATAGTTTCCAAACCTTCGAACCCTTCTACTATATGAACGCTCTATGGATGATACATTAGCAATCTCGACCAGAATCTCTGTCCTACTCCAAGAATCTCTGAAACCTTCCTTCACAATAGCGACATTGTGGTGGCAGCATGACTTTAGCCTTGATCACCGATCTTCAAGAATATTGTCTTCAATTGATGATTTGATGGTGAACCAAAGAGAAATAAGGTTTGGATCTTATCTATGCGGAAAATATTTCTTTGGTCATCCCTAATGTGTTCTTATATAGTTCAAGTATGGCGTGAATCTAGGCTTAAACAGATGATATATTAGGCTTTTCACGAATTAGGTTCCGCAATATATAGCCTAATATAATTAGTGAAAGAACCGCCAATTCAAATTTTAGTGGGTTTATGTAAAGTATAATCACTAATTATACTTCACATAAACCCACTAAAATTTGAATGCACTCATAACACTAATTATACTTTACATAAACCCACTAAAATTTGAATGCACTCATAACACGTATATTAATTGACTAGTCATGGCGATGACAGTGCAAAATTGTATATTTTGTACAGCAGCATAGGACAAAATGGGCTTTTGCCCTTTTCAACTAAATTAATTAGCCTTATGCCCTCATTCCCAAACTAATCAGGGAAATACTCCTCTTTTAAAACTCGATTTTTGATAAATCGAGTTAGGTCCTATAGCGGCGTTTTTAAGGACCTATAGTGACGTTTTCAAGACCTATAGTGGCGTTTTGTAACTCGATTTATATGAAATCGAGTTATAGGTAAAAAAAATTAAAAGAAATTGCCTATAACTCGATTTTATAGAAGTCGAGTTAAAAAACGTCACTATAGGTCTTGAAAACGTCACTATAGGTTCTTAAAAACGCCGCTATAGGGCTCCAGATTTTTTTTTTTTTTTTTTTTTTTATAACTCGATTTTGAGAAAATCGAGTTTTAAAAGAGGGGCATTTCTCTATTTAGTTTGGGAAGCAGGACATAAGGCTAATTAATTTGGTTGAAAAGGGGAAAAGCCCATTTTGTCCCAGCAACATATATGCATGAAAAAGGTTGGTAGCAAAATTGTTACCCCCAAAATAATTGAAATTGTGATTTTAAGTCGTGATTTTAAACTTGAAAAACATGACTTAAAGTTACGATCTCAATTATTTTGGACAATATGTATACACACTATATATAATAAACACTACCCTTAAATTAAATAAATGATTGTACGCAATTGTACTTACGCATGAAAAAAGGTAGCAGCAACATTGTTACACTTACCCCCAATCAGTAATCAACTGAATATGGCTATAAATAAATATCTTGTCCGACCAACGAATAAAGTCAACAATTAATTACACTAGCAAAATGTAGTCTCAATGAAGCAATCCAAATTTCAAAGTACTCGTGTTTTGCGTTGTGGGTGATTATGCAAGTGAAGCAATCCAAAGTACTCGTGTTTTTCAAATTTGACCTGCATGATAAAAGTGGCATACCTTTTATCGAAGTAGCTTGGAGTGGTTTCAATTTCAAACACTTGTGTTGGACAATGAAGTTAGGTGGCTCTTCACGAATTAGAGGGACACCCTTTTGGGTGTGATATTCCATCACATATTCTATCGAAGAGATTGAAATGAAAAAAAATAATTACACACACATATATATATACACAATTGGATAAGAATGATCGGTGTGGCGGGCAAGCAAATGGAATCTGTCAAGTTCGTTATTGTTGCCTATACAATTAATTTATAGAGGTGAGATGCCAATCAACCTTTAATACCCCTGCTTAAATGGGATGAGCTAATTGGAGCTAATAAGATTAACGTTAAGTATAAATATGCGAAGATTAATTAGAGATAGTCTTGGATGGCTTATATTATGCTCCTCGGGTTTAGTTCGAGATAAAGATTACAACTGTTTTAAGGTTACAATGATCAATTTTTTCTCCTCCCATCCTACAGAGGCTTCTTTGCCTTATGTAGTCCCATAAACTGTATCTTAGCCCTCCATTTGGAGGGTTAGGATTCATCTCCCTTGATACACTAGGCTATGAGTTGTGTTGACACAGCTCAGGAGTCATTTCCTTATTAATGCAGCCAACTAGGTGGGTTCAAAGTATTGTAAGCGGAGGTGATGGATGATTTATTTGTCTTCTTCCCTTCTTAGCTTGACGACAAATCCTCCTTCTCTTCTTTGGTTTGTGCCTGATGGCCTTAAGAGCTAGTCTTCGGTCCCCTGAGGACGTATCGGTATCCTCGGGGTCCTCGGGTGTTATAGTCTCCTTGTACTTGTGGTGGGTTTTTCATATTTTCCAAAGACTTACTGTCAGCGCTTTTGGAGGTTTGTTCTCTTGGCATTGACCTAATCCCATCTATCTATGTTCTCGGATTCTTGTCCTCCCACAATTGGTATTATGATCAAATGTGTATGATTCATTACCTTTTTCTCCAATTATTACTAAGAAAGAAAAACAAATGGCCAATTTGAAATGTCCTTATACCCAGTTAAATCGAGCCATCATTTCTCCTAAAGAAGCATAATCTGTATGTTTTACTAATTATGATACACAATAACATTTGACTTCTTTCCCTTTTTTTTCTTTTAATTATTTTCAAAATGAAAAAAGTTGATTGCAACGATGGAGTATGGAAAGAAATTGGAGAGAAATACAATGTTTAAAATCTATATTTAACCATGAACTATAATTGAAAAGCAATTGGCTAGGCGATATAACTGCCCTAAGAATTACGGACCAAATTTGAAGGACATCATTTTTTTCACATCTTGTTACAGTGACAAATGTAAATGATGTAAAACCACTTTCACTGTTTCACATACGCCTATCACTGATTTAATTTTATTATTCACCAATCATAATATGACACATAGCAATTATGAAAAATAAAAAAAATAAAAAATATTTTTTTTATTAGACCTCATGATAAGAGTGGTGTTAGAAACATTGTAAATCTTATTGCTTAAGTTATATAAATGACATGTCAAGTATTAAATATAAAATAAAAAAGTAATTAAAATCACTGTCTCAACAAAATTCACTATATAGCCCGATTTGCCTATCTCATAGGTCCTTTAACAAATAAAATCTTTTGACAGGTAAATTGTTATTTATTTTTATTTTTAATAATTGTGTTGGCTTTTTCTTGTAGCTCTGAGTTCACTCAAGATTCATTCATTATATTATTGATATAACATCAATTGTATTCATTATCATATTAGTTCATTGTGCAATCTAATCTTAATTTATACTACCTTTGGTTGTCAACCCTAATATTGTCAAAGCTTTCATGCTTTATTAGTTATTTATTTTCTAAAGCTCTTTTTCGAAATTGCTATTAAACAACTCATTAGTATCGAAAAATGATCATCTCTATTTGATATGGATTCATTTTTATTCAAATTAGATATCAACTTCTGCTTCAATCCACTATAAAAAGCAAGGCATGAAATTGAAAACTCTTTAATTTGATTGAGTAAGCTAAACATGGCTTCCATGACTGCCAAATAGTCACCATTGAGCTTCACTGTCTTCTCTTCCCTGCTCCTGATTCTTCTAGCCACTATATCATCCAATGCCCAAGCCATCAAGTCCGCCCATGGCTTCTCATCAATCCAAGAAGCCACAGTGCATGATATCCAGCTAGCTTTCAAGCAAAACCAACTCACCTCCAGGAAACTCGTTAAGCTTTACCTTAAACAAATAAGCAGACTCAACCCAGTTCTTAAGGGTGTCCTAGAAGTGAACCCAGATGCACTATACCAAGCTGATAAGGCTGACCATGAGAGCAAGTCCAAAGCACCTGGGTCACTCTCTCCTTTGCATGGTATTCCCATTCTTCTCAAAGATAACCTTACAACCAAGGATAAGTTGAACACCACGGCTGTCTCATATGCATTGCTCTGATCAGTTGCGCCACGCGATACCGGTGTGGTAACCAAGTTGAGAAAAGTTGGGGCTAGCATATTGGGGAAAGCTAGCTTGAGCTAGTGGTCTCTTTATAGGGACGATGATGTACTCAATGGCTAGAACGCCAGTGATGGTCAAGGGAAGGTGAGAGAGTGACCCTACCCAAGTGTGATCATAGTGATACTCTATTCACTTGGCCCAAGTCTATAGGAACAAAAAATCTAGATGAGCCATGGCTGTGCACTCAAACCCATCGAGAATGCTAATAAGTATAAGTTGAGAGCATAAAGTTATTTTCCAATTGCTTCCCATTGCTAGATTCAAACCTGAGACCTTTACCTCTCAAACCCTTAGGAGTGAGTCTATGACCACTAAACTAACCACCTCGGTGGTTTACTATTGTTAAATAAATTATTATTAACAATGCGATGTGTTATACTATGTTGCATATGCTAGAGTGGATGCGGAAGAGGAAGTATAGATTAGGAACACCGAGAACGCGAGGGTTACATGGTTTAGCTTTATCGGCCTACATCCATGGAGGAATCCTTTAAGGGCTACATCTTTATTATGTAAGAGTGTAGTACAAAACCCTGTGTTATAATGAACCCTAACATGAGTATATATAGGTGACTAAACCCTAGACTACTAGTACAAGCAGGAATGGGCTTGGGCCTATTATATTGGGCTAATATATCTAATATATATCTCTAACACCATTCCTCAAACTCAAGGCAGAAGCTGGATGAAGGCTTGAGGTTGGATAAGCATGAAAAGATAACTTGGAAATGCGTTGAAGAATGCCTTTGAAGAAACCACAATGAAGAATAGGCCAACTGACCAATTTCGGAGTTTCAAACGAAGAAACAAGTCCAAAATCAAAATCTACGCGAAAAACTGAGCAAGATAGGCCCTTTCAGAAATTTTGACTTTTAGTCAAAGATCAACTCAAAAGTCAAAAGTCAAAGTCAACTGGTTCAGGGTCAAAGTCAACGGATACATGGTCCAAGTTGGGCAGCAAATCCAATGACGTCATCCTATGATGTGTCGCTGACGTGGACTAGGGCATGTGTGGCATGCTGATGTGGAATGATGACTTCACCTGATGACATCAGCATGAGTTCTTTGGCGCGTGACAACGTGCACTGGCGTGTGGTTGCGAGACAGATTTCTAAGCGGCGCGTGTAACGTCGTATGATTACCGAATTCTCAGGCCAAGTAGATCAGGGGACGAAAAGGCCATCTTGGTAGCGCGTGTGGCTAAGATCCTAGTTGAGATTCGAGAACCTTCGACAGCACGAATGAGAATTCCAGGAGCCGTTGTACACGTATGGTGGTGTGTGCGGCTTCCGTTGGAGGTCGGGTTCCTGGGTTTTGGTCGTGATATGCCATGGAGCACATCTGTCTTGTTGGTTTCATTAGGCGAAGGCTTGATGTGCACAAATTTGATAGGGAGAGGCACAGATTGCTTGGGCTTAAGGATCTAGACATAGTAGTGAGCCATGGCGGCTGCGAGATGCCATGGAGTCTAGATCCAGCAGATAAGCATGTGTGACTTTTGATAGTGGTGTGTATGTGAGAATCTTCTTTGCTTGCTAGAGATGTTTGTTTGATGCTAAGAACAAAGTTTGGTTCTGATACCATGTTAGAGATATATATTAGACATATTAGCCTAATGTAATAGGCCCAAGCCCACTCCTGCTTGTACTAGTAGTCTAGTACTGGTAGTCTCGGGTTTAGTCACCTATATATACTCATGTTAGAGTTGATTGTAACACAGATTATTGTACTACACTCTTATACAATAAAGATGTAGTCTTAAGGGATTCCTCCGTAGATATAGGCTGTCAAGGTTGAACCACGTACTCGTGTTCTTGGTGTTCCTATTCTATGCTTCCTCTTTCACATCCAATCTATGCCTCTCCTTATCAAATCTGTGCAAATCAAGCCTTCGCTTGAAGAAATCAACCCCACATACGTGCTCTTCGGCCTCCTGTGAGGAAAGCCTAGAAATCCGGTCACCTAAAACCCAGCCACACGTGCCACCATGCGCGAACAACGGCTCCTAAAACTCTTACACGCATTGCCGAAGGTTCTCGACTCCCAACTCAGATCTTGTCCACCTGCGCCGCCGAAGGTTCTCGACTCCTAACTCGGATCTCGGCCATACGCACCGCCGAAGGTTCTTAACTCCCAACTCGGATCTCGGCCACACGCACTGCCAAGAAGGCCTTGTCGTCCCCCGATCCACTTGGCATGAGAATATGGTAATCATACGACGCCACGCGCGCCACCTAGGAATTTGTCTTGCCACCACGTGTCGATACACACTGTCACGTGCCTTCTACATGCCGAATAACTCATGCTGATATCTTTAGGTGACGTCATCATTCCACGTTAGCATGCCACGCACGCCCTAAGCCACGTCAGCGCCACGTCATATGATGACATCAACTTCTTTGCAACCCGATCCGTGGGCTGACCTGAAAACTCGAAACCGTCCCAGACCATGAGTTGTTGACTTTCACTGACATTGACTTTGACCTTTGGGTTTAACTTTTGCATTGAGCTTTGACCAAAAGTCAAAATTTTCGAAAAGGACTATCTTACTCAGTTTTTTGCGTAGATTCCAATTTTGGACTCTGTTTCTTCATTTGAAGCTCCAAAATTGGTCAATTGGCACATTCTTCATTGTGGTTTCTTCAAAGGCATTCTTCAAGGTATCTTTAAAGGATCTTCTCATGCTTATCCAATCTCAAGCTTTCATTGAGCTTCCATCTTGAGTTTGAGAGAGGGTGTTAGAGATATATATTAGACATATTAGCCCAATGTAATAGGTCCAAGCCCACTTCTGCTTGTACTAGTAGTCTAGGGTTTAGTCAATTATTTATACTCATGTTAAAGTTGATCGTAACACATGTTATTATTCTACACTCTTATACAATAAAGATGTAGCCTTAAGGCATTCCTCCATAGATATATGCCGTCAAGGTTGAACCACGTAGTTGAACCACGTACTCGTGTTCTCGGTGTTCCTATTCTATCCTTCCTCTTCTGTATCTACTCTAGCATATACAACATGGTATAACACATCGCGTTGCTAATAATATATTTAACAACTACAAACCACTGTATGTATATGATCAGCCATGAATCATGAGTCTTTATTATTATGCCTTTGATGAGATAAGGATAATTAATTGGCCCTATTCTTCAACCATTGTGTCTATCATTTATTGGGTTCTTGTAATACACAATTCTGAATAAAAATGTAATTACTAAGACTTTCCATTTGGACTTAAACCATCAAACCCTTCCCCCCCCCCCCCCCCCTCTCTCCTCCTTTCTCTCTCTTTCTCTCTCTCTCTCTCTCTCTCTCTCTCTCTCTCTAAATCTTTTTTTCCCCTTTATTTTAACATATTTGTTTAAATAATTTTTTAAAAGAAATTATGGTTAGACCTTTACATATTTTCTTTTTAAAAAAAAAAAAGTCTATTATAATTGAAATAACATCACTTCTATCTGAATTTTACCATTGATCAATATTTTTATTATATATCATTTACAATGATTTCCCTCAATAATGTGAAAAGAGTTATAAAAAATGTTGTATCCTAGACTAATGATTTCCACTGTAGATACATTCAGCAAGTTGCTTCATCTAGTTTTTGTCACGGTGCACAGCAATACAAACCCTTTTTCTTACCAGCCGAGACAAGTTCTGCCGGCAGATTATCGTTATTGAAATAAAAAGACATGTTGGAGCATATAGCAAGCTTTGCTACTATATGAGCCACAGAGTTGCATACCCGCTTAACCCAAAAAAAAACACTTAAACAAAGACCGGACTCAATATGCTAATAATATTACAAATGACGTTACTTATGGCCTCTTCTATGTTCTATCAGACTGTCACATGCAACTGTACATATAAATGAACCAAAATACAGAAAAGAAAAATAAGCTTGTCTCCTCCTTGTTCATGTTTCAGAAATTACCCACCGTGACTTGATTATTAAAAAAGATAAGCAAGCCAACTGTTGCCAATTCCTTCCTTCTCTTTGTAGCCAATTTTGTAATATCATAACAAATTATAATTAGTATACGGTAAAAACTTGGCAGTGGGCATCAAACCAACGATTGGTCTCACTAGTCAAGGAGTAATGCCAATCTCACCAAGGCAAGATACTGTGTATATAGGAGTAATGCCTATATTAACTTGAATTTTCAGGTAATCTTTTGAATATTTATAATATTTGTTGTTTTTTAAGGTTCATACTCTAATTTTAAATACCTATTTTGTTTGTATTTTTCAACCAAAAACTTAAGAGTTTGGCCAAAATAATTTCAATTCTATAATTTTCAAACTACTAATTAAGGAAAAAGAAAAAGAAATTTCAAGTACAAAACTAAATAGGCAGCCTACAAAAAGAATTAACTTAAGGCCCAATTAGTTCAAAATTGACATGGACTAAAATAGAACAAACGGTCTGACGTGAATCAAAGTGGACCATATAGACTAAAGTGGACTGAATAAACCGAAATTGCCAAAAATATTATATTGATCGATGTGGCTTAAAATGAGTATAACAATTAGTAACAATAAATATTATGTTTCAGCTTTTAGTTATTATATATATAGATTTGTAAGACTTATATATATAGTAAAATTTATACTAACTACAATATCACAAAAAAATAATTAGAAATGTTTTTTTATTATGCTATTGATGTGAAATTAACCAATCATGTCATATTGTAAATTTTTTAGCTGGTAAATGATAACGTTTAAATATTCTTTTTACTATTAAAATTTTAAATTAAACATTCATTAGATGCATTATTTGAAAACCTTATTGTTTGATTAATATTAATTTACAAATATGTTTAAATGACTTCATGCACTAATAAATTTGAATTTAATTTGATTATTTACTAATAAATTTTACAATTGAAATGGACCGGTATTGGAAATTTTGGTACCATCACTTGTTACTAAGCCACCTTATTAGGGCTTGGTTTAAAACCCAAATCCAAGAGACCTAAGGGTTCCACACATCTATTCTTTGTCCCATAGACCCATTTCCCACTAAGGGCGAAACTTAGATACAGTATCTTGTGTCCTGTACCTTAGGTTCCCTTTTTAAAATTATGACATGTGGCTACTTAACAGGAATTGCTAAACGGCGTTAAAAATGTTAAAAACTGTCTAATAGAATGGCTCTTTTCTCTCTCATGGAGTATGAGAAACAGTCTCTCTCTTCTCTCATGGAGATGGCGAAGGAAGAGAAGTCCTTTTATGATGCTGCAAATTTGGAAGGAGAATTCATGCTTATCAAAAAAAAAAAAAAAGCTTTTGGAAGGAGGATTTAGCACAGGCGATAAGTTCTGGAAGCTGTTGTTTGGCCGATGTCGAACCACCCAAATGATGTCATACAATTGTCCTCCAACCGCTCTCAGAACAGCGAGCCTCACCACAGCGGCTACCACCAACAACAACAACTGTCATGGCTTCACCACCCAATAAATCTTCTCATCCTTCCACAAATGCCTCACTTCTCTGCTGCTGCCACCACAACCATCACATCATCGAGTTTGACTTCTTTCAAAAACCAATTCTGCATTTACTGGTTTGTGGAAAGGGAAATAATTTTTTTCTCTACGAAGCATTCTGACAGGGTTTGATGTGGGAGTAATATTTTTCTTGGATTTGTTTATGTTAGGTTATGGAAGTTAGTAGCTTTATTGGAGTTAATTCTTTAGTATAATTCTTTGAATTACCTTTTATTTTCTTGCAATTTGGTTTTGCTGTGAATCGAAAGTTATTGATTTGGACAACTTCTTAGGCAAAATAATGGAATTGCCAAATTTGGTTTTCGGAACTTGTGGCAATATTGTGGGTATTGAATTTTTTTTGTGTGGAGAAACTTGTGGGTATTGAATTAGAAATTGATGGAATTTTTAATATTTAATGCCGGTTATATGAATTATGTTAAGTAGCCATGTGTCAAAATTTTAAAAGGGGAACCTAAGGTACAGGACACAAGATACTGTATCTAAGTTTTGCCCCCCACAAAATAGCATAATCATTTACTGAAAGACTTAAAGCATCTCTTTTTATAAAATTGAAAAAAAAAAAAATAGTTAATTCTCAATCATGCCAATGCTTAGTCTCCTCCCATCACTGCTTATTCTTCTACCTATATTATCATATGGGTCGCACAATACTGTCACAGGACATGGGGTTTTCAATCGAAAAGGCAAGCGTATATTAGTTCTACCTAAAACAAATATTAGCTTTTGTTTTTTCTGTTCTTCTGTGGTGAAAAGGCAAGCGTATATGGAATATGTAAACTTAGGATTTTATGTATTAACAGCTAATTTTTAGTTTTTAGTTTTAGTTTTTTTTTTTTTTTTTAATTTTCCTCTCGAGCATTGAAAGGAGAACAAAACAAGTCTATTTAGATGCCGTTTATTGCTGAAAACTGAAAACTTATTGTTGAAAACACTATAACAAAATAAATTTTAAATGTGTATAGTGCCGTGTGACCCAATTTTAAAATTATATTTGCTGAATTCTATTCACGAGACCCATAGAAAAATGCCAAGCACAGACTCTTTTATTTTTCAGTTCAATCTAACTCAACCTAAGTTTCTTTTTGTTTTATATTTTTTCATGAAAATAGATACGGGTCATACCAGATCAACCTAATTTAACCCTTAAAAGATCAAGTCTGGGTAATTGACTTGACAACCCATTTTTGACATGAATTCGATTTGTACTAAAATCAGTCAAATTGAACCCAAATCTAAGTGACTTCACCCTTTTTCCCAAGTCTAGCTGTTTTTTTTTTTTTTTCGCGGTGAAAAAAAATGTCTATAGTCATTTAAAAAAAAAAAAAATGTCTAAGGTCTTTTTAAAAGCAACTACTTTATTCATTTTAAATTACTAAAGAGTCATTTTATCTCGTCAAAAATCTATTTTACATTATCAGTTTTACAACAACTCTACATCATACATCATATTATTATTTTTTTCTTTCTCAACAAATTCAATCAACTAAACGTTTTGCATAACCGAGCCAATATAATAGTTCATCGCCCAAGTCTTCGGTTCAATCTACTTTTAAAAAGAAATTAAGGTTTTTTTATTTTATTTTAATACGTACATTATCTTATTAACCTGTGGTTCTAGTTAACTGAATTGAATTATCTGATCGAATAAGTACACTCACACTTTAAAAAAACAAGCACCATATGGAATACTCTCAGCGACTTGAATCTTGACCATGACCTGAGACATCCATGGCTACCAAATATTCACCACTGATCTTTACTGTCTTCTCATCACTGCTCCTGATTCTTCTAGCCACAACATCATCCACTGCCCAAGCCATCAAGGCTGCCCATGGCTTCTCATCAATCGAAGAAGCCACAGTACATGATATCCAGCTAGCTTTCAAGCAAAACCAACTCACCTCCAGGAAACTCGTTAAGCTTTACCTTAAACAAATAAGCAGACTCAACCCAGTTCTTAAGGGTGTCCTAGAAGTGAACCCAGATGCACTGTACCAAGCTGATAAGGCTGACCATGAGCGCAAGTCCAAAGCACCTGGGTCACTTTCTTCATTGCATGGTATTCCCATTCTGCTCAAAGATAATATTGCAACCAAGGATAAGCTGAACACCACGGCTGGCTCATACGCATTGCTTGGCTCAGTTGTGCCACGTGATGCTAGTGTGGTAACCAAGTTGAGAAAAGCTGGGGCTATCATATTGAGGAAGGCCACTTTGAGTGAATGGTCCTCTTTTAGGTCCAATAGAACACCCCATGGCTGGAGCGCCAGAGGTGGCCAAGGCAAGGTGAGTGTTAGAATATTACTTAAAATATTGAATTCATCATTTTCTAACAGTTTATATTTTTGGGACAAATTTATATTTTCTGGTTATATCAGAGCAGTCGTTGTTGAGTTCTGTTGGAAAATTTAAACCCTGGTTGATAGAATTAACAAGTTTTAAATCCAAGTTGTTAATTAAATTTATTATGAATACAACTTGCTAAAACAAACAAACATCAATATCACGTCAATAATGAATTCAGCAGAAAAGTAAATAAGACAAGATATGATGACTCAGAAAACCAATGAAACCAACCAGTTTCACAGTAAAAAACTTGGGGGGAAACCTTCCCAAAAAGCAATCCACTATAATAAAGAGAAGTTTCAGATCTAGTACAAAACTTTTGTCCTTAGACTTTACAATCCTCGTAGATGAACTCACAGCAGAAACCTTCTACCGCTTCAGAACCTCTGAACTCTTCAATATATGAGTGCCACCCTTTGATGATGCACGAATCTCGGTACGTGACTAACCAATTTGCGCGGATCCCAGTACGCGACTTAATCACCAATTAGAAGAAGATGTTGGCTGCAAAGTTCTTCACTTCATCAAGAATGAAGATCAAGAAGCACTTGGTTACAAAACCCTAAGGCGCAAAAGACGCAGTAGCTTCTTTCAGAGAGAATAAGACATCAGTCACCTTTTGCCTATGTTCTCCTTGTATTCTCTTATGTGACGACCTCTAAAATAAGCCTTATATAGGTCTAGAGTTGTGAAAAAAAAAACCCTACACAAATACAAAAGCCTGGCCCAAAAATTAGATTTGGAAATCTGAATTCTCGTAACCTCGATAGATACCTCGGTCAATCGGGAGGTGTCGAGTTTTAAACCTTGATAGATAACTAGGTGTCGAGGAGATAGAAGATTTCTCAATCAATCCACCAGCTGTCGAGAAGGTGTCGAGATTGCGATAAGAAAACACTTTAAGAGCTCGATAGATAGCCAACTATCGAGAAGCTGTTGAGCTATCTGTCCACAGGTGTCGAGCTATCTGTCCAGCTTTAATGAACACATTTTCTTTACTTGTTTCTTGGTCCAATCTTCATGGCTTTAATACTAGACTTGAACAACATGTTCCTTGAAGTATTAAACACATCCTAGATCTATTCAAATACAAGTAAAGTGCGTTTTGTCAAGGGATTAGCTAATTAGATAAAAGTATGACACATGTTCTTAACATGTGAACCACATATGTCCTAACAAGTTCAATTTTACATATTGGGTCACTTAGCTACAATTCTATTTGACTAATTTAAGATGTACTTTTAAAGAAATCATATATGGATATGGTAAAGTAAATGAGATTAATGTTGGGAGAGAAATTGAGCAGGAGAGACTAACATTGCAACTTGCAAGTTTTTATTTTTGCGACTCCACTTCAATGCATGAATAAAAAATAACCATTTGATACATCTCCGAACAAATAATCCCTTTTCTTCTTCTATTTCTTGTCTCAGTGAGCAGAACTAAGCACGTCAGGTGTTTGATTTAAATGTCAGACACGATACAGGCTGAATGAAAGGGCTAACTCTCATGATATTGAGAGAGGAGTTGTAGTATATTTATAGTTGGAAAATACATATTGGATTGCTTTATCTCTTCCTGTTTTGTTGTTGGATGAATCTATTCTAAAGGTAAGTTTGATCTTGCTGTCTAGAAAAACTTAATTTTATACTCTGATCCAACACCCAGTACATACATCCACTTTTTAAAAAACATTTGGGCAGAGTCCATGAGTTCCATAAGAAAAAATAATTGGCCTTAATTTCCATAAGACTGTTTTGCTATGTTGTGCAGAGTCCTTATACAATGGGAGATCCTTGTGGTTCAAGTAGTGGATCAGCAATATCAGTAGCAGCAAATATGGCAGCAGTGTCACTAGGGACTAAGACTGATGGCTCTATCTTATGTCCATCCAGTAATAACTTGGTAGTGGGCATCAAACCAACTGTTGGTCTCACTAGTCGAGTTGGCGTCATACCAATCTCACCAAGACAAGATACTGTGGGGTAGGTTGTCTCCCACTCTTTTTTTCCTTGAACAGACTAAATTTTACTCATAACATAAGAGACTAACAATACTCATTCTTTTCACCTCCAAAATCTAATTGAGCCTAGCCCACAAAAGAATGCACATGAGTAGCTCTGTTAGCATCCTTGTGGACCTATCCAAAATTATAACTTACAAAAACTTTATCTACAAAGCTCTTGTAGCTTGACGAAGAGTCTTGTTGTTCAACTAACACCTCTTAGTGTAAACTCTAGGGTTAAAACCTTTCCTGAACTATGAATTATTTTTTTAAAATAAAAAATAGCTAGTCACAATATCAAACTCAATTTCCCAATGGGAGGGTTGCCTTGGACAGTTAATGGTTTCTACACATGATAAACAATCCCTTTCTACTACAACTTGAGTAAAAGCTCACTTAGTGTATAAAACACAAGTGAATGTTTAGACCCTCAATTTTGAAATTTGACCAACATAAGCTTATACTCAAACAATAGATGTGTAAAATAATAAGTACAAGCAAAAACCCAAAAAAATAAACAACTCTATACCATAATTAATCACAACATAGTAGCAATTAAAAGGTAAGAGTAAGGGTTAGAGAGATGTAAACACAATAGTAACACCGGCATGTGTTATCCAAGAAGAAACTGAAGAACTCGACGAAAAACCTCTCCATCGCCCTCAAGCGGTGAAATGATCCACTAAAGAATAAAGTTGAGATACACGAATAGCAATAGACCCTCTAAGCCTAATTTACCCAATACAACTAAGCCCTTCAAGCTTTTTGCTCCAATAAGGTTAAGTCTAACCATGTCTTCTTTAGCTTTCCGAATCCCGCAATAAGCCCATTGCATCAATCAACCAAGTGAATTGGTCATCTCCAAACTGCTTCCCAAGCATCAAAATACCTCCTCACTGATTTAGGTATGGTGAGATAAGGATTTGGCTAATGAACCTCTCAAGGGTATATCAATGGAGAGGGTGAGAGCAGAGGAATTTGGAGAATTAAAAGTTTAAGATTGTGGATGAGTCAATCTTGGTTTTCTGTAGGGTTTTTCTCTCAAAATTCTCTCTGGAAGCTCTCTACATTTCGTGGGAATAAGAGTATTTATAACAGGATATTTATGAGTCGCGAGTTAACTGCCAGCTCAATTTTTGTCCAATAGTGCTCTAGCTGTCTTCAACTTCCTGCATGCTTCACACGTGTGGCATTTTGGCGAGTCGCCAGTCGTGAGTTACTCGCGAGATCCAGTCGCGAGAATCCTTTGAATGCTCACACACTTGAATTCTCCACTCTTCTCATACATAACCCTTACATTATTTCCACATAAATACAGGATATCTAATTGCTGAAAATACAAGCCAAATTTGGCACAGAATAAAGCTAACACATAATTAAATAAATTCAACCTTACATTGAGAATAGTTTAGAGCTTTGGCAAAATTCTTAGACCACTTACAACCTCAGCTATTGCTATAATTGGATATCCATGGTAGTGGTTTTAAAGGTTTCTGCCTCTCTGAGCTTCCCTACCCTACCTCTGGCAATCACTACTACAAAGGAGCAGTTCTTGACTATCGCTAAGTCACTATTTACCTCTATTTCATGTCTTTTCAGTTTAAGCCACTGCACCTGTTTTGTTTACCTTGACTAATGCATCTCTACCCCCCTACAAATTTTCCTTAAAACCTCCATGCTGTCAAAAGATTTCTCCAGGTGCACCATTTGGTTTCTTGCCCACCAAATTTGGTCAAAAGCTATAGCTGCAAACAAAGCAAAAAGGTTTCTGCTCTCACAGTCCCTAAATTGGATAAAATTAGGTTCTAGGAGGGCAGATATAAGTTGCCCAACATCATTAGCTTGTATATTCTCTACTTTATTACCATGTACGAATCATAATAATTTCAATCCATGTCCAAAAGTTTTTGAATTGCAATGTAAAATGGTCAAATAACAGTTACTTGTTTCGTAATTTCAATTTTATGATATCTTCTAAGCCTCGCCATTTTAACTGTTGGAGATGCCTAGTCAAGTTCTGAGTCTGTTATATAACTCTAGTCTAGGTTCAGTGTATCTAATTTACTTAGTACAAACAAAATAATCCCAATCTTATGTGGTGCACAAACCACGTAATCTTAATCATACTTGTAGTGAAAAATATTGTAAAAAACCTACCTTAGTTTATAGTTAGTATAAGATTTAGACTGCTATAATACCCTTCAATGGATTTATTGTAATGTACAAAGCTTAGCCATCAAAAGCTTTCTGCTACAAATGTAGACATGCACGTTAATTCTATCTCTTTTTTTTTTCACATCGCAAATTCTTCCAAATTTATTCCTTATAATTGACAGAATCAAGGTTCTCTCACCACTATTGTTAGCACATTGCAAGCCCATCCTAATTTATTCCTTAACAACCTCATTAGCATCATTCTCAAACACAATATTTTATGGTCAGACAATCTTGGATTTCAACCATATTCAAGGGGCAGGTACATCTTTTATTGGTTCTCTGTTTGGTCACATGTGTTGTGACTCACAAAAATAAATTAGTCAAGTTCGAGGTGACTAGCCTATTAGTACATGAGACAGAGAGAGATTTAGGTTTAATTCTTCTTGCTTTCTTTATATCATTCCTTGCTTAAATACAAAATACAATGCTTGAGTAAATTCAAACTAACTACTGAAGATTACAACAGGATGCTTGGCAAACCTATCCTATCTGATAAACCTTACATCTAAGCAATCCTTATTGAAGTAAGATGTTAACAACTGATCAACTAACCACTCCTATCGAAGTAATTAAATGAACAACATGAAAAGTATTATCTTAGCACGGTAAACATTATCATCCTTCACTTATCAATATCCTTGCAGAGTCCATGCAATCCTCGCAACCTTGCACACACTAATCCAGGTTCATTCAGACAAGCTTGCTTCATATCAATGCATTCTCAACCATCTTAGTTGAGTTTCAGAGACCATGTTGATTGGTATCCTTTTCTATTGATTTTCCTTCTAGTCCTGCATCTTTATCATCTTCAAGACGTGTTATTTGGACCACACCTTTGATCAATAGTCTTTATAGGCCTTCTTTCTAGTCACACGTGTCTTATCTTGTTCATGTAGAGTTTTGCAAACCATACATCTGATCAGTAGCCTCTACATGTATGATTTGCACTATGTTGAGCATTCAAGCCTCAACCGTCATGAGCATATCGCCTTGTTTCAACTTGTCATACGTGCTTCATTTAATGCAGTCCTACCTGGTCCATCTCCTTTATTTTCTTCTTTATATTTTCTCATATACTTTATCATGATATCATAGCTATGTCATACAATTTCTGACCTATTACCAGAGTGATGCTTTATTTTGTCTAATATAAACACAACTTTTGTCAACAAGCATCATTAAACTGGTCATAACTTTATTTGGATGGAACAGGCCCATTTGTAGGACAGTAGCAGATGCCGTTTATGTTCTTGATGCCATTGTAGGCATTGACCACTATGACAATGCAACAATTGAAATATCACAGTACATTCCAAAAGGTGGCTATGCGCAATTTCTTAAGGCTAATGGGCTCCAAGCAAAGAGAGTGGGGATAGTGAGGGATCTCTTCTACAATTTTGGGAATGATACTATTGCCACTCGAACTGTTGACCAACATCTTAAAACACTAAGGTAACAAAACATGATCTCATGTATTACTTTAAATGCTGAAAAAAAAAAAAATACTAAAGTTGCTACAAATTTTACTGCAAAAGGTTTTTCAACTGATGTCACAATGAATTTGATTTGTGCTACATCAAAAACATAAGTAAATTTCTGAGACACTTTCTTTTTAAAATTTCTTGATTAAAAATTTAAGCAAAAATTTGTAAAGCTTTTTTTATTAAATTTGTAATAACTATAGTATAACCCTTTAAAAAATTGATACAAATGCTTCGTGCAAATTCAGGAAAAAAGGCACAATTTTGGTAGACAATCTGAAACTAGCCAATCTGGTCAAAAGATCAAGCGATGAAAGAACTGCATTGGTGGCCGAGTTTAAAATTTACATTAATGCATACCTAAAGGAATTAATGGCTTCGCCAGTCCGTTCCTTAGCCGATTTGATTGCCTTCAACAAGAAAAACTCAAAATTGGTGAGTATAATAAAAGTTTCTTTTGATTTATGTGATGTCCTGCATTCATACATAAGATTGACAAAAATAATTGAGCAATGCTAAGGACATAAATTTTTTTTTCACAACTTGTTAAAGTGGTTATGATTTGAGCAACATCACTTTTACATAAACCTACCACTAAGTAATGACTTTACTTTTTTCATATGCAATTACACTAGGCCACATATAGAAAAAGTTGTGAAAATTTTATGTCATAAACCTATTGTTACTAAAAATTAAAGTCAATGATGACCAATTGTAGAATATTCCATGAGTGCCAATACAGGAGATGTTAGAAGAATATGGACAAGATCGGTTTGTAGAATTTGAAGCAACAAATGGAATTGGAAATGCAGAGAAGGCTGCGTTGGCAAATTTAGCAAAATTGACTAGAGAAGGTTTTGTGAAGTTGATGACAAAGAATAAGCTAGATGCATTAGTGACTCGTGGTGATAGTGTTTCATCAATCCTTGCAATTGGGGGTTTCCCTGGAGTAACTGTCCCTGCAAGATATGACTCTGATGGGGTACCATTTGGCTTAAGCTTTGGAGGACTAAAGGGATCGGAGCCAAAGCTGATTGAGATCGCCTATGGATTTGAGCAAGCAACAAAGATCAGGAAGCCTCCTAAATTTAAATTTTAAAGGCTCTATTGCCTCACCACAACCTCTATTCTAATTTATATGACTTGTATTAATATCTAATTATCAGGAAGCAAGATTTGCGTTGAAGCTAGTAGCAATATATATTCTGCAAAAATAAAAATAAAAGTAGCCTTAACTTCACTTACAATTTTTTCCTTCAAAAAAAAAAAAAAGCTTCACTTTTTTTTTTTTTTTTTTTTTTTTTTTTTTTTTTTTTTTTTTTTTTTTTTTTTTTACAGAAGTACAATTTATACCTTCTATATTTAACTCAATTTCAATTTTCATCCTTAAATGTTGAAATTATCCACATGTCCCCATCGTATACCATCAACATCAGCGGCACGAATCTAAATTCTCTATGAGTTCACCATGACTTCCAAGGGTACCAAATATTCACCATTGAGCTCCCCTGTTTTCTCATCCCTACTCCTGATTCTTTTATAAAATTCTTTTTGCACTACATCTTTAGCATCCTTTCTTATTTTTTGTTTTTTTCAACTTTTATTTTGTTCAACTTTTCATATTCTTTAACCATTGTCTTTTTAGTTCAATCTTTCATCCCCTCCATTCATTATCTTTTAAAAATTTTCATTTGATTCCCTTTATAGATTAAAAACTTTTTTCCTTTATATCTTCTTAGATTCTATAGTTTTACTTTGTTCAGCTTTTCATCTACTTCCACTCTTCCTCTTCCATCTAATTTTTGTATAAATTTAATCTTCCTTCATCTCCACCTCTCTCCCCTATTCCTACAAAGTTGTCCATGACCGAAAAAAGAAGAAGTTAGTACTCTCTCTCTTCCTCCAATTCTGCTTCTCTTTTGGTGGATTTATTTATTGTTTCAACCACTTTCTTTTTTCTATTAATGGTTCTTTTTGTTATTGTCGATTTAATTGTTGCATCTCATTTGTATCGACTTTTATGCATATTTAGGTATTTCAATATTTCAATTCCCGGTAACAATTTACCTTTGTTTTGTGTTTTTTCAGTTTAAGCCATCGCAGCTGTTCTGTTTACCTTATACGCATACTCTCAGGGCACCATAACTTCCAATGCATCTCTACTTGCTTGCAAATTTTCCTTAAAAGCTCCAT
The DNA here is from genome assembly GCA_023621385.1 of Quercus gilva. Classification (NCBI taxonomy): domain Eukaryota; kingdom Viridiplantae; phylum Streptophyta; class Magnoliopsida; order Fagales; family Fagaceae; genus Quercus; species Quercus gilva. The sequence goes on from CM042483.1 coordinate 55,004,267, forward strand.
CCTGTCAAAAGATTTCTCGAAATGCACCATTTGGTTTCTTACCCACTATATTTGATCAAAAGTTATAGCTGCAAACAATACAAAAAAAAAAAAAAATTCCTGCTCTAGCAGTCAAATTGGATAAAATAAGGTTCTAGGAGGGTAGATATAAGTTGCCTAACATGATTAGTGTGTACATGCTCTACTTCCTCTTTTTTTTTTTTTTTTTTTTTTTCTTTTTTTTTTTTCTCTTTAAATATATATATATATATATATATAAAGCAATAGTTGGGGGAGGGGAGATTTGAATCTTTGACGTTTTTGTTGGAAACATCAAGAAGTGTCAGTTAAGCTACAAGGCTCTTGGCATATTCTCTACTTCCTTACCATGTACAAATCATAAGAATTCAATCCATGTCCAAAACATTTTGGAATTGCAATGTTAGATGGTCAAATAACATTTACAAGTTTAGTAGTTTCACTTTTCTGATATCATCTTAGCCTTGCATGTTAACAATTAGAGATGCCTTGTCAAGTCCTGTGTCTATTCTATTACTCTTGTCGGGTTCATTGTATTTGATTTATTTGAAGTGTAAACAAAGTAATTTCAATCTTATTTGGTGCACAAACAATGTAATCCTAGTCCTACTTGTAGTGCAAATATTGTGTAAGCCTGTGTTTATAATTGGTCTAAGAATTAGACTACTATAATACCCTTCTATGAATTTATTGTAATACACAGAGCTTAATAGGAAAGTTGTAACCATCAAAGGATTTCTGCTATAGATGTAGACATCCAAGTTAAGTCTTTGCCTCTCTCTTTCACTCTGTAGGTTCTTCCTAATCTGATCCCTACAATGGCCAGCATAAAGGTTCTCTGTCTCCATTTTTGTTTGCTACTTTGCAAGCTCATCCTAATTGTCTATAAAAACCTCATATGCATCTTTCTGAAATATGCTTAGCGATTTCAACTGCATTCAATGGGCACGAGCATCTTTCTATCTTCCTTGATCATCGTCTTTCCTTATGATTGTGTGTGCTCAACCTTCTTTGCCGATTATTATGGAACACATCAATAGATAGTCTTCTCTATTAGATTTCTTTTTGATCATGCGTTCTCTATCATCTTCGGGCCACGTTACTTAGACCACGCCTTTGATAAATAGTGTCCATTGGCTTTTTTTTATTTTTTTGGTCATGCGTTTTCAAACATCTTAGCCGAGTATCACAGACCATGTTGTTTGGTATCCTCCTATATTGACTTTCCTTTTGGTCATGCATCTTTATCAGCCTCAAGATGCGTTACTTGGACCATGCCTTTGATTGATAACCCTTATTGGTTTTCTTTCTAGTTACATGTCTTTATCATCTTCATATAGATTTTTTCAGACCACGCCTTTGATTATTAGCCTACAGACATATGATTTGCACCAGCATCTCACCTTTGTTTCAACTTGTCAACTGCGCTTCATTTAATGCAATCCTACTTGGTCCACTCCACATCCAATTCGGTCATGATTTATTTTAAAGTCTCGCTTTCTGCTCAAGTTGTTTTCAAGCTTCCAAGCCTTGAGTTTGAGGGGATGTTAGAGATGGGTAGTCAAATTCAAAATCTATTTCATAAATCTAGTCTAGATTTATTGAATTTAATTTTACTTGGAGTGCAACTTTGCAAGTAGAGTGTTCATAATACCCTCCATTGGGTTCATTGTGGTATAAAGAGCTTACTAGAAAAGATGCCCTCATCAACGCCTTTCCATTGTAGATATAAGCCTTAAAGGCCGAACTATGTTAATTTCATGTGTTTCATTTTCTTTCTCACTTGTCTGATTTTTTGGATTCCATTACAAGAGGACAGATATCAGTTACATAAAGCCACAATTAGCAAAAGTCTTGGGAGGCATATTTAGCCAGATACAGAGCATTTTGTAATAAAATAGGTGGAACAACAAAAGTTTTCTGGACTAGTTCAGGTCCTCCTATTTCCATTATGTCTTCCAGAATTGGTGAAACTCTCCATGGCCAGTTTTTTTGGTTTCGCAGCAAGTTATGAAGGTCGTGCTTGATGTTAGTAAAATGACTTGGATGAACCCAGCATCCTTAGCCTTTGAGAGAGCTTCTCTAACAGCCATAACCTTGCTATTCTCTTATCAGTGCCTCTTAAGCTTCTGCTCCAGCTGAAAACTTTCCTTCCCTTTGTGTCAATTACTTCGTACCTCATACTGCACCATTTGCCTTTCTTTACTTTTGTTCCTTCAACTTTTAGCATTAGTTGCCATCCACTTGTTGCTCTTCGATCAACATGCTGACTTAGATTGCTGGAGGTATTCTTCCCTAGTCTGCTCATAAGCTGCGTTATACCTGTTCAACAAAGATCGACTTGTTAGTAATGAAGTTGTTGTGTCCACATGTTGTTGCTCATGAATCATTTTGTTTCTCTGGTTCCAAATCACCCAGAGTGTAACCATCATGAGCTTGATAATTCTGCTCTGATCAGACTGTCTATTGACAGAAGCAGTGAGAGTTCTCCCAACCCAGTGTTGCAGTGGGCTTCCTTTGATGTGATCAGTTGTTCCCCATTATTGCACATTACACATGCAAGTAGTGTGCAAACCCTCCTATTCAACTCCCCTTTTAGAGGAATCCCTCTTTGAAGGATTTTCCATGTGAGTGAGATGATTTTTAATGGAAGTTGGTTTTCCACTGTATTCCACTATAAAAAGGGAAAAATATCGATTTAACACAAGCTGACACATCATACTACCAAGTCCATAGAGTACGGCAAATTACAAAGTCTTAAAGCTCTTCTAATCAGGCTGTAACATGTGTCACCAATCAGACTCCATCACATGTCACTTACCCACCCCTAAACTCCTATAAATTGAAGCCCTCCTAAGGCATTTTAACATACTAAGATATCTTGGAGGATATCTTGAAAGACACTGACAAACCAAGGCATCCATGCCACAAGCAATACCAAAGAAGTTTCAGAAGTATAGAAGCTCTGCTGGAGCGTAGCATTTATTGTCGCTATGCTCCTGTTAAACCATCTCATTTGCCACATCATTAGTTTTTCTCATATTTATTTTTTAAATTTAATTTTTATATTATTAACTATATAAATATATTGACTTTACAAATTCATTTAATGTGGTTTTAGCTTTACAAATTTATTTTAAGCGGTTTAAATTTTACATATTCATCTAGTTTAATTTTGATGTTATAACTAAATAATAAATCAATGGAAAATCAAAACAAAAGTTTTGTCTAAATATATTCTTCTTGGGCGGTTTTAAATTTAAATATTATTTTGCCATTTTATCACCCTTTATTCAGGCTCTTCTTATTCTCTTCCTCTAACTATAAATTTGTCAGTCTCTTCTATTCTATGCATATTTTTCCTATACAAAAAATGTCTCCCCCCCCCCCCCCATCTCTCTTTCTCTCTCTCTCTCTCTCTCAATTTTTTTTTTCCATTTTTTGTTGGGTTTTTTATTATTACTTTTATTGCATTTCCACCTGAGATTGATGAATATTTGTGTTTCTTAGAATTCTACTTTTGATTTTTTATACCTGAAAAATGAAATCAATGAAGAATAAAAATATTCACAAGTCTTTCTTAATCATTGATGGTAGAAAAAATACAACCTGGTAGTTGCCCATAGGAGGATCTCTCAACTAGAGGTTTGTACCCTCATTGTCCTATTATTGACTAATTGATATGTGTTCCTTGATGCAAATATTTTTTTATCATTTCATTTACAACACTAAACACTTTTAATGAATGGTGTTTATTGTTGATCTAATCTAGGAAAAAAAAATCATATTATAATATGTTATATTTTGAGCTAATGAAGAATAGTTAGTTCAGTTGAGGACGATGGTCTTTGTGCAATTTTCTTTTACTATTTAAAAATATTTTGTTGAACAAATTAGTAGTAAATTGTTATGTATTTTTTATATGATGTTCTTAGATGGTTGAATAATTTTTTTAAGTGTTTATGAATATTTTATGTTATTCTTCATCTTCCTTATCTTATTAGTGTATTCTTTGAGATTTTTAAGAAAATGAATTCAATTTTGTGTTTAAAATTATTTATTTATCTAATTATTTTTCACATATTAGATTAGACGTTAGATTATATTATGATAGCATTAACACAATACTTCTTCTTTTTTCAAAAATTCTTTACTTTTTCTCCCTTTGGAATTGTACTCTTTGGTTTTTTTAAAAGGAAAAATGGTTACAATATTTTATTTTTCCCTTTATTTTTTATTTTAAATTGTAGTTTTGTTGTGTTTTATTAATTTTTTTGGTTACATTTCTTGGTGTTTTTGATTTTATGATAGAAAAAATTGGGTTTGAGAAAGTTCGTTTAAAACTTAAAGAATAATTTTCAAATTTTATATACTTTTTGATGATATACAAAATATTATAAATAACTTTTATTAAAAAATTAATATTTTCATTAACTTACCTTTTGAATTCTTGAGAAAAATTGTATTGTTTTATCTTGGTACGACAGAAATTATATATATGACATTTGTGATTATCACTATAATAAATAAAGATATGATTATGAATTATATTACTATTTGTTAAATTAGTCTAAATTGAAAAAATACATGTATCAATTAGAGTATTTAAAAATATTATCACACGCAACACGCGAAATACGCGACTAGTTATTGCTGTAAAAAGAAATGCTGTATTGGTATCCATTGGACCATTATCCAAATAAAGGTTGTGTGAAATCACAAAAAATTAATCTTTATATCATGCGGGCGAAGCACAACTACTTGTGCTAGGCATCGATACTCAATAGCCAATATGTGTGCAACAGCATGCCCACACTTCCGGCCCACAGTTTCATCTTCACTCTCTTTAAAGTTTAAAGTGTAAAGCCGTATGTGGATGTAATAATCTATATCATTGTTTCACATTATATGCCTAAAAAAGAAAATTTCCACAATTTTGGCAGGGCTGACTTCAAAAAGATTGCTTTGGATAGGCAAACCTTGTGCCAACCTAGGGAAGAAAGTGGGCGAGGTAATTGGAAAACAAAGATCATGAATGAAGCATTGATAGTCAAATAAGTTTGGAGAATTGCTCAAAATCCAAACACTGATGGCAAGAACTTTCAAAGCTAAATATTTTCCTGAGTCTGACATTTTTTTTTTCATGTAAGTCTACTTCTTCTGTATCATGGATATGGAGAAGCATTCTCAAATACAGAGAATATGTGGCTGGTCAAGCACTATGGAGGATAGGGAATGAGAAAGATATTCCTATCGATCATCCTTTTTGGGTATAGGTGGAACCAACAAAGCTCTCTAACAACCCAACATCGTTAAGGTTGCTGACCTCATAGATGAGGACCAGAGAACATGGAAGCTAGCTCTTCTTGCAAAAATTTACCCAAGGGATTAAAAAAAAGGAGGTTCTGGACATCCCTCTTAGCAAGTCTACCGTCGCAAAAGATAAGCTAGTATGGCCTTATGCTCAATCTGGAAGTTACATGTTAAGCAAGGGTATAAACTTTTGTATAAGGAAGTGGAAGATTGAAACCACATTAACAGGGCAAGTGATCCAACTCCTAGAGTTGTGGATGTGGACGACTAAATATCTAGTTTGAAATAAATCATACAAGAAAAATAGTTTCACAAGTGTGAATTCGTATTAATGAATGTGTGGTACAATTCTATATGATTACAAAAAAGTGATTCTCTGATTCGATTTCCTTGAAAAATTTGTTGATTGTAACTGTGGTAATGTGATTTTGATTCGAACACCAAATACTCTTCAATTTGGCTAAAGAATGGATAGAAGACCTTTGAAATGGAATTACAATAAATCTCTAGCTATGAGCTTGTTAGAAATCCTTCGTTCTTCACATTCTTCGTGTTCTTTGTGCGTTCTTGCTTGCTCACTCCCAAGTGTAAGAGATCGTAGCAATATAATTCTTGGAGTACCGAGATCGAACCACAAGAAGTGAGGTATATTCAAAGATAATGTAATTTAAAAAAAAAAAAAAAAAAAAACACTTTTGGTGAAGATGAAAAATAATTTTGCTTGGTGATTGTAAACAAGAATAACAATGATAATTGATTTAAGTCAATAATGTAAATACCAGAGCATCGGGGTGTTTTCCAATATCGATATGAACTACTTCTTGTGATCTAAGAAAATATACATTTCATAATTGATTGTTCTTATACAATTAAAAACTTATGATTTGGTTGAACTAGGACAATTCAAGCACGTATGATAACCTAGATTAATAATGGGGCTAAAATAGTGTTTAGAAAAAACCTATTCACTTTAAAACCTAATTTATATTTGAAATTATTAGAAATTCATCTAAACAATGAGAAAAACATTATTGTACTTATTGAAAGCACGGAAATTGTTGCTAGGTTATCATGCATGCTTGAATTGACTCAGTTCAACTGAATCATAAATTTTTAATTGTATAAGAACAATCAGTTATGAAATATATATTTTCTTAGATCACAAAGATATGCTTCTCCATATCCATGATGCAAAAGCTGAAGACTTACATAAAAAAAAAATGTCTAACTTAGGAAAATATTTAGCTTTGAAAGTTCTTGCCACCAGAATGTTTGGATTTTAAGCAATTCTCCAAACCTTTTTGACTATCATTGCCTCATTCATGATCTTTGTTTTCCAATTACCTAGCCCACCTTCTTCCCTAGGTTGGCATAGGGTTTGCCTATCCAATGCAATCGTTTTGAGTTGGTATCATGTCCCCAATAGAAAGCATTCACCAAAGAGACAATTTTCCTGCAAACTATGTCAGGCAATCAAAAGCAGTTAAAATTGTGGATAGGTAAAGCTTGTAACACTAATTTTATAAGGGTTAATATCCCAGCTTGAGAGATCAACTTTGCTTTCCAACCCTAAAGTTTTTTTAAGCTACCTTCTCAACAATGTCTTGAATGCCATTAATTCTTCTACCTCTAAGCTTAAATATGATGCCAAGGTATTTCCCAGGCTCATCCACCAACTTAACTCCTAATTGCTGGCTTAACTACTCCTTGGTTGATCCAGGAAAATTGGGATTGAGGGATAATTCAAATTTACCAAATTTACTTGCTACCCCAAAAGGTGACAATAGCCAAGGAGGGTTTGTATAATTGTATTGACAACTTTGTCATTTTCTTTGAAGAAAAGGATTGAGTCATTAGCAAAAAGTAAATACGAGAGTGTAACCCTACTTCTTCCCACCCTAAAACTAGTTAGAGCTCTTGAAGACTCAGCTTGAATGAGTTAACAAGAGAGAATACTGGCACACAAAAGAAAAAGGTAAAATGAGATAGAGTCACCTTGTCTCAATCCTCTAAAGGGTTTGAAAGGTGTAGAGGGACTACGATCGATTAAAAAATTTTAAAAGACACATTGTCTCCTTTATTTTTTTTCTTCATATTTTTCTATATACTTGACAATAATATCATAACTATTTCTTACATTTTCTAACATAAAATTAGTTCTGTTTTATTTTATTTTTTTAATATTTACACCAATCTTTTGTCAACAAGCATCATCATTGTATTTCACAAATTTGGTTGTAACTTTATTTGGATGGAATAGGCCCATTTGTAGAACAGTAGCAAATGCCGTTTATGTTCTTGATGCCATTGTAGGCATTGACCACTACGATAATGCAACAATTGAAACATCATGGCACATTCCAAAATGTGGCTATGCACAATTTCTTAAGATCAACAGGCTCCGCGCAAAGAGAGTGGGGATAGTGAGGAAACCCTTCTACAATTTTGGGATTGATATTATTGCCACTCGAACTATTGAGCAACATCTTAAAACACCAAGGTAATTACTATCAATGCTTAACCAAATGTATTTTAAAAAGTTACATCAATTTTATTGCAAACGGAATTCAAACTAACTAACGTGATAATAAATATGTTTAATTACATCAAAAACATAAAAATTAATTTCTTAATTTTTTTTAAATCGTATTTAAAAGTTGATGCATCAATTTGTAAGGCTTTTATTATAAAATTTGTACTAATGGTAGTATCACTTTTAAAAAAATTTATGTGAATACTTCATGCAAATTTAGGAAACAAGGCACCATTTTGGTAGACAATCTGGAAATAACCAATATTAATGAAATCTATACGTCGAGCAATGAAGATCAAAGAAATATAGGAATTCCCATTTATTCAACTAGTACTGATTGAAAGGCAAGATAGTCAGCATCCGAGGAAGCCTTTAGCTTTATTGAGTTCTGGTAGGTCCTCTTCAAATCGTACACAGACCCAGGCCCCGGGCCTCGTGATGAGCTAGGAAGGGTCGAACCCTCTTTTCAGATTGTGTACCACCACTGATAAACACTAGAATAAGCGATATTTACTAGTCCAAGAGCCCCCCCCCCCCCCCCCAGTGTAAAAGCTTCCACAAACGGTTGACCAGAATGAGAATCCCAAATTGCATGAGCAGTAGGCCTTACATGTAAAGGGTCTTCTACCCATGTCTCAAAATTTCCTTGCCAAGCTACATGAAATAGATTTTCGTAAGTCCACAAAAAATTAGCAAACAAAATCAATAAAAGAACATGAGTACAAAAAAATTATTAGATACCATACCCTTGACTCTGGTATCTAATAAGATATATCTACTATTGGATTTGAACCAATGACTCCCGCCGTATGAAAGCAATACTCTAACCACTAAGTTACGTTACGTAGGTCATTTATCATCACAAAAAAAAAAAAAAAAGAAAAAAAAAAAAAAGGGGCCTATGACATCGATGGATTATAAATGAAATATTACTTATAGGCAATACCATGTTTGTTTGTATTTATCATATCCTGTCTTCAATTAGATGTTAGTGTAAAGAGACTATTGTTCTATACCATTATGGAAGAAGATTCTGGCAAAATATATACTTCCTCGAGAATGAAAAAAAATCTATCAATTTTCATTTGGTATTTTGGCTTCAATTTTGCATTGGCGGCTGAGTTTAAAAGATACATTAATGCATACCTAAAGGAGCTACTGGTTTCCCCAGTCCATTCCTTAGCTGATTTGATTGCCTTCGACAAGAAAAACTCAAAATTGGTGAGTACAATAAACTTAGGTTCTCTTGATTTATGTAATGTCCTACATTCACATATAAGATCAACACAAATAATTGAGCAATGCTAAGGACATAATTTTTAGTAAGTTGTGATTGGAGCAACATCACTTTCACGCAAACCTACTACCAAGAACTTACATCATTTTTGTTAAATGCAATTATGGTAGACCACGTTAATAGTAATGAAAAAAAGTGAAAATTTTTGTGTCATAAATTTAATGTTACTAAAAATCATACTCAACGATAGCTAATTATGAACAAGACCTGTTTAAAAAAGCTGAAGCAACAAATGGAATTGGAAATGCAGATAAGGTTGCGCTGTCGAATTTAGCAAAACTAACTAGAGAAGGTTTTGTGAAGTTGATGACAAAGAATAAGCTAGATGCCATAGTTACTCCAGGTAAGTTGTTTTCTCGTGTCCTTGAAATTGGGGGTTTCCTGGAGTAATTGTTCCTGCTAGATATAACTCTAACAGGGAAGCATTTGGCTAATGCTTTGGAGGACTAGAGGGTTCAGAGCCTAAGCTGATTGAGATCGCCTATGGCTTTGAGCAAGCGACAAAGATCAGGAAGCCTCCTAAATTGAAAACTTAAGGCTCTATTACATCATTACAGCCTCTGTTCTAATTATTTGACTTGTATTAATATCTAAAAATCATGAAGCAAGATTTGTATGTAAGCTAGTAGCAATATCTATGCTGCAAAAATCAAAATTATGTTAGCCTTTACGTTTATTTTAACTTCACTTATATTTAGTGTCTTTTTCTTTCCTTTATATATATATATATATATATATTACGAAATTGCTAATTATACCCTCTAAAAATAGCTCAATTTTAATTACATCCCCAAGATTTAAATTTTTTTCCATCCTTAACATTTCATACCCTTTTGAATGTCATTCGTCCGTCTATTTTCGTTAATGACATGTTGTTAAATGTCAACCAATCTCAAACCAATCAAAACTACATAATTCTTTATTTATTTTTTTTTTTAATCTTTCTTTTATTTCAATTTTAATTTATTTTTGGATAAATTACATATTTGGTCCCTATCTTTTATATTATATTCTAATTTGATCTCTAACCTTTCAATTGTGCCAATTTGGTCTTTAACTTTTCAATACCATGTTAATTTAGTTATTGTCATTATCTCTTAGTTGGAAATTGCTTGATGTGGCACTAAAAGGTTGTGAATCAAATTGACACAGTTGAAATATTAGAGATCAAATTGAAATATAGTATAAAAGATAGAAACTAAATATGTAGCTTACCGTTATATTTTTTTTTTCTTTTTCATATTGTATTGTCACGAATCCAAACAATTCAATTATTGATAGATGTTTATTTAATTATTATTGTTTGGATTGAGTTCCATTTTATGAATCTATATAATCAACATGGACATTTAAATCAATTTATTATTTCATCTTTCAAGAGCTGTACCAAATCCATAGAAAGGCATGTTCCTATGCCGGTCTATGGGACCCATTAACCTATGAGAGACGTATTCCATTTCTTTTCTTTTTTTTTCAATGAAAAAAAACTTTATTGAATAGAGAAACAAACTACAAACAAAAACTAATTTTCTTCCTACAACAGAAACAAAACAGGGAGGATGTTCCTGGAAACCCGAGAAGATACCATCCTCTACCAAACACAAACAGACGAAATCCAGAGAACGAGATTCCATTCAATGTAATATTAAAACAGTTCTAATCAAAATTAATAATTATAATAAACTTTAGGTTAATGTGTTCAACTAACTTCATAATAATGATATGAACTTTAGGATAATGTCGGCAACTGGCGCAAGAAACAGTGGTCTATATCTATTGTGGCTACACCAGTTATGAGATTGTAGAGAGGAAGACCACAAAAACAGCCAAAAATTGATCATCTTTCTTGAGAAATGGCTGGTCCAGCCTCAAGGCTAACAATGTCTTTCCACACCAATATATATATATATATATATATTCCATATCGATTAAGCTTAATGACACAACTTTTCATGATTTTTTTTTTTAACTGTTATTTTCTTTTTCTTTTTTTTGAGAATCTAACTGTTATTTTCTTAACCATTAAGGTGGCCTGTTGTCATTGATATTAGTAAAAATAGTGTCAATAAATTTATAAGAAAGTAATGTTACTTTAATTACTACTTAACATGTCAATAATTGTAAAAAAAAAAATTATTCCTAATATTACTCATTTTATATTTGACTCGCACATCCAATAGTATTGGCATCACCCACCATTCTTAGAGCACTAATTAATTTTTAGCATTTGGCTCCTTAGACACCAAAAATCAAACTTCATCATGTGTCATATGTCAAAAGTTTTAGTATATAGCTACTATACACTTCTACTAGTAGAAGTGTACTATAACTATGTACTAAATTTGTTTTAATAATTTCTTTCTCCTCTCTACTAACTCTTTCTCTCCTCCCGTATATACCTCTCTCTTCTCTCTTTATTACTTTTTTGTTTTTTAATAGAGAGTGGGTGATATTTTAGGTTATTTTAATTTATAATTTGTTAAAGGAAAATGTTAACAAATGCCCTTAAAGTAATTGTTAATAAATCATTTCAGGAAAGTTTTTAAGAGAGAAAAAAAAAAAAAAAAAAAAAAACCTCAATTAATGCCCTAAGGGCGCTAGTTAACATGACCCTATATTAAAATAAAATATGTAATACATGATATATTGTAAAATGATGTGTTAAAATAAATAAAGTGTAACTTTTTAGTATGTCAAAATGACATTTCTTTTAGCACAACTGATGATGATGTTGTCACAAAACAAGATATCTCAATGCTATATGTTTGGTTGGGTGAATTTTAGAGAGAGAGAGAGAGAGAGAGAGAGAGAGAGAGAGAGAAAATATTTTTGGTAGGTGTTTGCTTGAAGGGAGGAGAGGAAAGAAAATTGGTGAGGTTTTAGTGTTTTTTCTTTGAGTCCACCAAAATGTCTTTTCTTCAAAATTGAGAGAAAATTGGGTAAAAAAAAAAAAAAAAAAAAGACATAAAGGAACAAAAATATGTGCAAAGTTCACATGGGTTTCGTTCTTTGCAAGTGCTTTTTTTTTTTTTTTCCTATTTTTTTCACTTTGATTTATGTCTCTCTTTTATACTATTTGTCTTATTCTTTTTTTAATCTTCTTTGATTTTTGTCTTTTCTTATGTTCATTGGGTTTTTTTTAAATCTTTTTTTTTTTTTCAGTTTTTCTTCTCTTTGTTGAACTATGTGTGTCAGTTTTTTTTTTTCTTTATTATTTATTCTTTTCGCCTTCTTTGATTTTTTTCTTTTCCTATACTTCTCATTCGGCTTTTTTCTTTTCTTTTTTCATCTTCCTTAGGCTTTTTTTTTTTTTTTACTGTCCATATACAATTTTTAGTAAAAAAATGCATTACTTTTTATTTTATTTAATAAAAATAAAATTATGAATTTATACCAATTTTATTTTATATAAAATAAATGAATTTTTCATCATTTCACTTTTCTATCATTCCAATTAAATACAAATGAGAGAAAATTATACTTTTTTATTTTCCCACCTTTTTATCCATATTATTCATTTTCTATTCTCACGTTTTTCTACGCCTCCAACCAAATTGACTCTAGAAGAGAATATTGATGGAACAACTTCGGAATGACCAGACATCCAATAGCTGGACACATCAACACGTGTATGGTTGAGATTAAGCTAAGATATGATTTGCTTTTCAATTTCACCTTCGGCTATAAATATTGGCGTTTATGTCCATCCAAGATAAAAAGAGGAGCCACTTCGAAGTTTTCTCATAAAAACTTAGCAACCCCAACAAACCAGTAAGGCTCTTCATGGGATGCAATAGAGGCTGCAATAGAGGCTGTTGCAGACCAACTCCTCCAGGCCCAGGGTGTGATGGTTTTGCCAAGATTCTGCTATTCTTGGTTGTGATCTTAATCCTCCTTTGCATACCAAAGTTATTTATGCCAGCTGTTGAAGCACCAAAAGAAGCTATAAATTGTGCATGTATAGTTTTGCCATTGGCGTTAATAGCCATTGTGTATTTCGTATTAATAATAGGTCCTGGTAGCGGTTGCAAACCACCACCATGCAAACGATGCCACCGCTACTCATGCAAAGGATGCTTCCTTGGGGTGTGGCGTAATGATTATGAGAATGTTACATTTTCCTGAGATGGATTGTAACTTGTAAGCACTTTGTGTTTTACTTTCTAATAAGCACTGTGTGTTTTAATTGATTTATTATGCCTATTTCATCGCAAAACATGTTGTAACAACCTGTCATTTAAAATTTGTTGTAAAAATATTGTGAACATATCATTTCACTTTTTCATTTTTTTCCTAATTTGATTGTCATGTTTGTGTGCCAGAGAGCTGTAAGTTGTTTGTATTGGATGTAAAATTGGCAATTATGCCTAATATTATGATTATGTGGTGAATAAAGTGCTGTCTGATACTTTACAGTTTGGATTTTCTCTTTTTCTTGCTTGATAAATTTTGATCACGTATGCATGAAATCCAGTGTCTGGATCGGATAGAATCAATCCTGTTCCAATACCTATGAGTTAATTTTAACTTGAGAAAATATTTACAATTAAATGAATTTTTTTTTAATATGAACTACTTTTTTCCTTCTTACAACACTAGGACTCGCTTGTAGGAATGTCCCTAGTGTCTCTGACATGAACACATCGGGGATTTGGTAGTGTCCGGACACATCCACCAACATTCTACCACTTCTATCATGTGCAAATTTACATATAAATTAAGAAAAATACAAAACTACAAACAAGCACTTCTTGTACGTTTTTCAGAAGTTGGGTCTAGGAAACTGTTGCCAATGCCCTTTCTTTTTTAACAAATTTTGTAATATCTAGGTAATTTTAAGTATAGCAACAAATTCTACTTAGTCATCTTAGTAAATGGAGGTAAAAAATAAGTTTGATCTTATGTTCCATAAGACTGCTTTCCTATGGTGTGCAGAGTCCTTATTCAATGGGAGATCCTTGTGGGTCAAGTAGTGGATCAGCAATATCAGTAGCGGCAAATATGGCAGCAGTGTCACTAGGGACCGAGACTGATGGCTCTATTTTATGTCCGTCCAGTAATAACTTGGTAGTGGGCATCAAACCAACCGCTGGTCTCACTAGTCGAGCTAGTGTCATACCAATCTCACGAAGACAAGATAGTGTGGGGTAGGTTTTCTCCGTCTCTTTTTATCATTGAACACAGAAAATTTTATTCATAACAAAACGGTCAAAAAGCACTCATTCTTTCCACCTCCAAAACCCAATGAAACCCAGCACGCAAAAGAATCAGAAGGGACCATCTATACATCAAGCCCATGAGTAGCTCTAGCATCCTTGTGGACTCACTCAAAATAACTACTTAAATAATTTTAGCTACAGTCACAATATCAAACACAATTTTCCAATGGGAGGACTGCTTTGGACAGTTAATGGACTCTACAAAAGTTTAAAAAATCCCCTTCTACTACAACTTGAGAATAGTTTCCAGCTTTGTCAAAATATAAAGACTACTTGCAACCCTCAGCTTCTGCCATTGGATACATGGTAGTGACTTTGAAAGTTGCCACTACTATGAGCTTCCCTGCATTATCTCTGGCAATCACTGCAAGAAAGGAGCGGTTCTTACCTATAGCTACGTCATAATTGACCTTTGTTTCGTGTTTTTTCAGTTTAAGCCACCGCAGCAGTTCAGTTTACCTTATAGGCATACTCTCAGGGCACCATAATTACCGATGCATCTTCACTTCCTTGCAAATTTTCCTTAAAAGCTCCATGCTGTCAAAAAATTTCTTGAAATGCACCATTTGGTTTCTTACCCCCTAGATTTGGTCAAATGTTAGCTGCAAACAAAACAAATTTTTTTCTGCTCTGGCGGTCCTCCTCAAATTGGATAAAATAAGGTTCTAGGAGGGTAGATGTAAGTTGCCTAACATGATTAACATGTATATGCTGTACTTCATTTTCCTTTTATAAAGCAATAGTTGGGGGAGGGGAGATTTGAATCCTAAACATCTTTGTTGGATACTTGAAAAAGTATCAATTGAGTTACAAGGCTTTTAGCATATTCTCTACTTCCTTACCATGTACATATCACAAGAATTTCAATCCATATCCAATTGTTTGGAATTGCAATGTAAGATGGTAAAAAAACATTTACAAGTTTCGTAATTTCACTTTTCTGATATCTTCTTAGCCTTGCCATATTAACTGTTAAAGATGCCTTGTCAAGTTCTATGTCTATTCTATAACTCCAATCTAGGTTCATTGTATTTAATTTACTTGGAGTGTAAACAAAGTAATTCCAATCTTATTTGGTGCACAAACATCGTAATCCCAATCCTACTTATAGTGTAAATATTGTGTAAGCTTGTGTTTGTAATTAGCCTAAGATTTAGACTACTGTAATACCTTTCAATGAATTTATTGTAATACATAAAACTTAATAGAAAAGATGTAACCATCAAGGAATTTCTGCTAAAGAAGTAGACATCCATGTTAATTTTTGCATTCTATCTCTCTCTCTTTCACTCTATAGGTTCTTCCTAATCTATTCTCCATAATGGCCAGCATAAAAGTTCTGTCTCACAATTGTTGTTAGCTACTTTGCAAGCCCATCCTAATTGTCTATAAAAACCCATATGCATTTTTCTAAAATATGCTATTTTATGACAAGACGATCTTAGTGATTTCAACTGCATTCAATGGGCACAATTCATCCTTTTTCCTCACTTGATCATTGTCTTTCCCTATGACCATGTGTCCTCAACCATCTTGGCCAAATATTATGGAACACATCAATAGTTATTCTTCTCTATTAGATTTCTTTTTTATCATGTGTTCTCTATCATCTTCAGTCCACATTACGTAAAACATGCCTTTGATCAATAGCCTTCATTGGCTTTCTTGTTGGTCACGCGTTTTCAAACATCTTAGCTAAGTATCATAGACCATATTGATTGGTACACCCCATATCAACTTTCCTTTTGGTCATGCATCTTTTATAGGAATCCCCTCTCATTCAACTCCTCTTTTTTAGGATTTCCTCTATGAAGGTTTTTCCATGTCAGTGAGATGATTCTCAATGGAAGTTTGGTTTTCCACAGTGTATTCTGCAACACAGTTGTTGTATCACTTACCCTATTAATGTGGTTTCAGTCTTCCATATACAAAGCTTTATATCCTTCCTTAACACTGTAGCGTTCAGATTGAGCATAAGGCCATAATAGCTTATCTTTTGCAAGGGGAGACTTGCTAAGAGGTATGTCTAAACCTCCTTCATTTTATCCCTCTGGTAAAGTTTAGCAAGAAGAGCTGGCTTCCATGTTCTCTGGTCCTCATAGAGCAACCTTAATGATGTTTGAGTTGTTAGAGAGATTTGTTGGTTCCACCTGTACCTAAAGAGGATGATCGATAGGAATATCTTTCTCATTTCCTATCCTCCATAGTGCTTGACCAGCCACAGATTCTCTATATTTGAGAATGCCTCTCCATACCCATGATGCAGAAGCTAAAGATTTACATGAAAAAAAAAAATTCTAACTTAGGAAAAATTTAGCTTTGAAAGTTCTTGACACCAGAGTATTTGGATTTTGAGCAGTACTCCAAACCTATTTAACTATCATTGCTTCATTCATGATCTGTGTTTTCCAATTACCTAGCCCACCTTCTTCCCTAGGTTGGCATAGGGTTTTCCTATCCAATGCAATCTTTTTGAGTTGGTATCATGTCCCCAATAGAAATCATTCACTAAATAGTCAATTTTCCTGCAAACTGTGTCAGGCAATCTAAAGTAGTTAGAATTGTGGATAGGTAAAGCTTGTAACACCAATTTTATAATGGTTAATCTCCCAGCTTGAGAGATCAACTTTGCTTTCCAATCCTAAAGTTTGTTTGAGCTACCTTCTCAATAATGTCTTGAAAGCCATTAATTCTTCTAGCTCTAAGCCTAAATATGATGCCAAGGTATTTCCCAGGCTCATCCACCAGCTTAACCCCTAACTGTTAGCTTAACTACTCTTTGGTTGGTAAAGGAATATTGGGCTTGAGGAATAATTCAGATTTACCAAAATTCACTTGCTGCCCAAAAAGGTGACAATAGCCAAGGATAGTTTGTATAATTGTATTGACACCTTTGTCATTTGCTTTAAAGAAAATGATAAGAGTCATTAGCAAAAAGTAAATAAGAGAGTGTAACCCTACTTCTTCGCACCCTAAAACCAGTTAGAGCCATTGAAGACTCAGCTTGAATGAGTTAACAAGAGAGAATACTGGCACACAAAAGAAAAAGGTAAGGTGAGATAGGGTCACCTTGTCTCAATCCCCTAAAGGGTTTGAAAGGTGTAGAGGGACTACCATTGATTAAAATTTTTCAAAAGACACTATCTCCTTCTTCTTTTTTTCATATTTTTCTATATACTTTACAATAATATCATAACTATTTCTTACATTTTCTAACATAATATTAGTTATGTTTTATTTTATTTTTTTAATATTTACACCAATCTTTTGTCAACAAGCATCATCATTGTATTTCACAAATTTGGTCGTAACTTTATTTGAATGGAACAGGCCCATTTGTAGAATAGTAAGTGATGCCGTTTATATTCTTGATGCCATTGTATGCATTGATCACTATGACAATGCAACAATTGAAACATCACGGTACATTCCAAAAGGTGGCTATGCACAATCTCTTAAGATCAACGGGCTCCGCGCGAAGAGAGTGGGGATAGTTAGGAAACCCTTCTACAATTTTGGGATTGATATTATTGCCACTCGAACTATTGAGCAACATCTTAAAACACTAAGGTAATTACTTTTAATGTGTAATCAAATGTATTTTAAAAAGTTATTATCAATTTTATTGCAAAAGGTATACAAACTAACATGATAATAAATATATTTAATTACATCAAAAACATAAAAATTAATTTATGATTTTTTTAAAATCATGTTGAAAAGTTAATGCATCAATTTGTAAGGCTTTTATTATAAATTTTTTAGTAACAGTAGTATCACTTTTAAAAAATTTATGCGAAAACTTAATGCAAATTTAGGAAACAAGGCACCATTTTGGTAGACAATCTAGAGATAACCAATATTAATGAAATCTATACGTCGAGCAATTAATGAGGAAATTGCATTGGCAGCTGAGTTTAAAAGATACATTAATGCATTCCTAAAGGAGCTAGTGGTTTCCCCAGTCCGTTCCTTAGTTGATTGGATTGCCTTCAACAAGAAAAACTCAAAATTGGTGAGTACAATAAACTCAGGTTCTCTTGATTTATGCAATGTCCTACATTTATATATAAGATCGACACAAATAACTAAGCAATGATAAGGAAATAATTTTCAGTAAGTTGTGATTGGAGCAACATCACTTTCACACAAATCTACTACTAAGTACTTACTTCATTTTTGTTATATGCAATTATGGTAGACCACATTAATAGTTATGAAAAAAAGTGAAAATTTTCGTGTCATGAACTTATTGTTACTAAAAATCATACTCAGTGATAACTAATTATTGATTATTCCATGAGTGCCAATACAGGAGAGGTTAGATTATGGACAAGTCCTGTTTATAAAAGCTGAAGCAACAAATGGAATTGGAAATGCAGAGAAGGTTGCGTTGGCGAATTTAGCAAAACTAACTAGAGAAGGTTTTGTGAAGTTGATGACAAAGAATAAGCTAGATGCAATAGTTACTCCAGGTAAGTTGTTTTCTCGTGTCCTTGCAACTGGGGGTTTCCCAGGAGTAATTGTCCTTGCTGGATATAACCCTGACGGGGAACCATTTGGCTTATGCTTTGGAGGACTAGAGGGTTCAGAGCCTAAGCTGATTGAGATCGCCTATGGCTTTGAACCAGCGACAAAGATCAGGAAGCCTCCTAAATTGAAAACTTAAGGCTCTATTACATCATTACAGCCTCTGTTCTAATTATGTGACTTGTATTAATATCTAAAAATCATGAAGCAAGATTTGTATGTAAGCTAGTAGCAATATCTATGCTGCAAAAATAAAAATTATGTTAGCCTTACTTTATGTTTATTTTAACTTCACTTATGTTTAGTGTCTTTTTCTTTCCTTTATTATTTCCCTTTTCTTACGTAAGTACTAATTATACCCTCTAAATATAGTTCAATTTTAATTACATCCCTAAGATTTAATATTTTTTTTCCGTCTTTAACATTTGATACCATTTTGAATGTCACTCGTCCGTCTATTTTCATTAATGACATAGTTGTTAAATTTCAAGTGTCAACCAAACTCAAACCAGCTAAAACTACTTCTTCTTTTTTTTTCTTTCTTTTTTTTTGTTTTGAATTTATTTTTGGATAAACTACATATTTGATCCATCTCTTCTATATTATATTTCAATTTGGTCTCTAATTTCTTAACTGTGACAATTTGATCTCTAACCTTTCAGTACTTTGTCAATTTAGTTCTTGCCATTAACATATAAGAACCAATCTTAACCCAACAACTTAAACCTATAGGTTTGAACCTAATTGTATTATATTAATTCCTCATCTTCTTTACCTTTTCTCCATATGAGACTTCCAGTCACACATGTATACCCTTCAGTATGCATATGATTAATTTTTCTTTTCTTTTTCATATTGTATTGTCACGAATCCAAACAATTCAATTACTGATAGATGTTTATTTAATTATTATTGTTTGCACCGAGTTCCATTCTATGAATTTATATAATCAACATGGACTGATGGACATTTAAATCAATTTATTATTTCATCTTTCAAGAGCTCTGCCAAATCAATAGAAATGCATGTTCCTAGGCCGGTCTATGGACCCCATTAATAGAGGCATATTCCTTTTCTATCTTTTTTCAATGAAAAAAACTTTATTGAATAGAGAAAAAAAAACTACAAACAAAAGCTAGCTAGCTTTCTACCTACAACAGGGAGGATGTTCCTCGAAACCCGAGAAGATACCAACTCCTTCCAAACACAAACAGACGAAATCCAGAGAACGAGATTCCATTCATTGTAATACTAAAACAGTTCTAATCAAAATTAATAATTATAATAAGCTTTAGGTTAATGTGTTCATCTAACTTCATAATATTGATATGAACTTTAGGATAATGTCGGCAACTGGCACAAGAAACAGTGGTCTATATCTATTGTGGCTACACCAACTATGAGCATGTGGAGAGGAAGACCACAAAAACAGCCAAAAATTGATCATCTTCTTGGGAAATGGTTGGTCCAGCCTCAAGGCTAACAATGTCTTTCCACACCAATATATATATTCCATATTGATTAAGCGCTTAACGACACAACTTTTCACAATATTTTTCTTAATTGTTATTTTTCTTAGTTGTTAAGGTGGCCTGTTGTCATTGATATTAGTAAAAATAATGTCAATAAGAGTCCGTTTGTTTCGGTGGTAAATGATTTCAGGAAATCATTTACCACTTGACCCATGTGTTTGGAAGGCAATGGAAATTCAAATTTCCGGAAAATATACCTCAAGTTTGACCGTATTTTCCCCTTTGACCCGGAAATGGTTTTACGCTTTTATTTTACCTTCAAACCATTTCCGGGTCTCGCACAAAAACGCACAAAAGAGAAGAGAGCCTCTGAGAGAACTTGAGTGAGAACGAAAAAGAACAAGAAATCACACAACAAAAGCCAGAGAAGTCGACTGAGAACGCAAAAAAAAAGAGAGAAACAGCGCAGTCCACGCCGAGACCATCTAAGGAAGAAGACATCCTCCACGCCGAGACCATCTGAGGAAGAAAACACCGGAGCTCGACGCCGAGACCACGCCGAGAGAAGTCATCCTCCACCACGAGTAACAGTGCAGTCCGATCCACCTCCGATCCGAGAAACCCAGACGTCACCGAGCCGATTTTGACACCGTTCCACCACCACAGCTCAGCGGCGAGTCCGATCCACATCCCGATCTGAGAAACCCAGAGCTCACCTTGCCGATTTCAGCGCCGTTCCACCACCACCAGTTAACGGTGAGTCCGATCGATATTTTTTTTTTAAGATTGAGTCCAATGGCATTATATATATATATATATTTATTTATTTATTTATTTATTTATTTATTTATAAATAAATATTTATATATTTATTTATATATTTACATAAATATTTATATATTTATTTATAAATAAATATTTATAAATTTATTTATAAATATTTAGTTATCTTTTACACTTACATAATGTTTACTGTGAGCAATTTGCTATAATTTTACATAATGTTTACACTTGCATATGTTATAATGTTTTGCACATTGCATTGTTGTTCCTATAATTTTACTGTGAGCAATTTGCATGCATTTTCCAGGGGTTGCTTTAGAATTTAGTCACAGAAGTTTTTGTAGTTGAAACACATAAATTCAGACCATTAATGTGCTTTTGCGGGGGAATTCACATGTAATGCAATTGTAGGTGCATGGAAAGCTTGTGGACACTGTATTTCCAAGTTCTTTTTTTTTTTTTTTTTAGAATTTGACTAGTTGGGTTTGTGTAAAATTTGGCTAGTTGGGTTTTGTGTATACAGTTTTGGAGCTTGATATGTATACTTTGATGTAGCAAATGTTATTATGTTGCCTATTGGGTTATGTATACTTTCAAGCTTGAGACATGACAAATTGTATGAAATTTTTCAGCATTTGGTGTTATTATTTTCTTGCGGTAGAATATGTGTGTGTAATTGTATTGTGATGACTACTAAATTGAGACATGATGGTGTTGTGATGATTTCAATGTGCAGTTATCAATGTGATGGGTTTGTGATGGTGTAAATATTCATTGTAAATAGAATGCAATGTGATTTGGTACTAGTTGTAAATGTGGTTTGGATGTTTTTTTGTTTGTGGCTGTTTTTATTTACATACCTCTTAGACCACAGTGTTTGTGATTTTGTTAGATGAAGAAAAAAACCAAAGCCGCAATTCTTGCCTCAGTTGCATCTGTCCTCCTTGTGGGGGTTGCATTGTTAAGGAAATTGCGACGTAGACATAGACGATTGCCTAGGGCGCCTTATGTTAATCATGCGGACGAGAGAGAGGAATACATGAATAGTATTCTTCATGGAAGTGAGATAAATTGTGTGAATCAACTTAGGATGAAGCCTAGAGCTTTTCACCAGTTATGTCACATCCTCACTGAGGGGGAGCACGTACGCCCAACTGTTCACATGCCTGTTACGGAACAAGTGTTCATTTTCTTACACATTATTGGTCATAATGTGAGGTTCCGTGTAATGGGTAGTCGGATCTATAGATCAACTGAGACTGTTCATAGATATTTCAAGGTTGTCCTTAGGGGGGTCCTGAAATTATATAGAGCTCTAATAAGACTGCGTATCGAAGATACACCCCCAGAGATAAGGAATAGCAGAAGGTTCTACCCATATTTTTTTAAGGTAAATATTGCGACTTGTGTATTTTTTGTAAATTGTATAGATTTATGTAATTTTAAACCATTATGTGTGTCGAAAAATAGGATTGTGTTGGAGCAATAGATGGTACACATGTTCGTGCATCTGTGCCACCTGAAATACAAGGAAGATTTCATGGTCGCAAAGATGGAACCATGCAAAATGTGTTAGCTGCCATTAGTTTTGACTTAAAGTTCACTTATGTATTGGCTGGATGGGAAGGCAGTGCACATGATTCACGTGTGTTAACTGATGCATTTGCTAGGCCAGGGGGATTTTCAATTTCCAACGGTATTATATAATTACTTCACCTTTTTGGTTTATTAGTTTAATAAATATTGTGCGTTTTCCTAAGCATAGTAGTGATTGAGTTCTATTTTTGAATATATGTAGGTAAATATTATCTTGGTGATGCTGGGTATGGTAATAAGAATGGAATATTGTCATCTTATTGGAGTGTGTGATATCACTTGAAAGAGTTTAGTGATCGTCCTCCTGAGAATGAGAAAGAATTGTTCAACCTCCGACACTCTTCATTGAGAACTACCATTGAGCAAGGGTTTGGAGTGTTGAAGAAACGTTTTCGAGTGTTGGATGTAGAACCATTTTGGTCTTTTCAAACCCAAGTGAAAGTAGTGTTAGCATGTTGTGTGGTTCATAATCACATTATGGAGGTTGAACCAAATGACCATATTATGGAAGATGCAATGAACGAAGTAGAGTCTAGTGACCCCCAACGAGAAACACAATCACGTCGGGAGTCCGTTGAAGATAGTAGATCATGGAATGCTAAGAGAGATGAGATATGTCAAGCTATGTGGTTTGATTATATGAGGAGTGGAGAGTAGTACTTTATTTACATTTTTATAATTGTAATATGTGTTTTTATTTTTTGTGAAGACAATGTATTTACTATAGACTTCTAGTGGTGTAATGAACAAGTATTTTCAGCATTACATTGTTACTTGATGGTATTACATTGTCATTTCTAGTGTTAGCATGTTTCATTCTGTTGTACACATTTTATAAGCGTGGTTGTATGTGTGTTTGATTTGTTGTTCATATTCCGAGCTCCATTAATAAATGCTACTCTGACTATACAATTTTCATATGTAGTCATGTCAAAGGGCAAAGAAAAAATGAGCACCAGCAAGCAATTTAGGTGGCTGCCGCCTATGCATGAAATGATGCTGAGAATACTTGCACAAGAGGCTGCAAAGGGCAACAAGCCCTCTAGTACCTTCAGGGCAGGCTCCTTCGCTCTTGTAGCGAAGGAGATAAGTGCCCACTTTGGGGTTGAGTGCCACCCCTCCTACGTAGACAATCGGATGCGGACTCTAAGGACCACGTGGTCCACTATTGAGACACTTCGAAAGAAGAGTGGCTTCGGTTGGGATGATAATCTCAAAATGATAACATGCGACGCAAAGATGTACCAAGAAGAAGTCATGGTATGGCTTACAATTATATATTCTTAATATAAATGATAATATATGTTTTTGTCCATAAATTGAAATTTTAGTTTGGAAATTGAAGGCAAAGAATTTATTTGAAAAGATATTCATAGTTTCAAAGAAGACATCTATGAATAAATGTTAGAGGTTAGATGAAGTTTTAGTAAGTTATATAATGGTGTGAAGAAAACTTTATCATGATTTATTAAGTTTTAGTCCTAGAGTAATGTCACACTACCATAGTTAGATGTTTAAATGTAGCATCTATTCCACACCATGATTTTATGTTTAATTTGACAAGGATGGACACCCACTTTATTTTTCATATAATAACAGTTTTTTTTGTTTATCAGTGACCTAAAACAGTTATTGGCATGAATATTGCATTGAATATTGAATTTATGAGTGTAGTAATTATTGTATTGTTATTATACGTTCCTTTCTCCCTTACAGGCGCATCGAAAGCATGCAGAGTTTCTAAACAAGAAAATAGAGATGTATGATGAGTTGGTTATTGTCGTGGGGAAGGACACAGCCACGGGTGGCTTTTCAAAGTCCTATGTAGATATTGAAAATGAGCCAGATAATGGCGACAGTGCTGAATTTGTTGCAGATAATGTGGAGGAAGATGTGGTCGAAAAAGGTAAGAATGTAGTCGAGTCATCCACCACTGGGTCGGGAATTTCCAAGTCCCGCAAAAGAGGGCGTGCACCTTCTACTGCTGATGATAGCGTGTTGACTGATCTGTCTGATCAATTGAAGGAAATAGCTACAGCTCTTAAAGAAATCAATCGGGACCCAGTGGATACCAAATCTCTTTATAATGAGGTTATGGCTATGATGGCGGATGGGTATAGCGAAGAAATACTCGCAACTGCGTTTGACCATCTGTGTGAAAATGAGAAGGTAGCACGGGGATTTCTAGCCAAGAATGCTAGGCTGCGAAAGATGTGGTTGGATAGTTTTTTTTTCTCACAACTTTGACTTGCCTGTTTCATGTAGACTGTGGCGGTAGCTTTAGGAATTCACTGTTGTTGTAGAACTAGTATTAACCTACCATTGTATTATATATATAGTATTTTGTATTATTGGGACAATATAATTGCCCAAATTATGTATTTGTACTATTCAGATACTACGAGTAGGTATCATTTTTGTACACCATGGAGGTGTAATGACAATGGTGAACGATGAATGTGGCTATTTTTATATTAATATTATCGGTATATGTAAATGATTATTTTTGATGTTGAAGTGGATGATTATTTTTGTACTGTTACAGATATGTATACGCAATGCAGGTGTATGTTGAAGTGGATGATTAGTTTTGTATTGTTACAGGTTTGTCTAGATAATGCAGGAATAGAAATTTGTAAGGCATTTTTTATTTTCCGTAAAATAATTCACAAACCAAACATGAAAATTGATTTTCCGGAAAAAATGAATTTCATTTTCCGTAAAATGTTTACCTGAACCAAACATGAGAATTGATTTTCCGTAAAACAAAAAGCATTTTCCGTAAAATGTTTAACCGAACCAAACACCGAAATTGATTTTCTGTAAAACGATTTCCGAGACAGCCAAACAACCTCAATACATTTTCCTTTTCCGGAAAATAGCATTTCCAGAAAATATGTATTTTCTGGAAAGCGTTTTACGCGAACCAAACGCAGCCTAAATTCATAAAAAAGTAATATTACTCTAATTACAACTTAACATGTCAATAATTGTAAAAAAATTTCTATTCCTAATATTACTCATTTTATATTTGACTCACACGTCCAATAGTATTGGTATCACCCACCATTCTTAGAGCACTAATTAAATTTTTTAGCATTTGGCACCTTCGACACCAAAAATCAAACTTCATCATGCGTGTCATATGTCAAAAGTTTTAGTATATACTCCCTCTGTCCCACTTTTTTTGTCCTCTATTCCATTTTGAAATGTCTCAAAATATTGTCTTGTTTCTAAAAATAAAAGTCATTAATTTACTAATATTTCTATTATACCCCTATTAATTTACTAATTCAATTTTTTGGTAAATTTTTTTAAGAGTAGTTTTGAAAATTTATACATTTTTAAAAGGTAGACAAGACAATAAATGATGTTGCCTTAAAAAATTTGACTTTTCAAACAGGATAAAAAAAGTGGGACAGAGGGAGTAGCTACTATACACTTCTACAAGTAGAAGTGTACTATAGTTATGTACTAAATTTGTTTTAATAATTTTTTCTCCTCTCTACTAACTCTTTCTCTCCTCTCTCATATACCTCTCTCCTCTCTCTTTATTACTTTTTTTTTTTAATAGATAGTAGGTGATATTTTAGGTTATTTTAATTGATGATATGTTAAAGGGAAATGTTAACAAGTGCTATTAAGGTAATTGTTAACAAACTATTTTAGGAAAATTTTTATGGGAAAAGGAAAAAAAAAAAAAAAAACAACTAATGCCCTAAGGACACAAGTTAACATGACTATATTAAAATAAGATATGAGGGTATATTATAAAATGATATATTAAAATAAATAACATAACTTTTTAGTGTGTCAAAATGGCATTTCTTTTAGCACAACAAATGATGATGCTCTTACAAAACAAGATATCTCAATACTATATGTTTGGTTGGGTGAATTTTAGAAAGGAAGGAAAAAAAAAATGGTGAATTTTTGATTGGAGGGAGAGGAGAAAAGAAAATTAGCGAGATTTTGGTATTTTCTCACCCGCCAAAATGTCTTCTCTCCAAAATAAAGAAAAAACTAGGTGGAAAACGAAAGGACTTAATGGGACGAAAATACCGATGTGCAAAGTGCACAATGTTTTTTTTTTTCCCTTTGATTTGTCTCTCTTTTATACTATTGGTCTCATTCTTTTCTTAATCTTCTTTGGTTTTTGCCTTTTCTTATGTTTCACATTGGGGATTTTTTTTTTTTTTTTTTTTTTGGTCTCTTCGTTATACTATGCGTGTCAGTTTTTTCTTTCTTTATTATTTATTCTTTTCATCATCTTTGATTGTATCTTTTCTTATTCTTGTCATTCAGCTTTTTCTTTTCTTTTTTCATCTTCCTTTGGCTTGCTCTCTTTAAAAAAAAATTGTCCATACACAATCTTTTAATAAAAAAAATGCATTATTATTTACTTTATTCAATAAGATTAAAATTATAAATTTATACTAATTTTATTTTCCGCTAAACAAATGAGGGTCCGTTTGATAGCAATATTTAAGTATTGTTGTTTAGTTTTCAGTGTTATGAAAATACGTGTTTGAGTATTATAAAAATACATGTCAGAAGTGTTATTATTGTTTAAACACTGAAAACTACTGTTTAAAAGCCACTACCAAATAGCCCCTGAGTTTTCCACTACTTCACTTTTCTATCATCCCAACTAAATACAAATGAGAGAAAATTATATCTCTTCTATTTTCTTACTATTTTATCCATTACTATTTTTTTTTTTTTTTTTTTAACTTTTTCACTCTTCCAACCAAACCTAAAAGGTGGACACATCAACACATGTATGGTTGAGATTAAACTAGGATATGATTTGCTTTTCAATTTCCCCTTTGACTATAAATGTTGGCGTTTATGTCCATCCAAGATAACAAGAAGAGCCACTTTGAAGTTTTCTCATAAAAACTTAGCAACCCCAACAAACCAGCAAGGCTCATCATGGGATGCATTAGAGGCTGCAATAGAGGCTGTTGCAGACCAACTTCTCCAGACCCAGGGTGTGATAGTTTTACCAAGGTTCTGCTATTCTTGGTTGTGGTCTTAATCCTCCTTTGCATACCAAAGTTATTCATAACTTATGAGCCAGTTGTTGAAGAACCAAAAGAAACTGTTCGTGCACGTATAGTTTGGCCATTGGTGATAATAGCCATTGTATTTTTACTTGTAATGTTAGTTCTTGGCGATTGCAAATCACGATCATGCAAACGATGCCACCGCTGCTCTGGCAAAGGATGCTTCTGTGCGGTGTGGCGTAATGATTATCAGAATGTTACATGTTCCTGAGATGGATTGTAACTTGTAAGCACTTTGTGTTTTACTTTCCAATAAGCACTGTGTTTTAATTGATTTATTATGCCTATTTCATCAGCAAAAGCCTTTTTTTTTTTTTTTTTTCTACTTTGGTTGTCATGTTTGTGTGCCAGAGAGCTGTAAGTTGTTTGTATTAGATGTAAAACTGGCAATTATGTCTGATAATATTATGATTATGTGGTAAATAAAGTGCTGTCTGATACTTTTCCGGTTTTGGTTTTTCTCTTTTTCTTGCTTGATAAATTTTGATCAGGTATGCATGAAATTCCGTGTCTGGGTCAAATAGAATCAATCCTGTTCCAATACCTATGCGTTAATTTTAACTTACCAATTAGCACTTTTTTTCAATAGTTACCAATTAGCACTTTAATAGCAAGGTTCACATATCTTTTTTATTTATGCCCGAAAAGAGGGTCTCATATATTGGTTTTTTTTTTTTTTTTTTTTTTAAACAGTTTAATTGGTAATAGGAGTTTTTTTTTTTGTTTTTTTTTTAATGCGCGATATTTATTAAAAAAAAAAAAAAATCTAAAACTTATTTGCATAAACAAACTTAGTAAGGGCACGAGCAACACTATTAACATCCATTTAACCCAACTAAATGCATTGGAATCAAAGCAGCAACTAAGCTCTACAATATTGCTAAGCAGAGCAGAAATAGTCAAATTAATAGACAGCTCAACATTTGTCAAGTCTAAATCCAAAACATCAGAACAATTTTTGGCATCCCCTCCACAAAGTAATAGGGGTGTCATTTTGAGTTGAACTCAAGACATTCATTTAATGATGGAAATACCATTTTGGGGTACAAGAGATTAGAGACTGTACGCAGGCTGTAGCAACTTATATTTTATTTGAATCCAGCTATGGAAACCATCAAGTATTTTCTTTCTTCTAGTGATGATAAAGAATTTTGCAACATATTTGTTTTAAAAAGATCAATGCTTAAAATATTATCAATTTTACTATATATATATATATATATATATTACAAACTAATGTGTTAGTTACTATATTGTTGATTAACAATAATTATATTTATTATCATGATAGTTTGTATTTTTTTTATAGTAAAATTGGCAGTTGATATAGAATCCTTGATTGTTGGGCAAATTAAAATTGCTTCATATGACAAAGAGTCTTGTAGCTTGATTAGAAACTCCGGCCTTTAGTCAAAGATGTTTAACTAGGTGGTTGACTGGGTTTTTGTGTCAAAGTTTTGGGTTTTTTTGTAGGAAAAATGTTGTCTTTCTTGTGGGCTGGTGATGCATATTTATATCAACCTTTAGGGGATGCTTATGATCAATTTTTTAGGTGGAAGGAAGGCCTTGGACCTTTCAGATGTTATTTTTATGACTTTGTGTATTATGTTTTATGCTTAAGGAAAGGTTTTGTTGCTTTTTGCATGATTTTGGAAGCAAAGTTGTTTTTCTCTTCGTAGCTGCTATCTCTGGTCTTTGTAGGCCTTGGAAAACTACATTTGGGTAGCTGAGTGGGCTAGGCTGCTCAACCTTTTTCTTAAAGTCAACTGTGCCTAGGTGTGGAAAATGGAGCTGGGCTGAAAATTAGGGGCACAGTCGCCTAGAGCATGGAGCCAAATTTGGGATAGAAATTTCTGACACTGGACCTCCTTCATGGGCCCTAGATGCTTCCAGCGTCCCCAGCCCACTTTGTGGCACACATGGGCTGGGCCTATGTAAAAAGTCCAATGGGAACTAACCCACACCCACTGAAACCATTCCTACTCAATTTCCCAACCATTTGCATCGGCTTAGGCCATGCAACAAAGCGGAATACATTGATAAAATATATTAGTCGGACCCACTAAGCAATTGGGCTTAGTCATTTTGTCAAACCATAAAATTTGTTGTGAAAATGACCATTAACATTGCTTATTAGTTTTTAACAATTATGGATTTGTTTTTTTTTTTTTTAATTATTTGACTTTAGAAATTTTTATGAGGTTTTATTTGTAATTATATATATATATATATATATAAATATATATATTGATATTTTTTAAGCAAAATAAGTATGACTTACTATTTTTTGCGACGAAACCTTTCCGGTTTCGTCGCAAATAAAGAATTAGTCAAAGATGTTTAACGTAACACTGTTTGAAAATGGTTTTTAACGGCTAGTGCTTGGTGTAAATGGTAAGTGGTGACAAAATGCGTTAACAATGACAATAATTCGTCGCAAAAGGTATACTAGTTTTCTACTCTTGGTCTTTTTGTTTTATTTATTTATTTTTGAGATAGTTTTAATTTATGGCGTCCACTCTTAATAATAACTCTTTATTATCAAAGCAAGACACCAATCAATTTTTTATATCAATTTTTTATATAAGTGGAAATTGAACCCTATATATATGATATTGACTAAAACAAGAGCTACCAACTCAACAATATTATATACTAGTGGACCAACTTACAATTTACCAACACATGCAAGAACCTAATCTTACTATTTTTTTATTATATTTTTTGTAATTTTAATACCGTATTAACTTTCAAATCATTATTGACTGAGTTTGCCCTCAGAAAACGTCAGTGAGGAACCCTCATTTTATTCAATTTTTTTTTTTCCAATTTTAATTTAGTGAATAAGCACAAAATAGTAGTTGAGACAAGACAAATGCTTATAAAAAAAAATTGTAGTTAAGACAAATAATAAGCTTCTTCAAGTGTCGGTAGCATTGACCTTGTTCGCCCTTTTAGATAACTTTTATTTTAGCAATGTTGATTCCAATTTACAATATGCAATATATCTATTACAACCTCACTCCAAAGTTCCAATGTATATTATATAGTTCAATCATTTCCTACCCCAACAGCTTTTTTATCCTCTTTCATTTTTTTATGATCACCAGTTTTTTCTCTCGACCAATCCCATTTTAATAGTTTAATTAGTTGTTTCAATCTAACATATCACCAAAAACTTTAGGTTTAATTTGGTATGGAGTAATGTTTTCCTAAAATGTTGAAAAATTTTCATGTTTGATTGCAAATCATACAAGAGAATCAAATGCCAGGAAATCTGAATTCCCTCTCAATACGGAATATGGATCCTCTTTTTAAAAGGTGGGTATACACATTCTCATGCCTAGATAAACTTACATTTTGTATAAACTGACAATTTTATCCATTCTCCCTACTTTTTAACCAATAGAAATAAAAAATAAAAAATAAAAAATAAAAAAATAAAAAAAAAAACTAAAAAAAACACTAAAAAAATTATTATTTTAAATTGACAACTTAAATAATTACTTTGTATCATACATATCATTCTAAATATGTTATTACTATAGTTTTATTGAACCTTCCATGATTTATAGTTTATATTTGTTCTCATAATTTATTGGGAGGAAGATTGAAAAAAAAGAAAAAGAAAAAAAGACTTGATGTTGTATTTACAAATCATATAGTATTTTGGGAAAAATTAATAATTCTTATAAAATTTTCTAAAATAAACTAAATATAAACATCTTATATTCTCAGGATTTTTTTTAGATTCCAAATCAAACCCAATAGTTACATCTTCAAGCATCCAAATTGCTAGATATCACATTCTTAAGAATCTAAATGCTGAAAATAATGTGGATTCTCTCATACCAAACGTCATATTATGATTCAACTTAAACCTCTTAATATTTTTAATAAAGACATATATTTAGAATTTAAATCTCCACTCCCCCGATTATCAAATTATAATTCTTTAAAAAAAAAAAATCTAACCTGTCATGCAAAGAGCTTATACTGAAAACCGTGAAATGACTAAAGTGTCCACGCCGTTAAAAGTCCTTAGGTCAGCAGCCATGGTTGGAACAAGTAATATTAATATTACAAGTGTACATTCAAAACTTCCGATAATTTATTTTAGAGTGAAACTGTGACTCAAGTTCCAATAATGGGTGTTCACAACTTCAAGACCAAAGTTTCAATCATGGTTGTTTACAACATCACGATCAAACATGTGTTTCCACAGCATTTCATCGTCTTTTATCTCTTTATGATCGAAAATTTCTTCTCCCTACTAACCCCATTTTACATCTACGAGTGCTATATCCTTCAACTTCACCAGTTTTTGTTATGACAACACTAACATAGAGCCTACCCTGAAAACCCAAGTCATCCAATCAACGAGCACAATACTCACAAAACAGTTGGTGGGTCGAGTCACGTATTTTAATTAAACCCATGCACCTGTGGGACAACTCCTCCGAAAACCTCACAGATTTCACTGTACCCATTTTTCCTTTGCCATTGATTCACGGAATCAAGTAACCTACCTATGCTGATGGGCTGGCCTTCTTCCTCGCACCTAACTATTCCCATATTCCTTTGGAAGCCAATGGTAGCGTTTTGGGTCTTACTACCAAACACCAGGCATTAAACTCAATGGATAGTCCTTTTGTTGCAGTGGAGTTGGATACTTGGATATCTGGAATTAAGAATGGGATTCGCTCGGGGAGCATGTAGGTATTGATATCAACTCCATGAAATCTGTTGCTAATGTGTCATGGTTGAGTGATATTACTATAAGGGAAGGGAGAAGGAATGAAGCTTGGATTAGTTACAATTCTACTTCACATAATTTGAGTGCTGTCTTCACTGGTTTTAGCAACAATGTTATAGTAATGCAATCGCTTTCATATTCTGTTGAGTTAAGAGATATCCTACCATAATGGATTACTTCTGGATTTTTAGCCTCAACAGGAAATGAAATCTATGCAATACATATTATTTATTCTTGGAATTTTAGTTCAAGTTTGGAAATTGATGATAATATTACCAACCCAAAAGGTCCCAATTTAGACCTTTCCCCTAAGAAAAGGAACACGTCTTGGTTAGCTGTGGAATTCAGTGCGGGTGGGTTTTTTTTGGTTGGTGGGCTGTCCATCGTTATGTTTGCCTTGTGGAAGAGGAATAGGAGGGATAAAGAAGATGATCATGCCCTTGATGAAGAGTTTAAAAGGGGAACAAAACCTAGGAGGTTTTAATGCAATGAATTGGCTCGTGCAACAAATGATTTCAACGACAAGGAAAAGCT
Organism: Quercus gilva; assembly: GCA_023621385.1. Taxonomy (NCBI): domain Eukaryota; kingdom Viridiplantae; phylum Streptophyta; class Magnoliopsida; order Fagales; family Fagaceae; genus Quercus; species Quercus gilva. Next base: position 55,037,387 of record CM042483.1, read on the forward strand.
AGGACAAGGAGGATTTGGTGGAGTTTATCGAGGATTTTTAAGGGACTTAGATTCGATTGTTACAATTAAATGGATATCATAAGGGTCTAGACAAGGGTTAAAAGAGTATACTTCAGAAGTAAAAAACATTGTCAATTGTGACACAAGAATTTGGTACAACTGTTTGGTTGGTGTCACAAAAGAAGTAGAGGACAACTATTACTTGTTTATGATTTTATGCCCAATGGAAGCTTAGATTCATATCTTTTTAGAGAAGATACATTATTAATATGGGAAGTGAGGTACAAAATTGTACAAGACTTGGCCTCAGCCTTGCTTTACATGCACGAAAGATGAGAATATTGTGTGTTGCATAGGGATATAAAATCAAGCAATATTATTCTTGATTCAAATTTCAATGCCAAACTTGGGGATTTTGGATTAGCTAGGCTTGTGGATCATGTTAGGGCATCACAAACTACAAATTTGGCAGGCACTAGGGGGTATACAAGGGTGGCTTGGGGGTCTAAGGAAAAAATTGAAATTGAGGCCTTTTATATATTTAAATATGACTTTAAAAAAATATATTATTTAAATTATATTATCTTGTTTTAGATGTAAAATTTTTACTAATTAACATGAATCACATAGAATTTCTCTTTTAGAAAGTATATAGACACAAAAAATTTGACAAAATTTTCATACCTGTTAATGTGGTAGATTGATAGTGGTAAGTAAAAGAGTGATATTAGTGGACCTAGCTGAGAACTAGTAAAAGGTTGCCAATTCAACTATTGTGAAAAATGTTGTGAATTTTTAGTGTGTATTGCTCTTTTTTTGAGCTTACCAAACATACAGAGGGGTGTAAAATGATTTCCTGAGACCCTTTTCACCCAAAACAAACGCACTCCTACTTTTTGAAAAGTGCTACATTAGCAATATTTTTTTTATAATAAATCTTAAGTGTTAAGCTATTAATGGTTTTAATTTGAACTCCCTACTGAAATTATTTTTTTGCCATCACTTACAGCATATAATATCTTGCTACTTATGATTTATTGTAAAAATGTTTTGAAGAATATTATGGACGTAGCATTTCTCCCTCTCTCTTTTTTCTTGTTTTTCATTTGATAAAAAAATATCATTTTATTTGTTGGCTAATATTTGGGCTTAATTAATTAAAGAAATATCATATTGGTTAAAATTTAAGGGCCTTTTTTCTACTTGGGGCATTAGGCAACCACATCAATTGTGTGTGTGTGTGTGTGTGTGTGTGTGTGTGTGTGTGTGTGTGTTAGAGCTGGCACTGGGGGTATATTGAACCTGAATGTGTTGCAACACGTAGGGCTAGTAAGGAATCAGATTTTTATAGTTTTGGAATCATTGCATTGGATTTAGCCTGTGGAAAAAATCTAGTCAACCATGAGCCCTAAAACAATTAGATGGTCATGTTGAATTGGGTTAAGGTGCTCCATGAAAGAGGAAAGGTTCTTAATACAGTTGACCAAAGGTTGGGTGGACGTTTTGATGAGCAACAAATGAAGTATTTGTTAGTCATACGACTTTGGTGTGCTCACTCTGAATGCGATCGTAGGCCTTCAATTAGAGAAGCAATTCAAGTGCTCAATTTTGAAGCTCCATTGCGTCTTCTCCAATTATATACCCCCAGGTCATCATATCATACTCCAAAATGAATGAAGCTACATCTTTACTTTCAACGTCCAATTTTGCTACTGATTCTAAGGGATGGCAAAATCCATTTTCAGGCTATAGTTACAACACCAATTCCTCATGGTTTAAACCATTTTATGCTGCTTCTCCACAACATTGCTTTAGTTGTTATAATTTTATCTTGTTTTATTTAAGCATTCATAAGAGCAAGAGTTTTTTGTATTGAGTGAGTATGAAATAAATGTGAGGAACTTATTGAAGTTATGTAATAAATTAATTGGTTTTAAGATTGTATGTTGTAATATCTGTATGAATCAAAATCATCTGTTCCACACTCCTTGTTCCATCTCATGCTCCACAAATCAAAATGAGCCACATGTCTCTTAATTCCTAATTTTACTTAAAATAAATCAGAAAGAAGGAAAAAAAAAACAGTCGAAAACCAAGCACATATTCGTGCCCAACCCCTCCCACCACCAATCTCCGTCCAACGTCATTGATATGAGCTCACCGGCGTCGTCAACTCCAGTCACAACCACTAGGTCCAGACAGATCTGAATTCAATTTGAATGCCCACCACATCCACCATCACTTTTGACTTTGCCTTGTCCCTTATTCGCTCCCAGACCACCGCCACTACCTCCACCTACTCCTCGTCTTCTGGCGATTAACGCCCCAAGGAGCACAACTTGAACACAACACTAAGAACATTTTAATTCGGTAAATAGAACATGCTGGTTATGAAATCTGAATTGGAAAAACTATAAATGATTCTATTCATTATTGTTTGTGTACAAAGATATATATACATGTACTAACCAACTAACTTTGCCTCAGAACTAATAAACTGATAGCTATAATCCACTATCTATAAATTAGCTCCTAAACTAAAATAGCATGTAGCTTTGTAACATCTTTTTTCTTCTTATCCTCTATTTCTGCAATAAAAATGATAAATATTCAAAAGTTTTATTCAGTCCACATTGGTTCTATTCGGTCCATTCTGTCTTATTTAATCCATTCTGTCCACTAAAGTTTTATTCAGTCTACATTGGTCTATTCGGTCTTATTTAATTCACATTGGCTCTATTCGGTCCATATTGGTCCTATTATGTTCACTTCAGTCCTATTTGGTCTATTCGGTCCACTTTGGTCTTATACTTTGGTTCTATTTGGACCTATTTCAATCCACATTGGGCCTATTCTGTCCATTCTGTCTACTTTAATCCACTTCAATCCTATTCAGGCCATTCAATTTATTTTGGTCCTATTCGATTCATTTTTGTCGACCTTTGGTTCTATTCAGCTCAGTTTGTTCACGTTAGTCCTATTCGGTCCACTTCGGTCTAGTTTGTCTACTTAGGTCCTATTCGATCCAATTTGGTTTTGTTTGGTACATTCTGTCCACTTCAGTCCAATTCAATATTTATTCAACTTATTGAATATTATCCCTTAATTTGAATATTATCTAGTTTTTTTATTCAATTATCACTTATTGTAGTATCCGATAATTCAATAAGAAAAATATCAATTGTAGCATAATATTCAATTGAATAAAAATAATATTACCAAATTTATTGAATTATCACTTCAGTCCGATTCGGTATTTATTCAATTATTACTTCGGTCCGTTCGGTAAATTAAACCGATATTGAATATTACCCCTTAATTTGAAGAAATTGATCCTAACAAATAATATTAAATTAATTTACTAATTAATTTTTCTTAAAATGTTGATAATAGACTTTTACTAGGAGTAGAATTTAAATTTCTAAAATTTAGATGATAAAGTTTTATTGTTAGTCAAAACGTGGGTTTTTTTTTATTTTAGAAAGAAAACGTGGGTTGTGTGTGAGATTTAAGTTTAGAAATATTTTATAATAGAATTTTAGTTTGAATAGAATTTAAATTTTTTGAAATATAAATGATAAAGTTTTACGTAAATTAAATAGCTGTTAAACTTATCCTTTAATATGAGGAAATATATCCTAACAATTAATATAAAATTAATTTACTAATTAGTGAGAGTAGCTACTTGGCACAATCACGACTTCTAAATCTAACTTTTTTTTTTTCTTTTTTGATTGATCTAAACCAAAGCCTAACTTTAATTATATGATGATGATGATGATGATGATATATATATATGCTATTATTTTTCCAAAAATCCTTTTTTGCCTTTTTTTTTTTTTTTTTAAGCTACTAAACACATCAATATTATCTGCAAAACCTCCTTTTCAACTCTCTTTTAGAAAGAGATTCGCCTTGGGTATGATGCTCAGTCAGACTTGATAGTTGATAGCATATGGACACATTACCACGAAATTATCCACGTGTCCTCATCGTTCCCATCAACATCAAGTGTACCAAAATACTATACCCCAACTTCACCATTTAAAAAAGCACGGCACGAATCTAAATTCTCTACAAGTTGACCATGACTTTAATGGGCACCAAATATTCACCATTGAGCTTCCCTGTCTTCTCAATCCTATTCCTAATAACAAAGTTTTTCTAAACTAATTTGAAAAGAAATCATGTAAGCTATTCATATATTTTTATATTTAGTGTAAATTTTGAAAATCTAACTGTTGGATTGAATATTTTTATTATATCTTTCATGCTTGTGAAATTTCAAAAAGATCAAAGATTAATTGCTACATCATCAAACAAACGTTAAAATTTAAATTTTGTAATCTAAAATTATGTATAAAAATTGACCAAATAATAAATAACATTTAAAATGAACGAAATTTAATGCGTATGTTAAGAATATAAAAAACATGAAATTTAAAGATAAATTTTTAAAATTCATATTAAAAAATAAAAAGAAATATATGAAAAGTTTAAAAGGATCGAAAAAAAACATAACATATGTGACGATGCATCCAAGCAAGGCAACTGTTGACTTTTTTTTTTTTTAATTGAAATTTTATAAATGATTGATGCAATCGGCCAATGAGCTAGCTACTCGATATGTTGACTTCCATGGGCACCAAATATTCACCACTGAGCTTCCCTGTCCTCTCATCCCTCTTCCTGATTCTTCTAGCCACAAAATCATCCATTACCCAAGCCATCAAGATCGTTCATGGCTTCTCATCAATCGAAGAAGCCACAGTGAATGATATCCCGCTAGCTTTCAAGCAAAACCAACTCACCTCCAGGAAGCTCGTTTAGTTTTACCTTAAACAAATAAGCAGATTAACCCAGTTCTTAAGGGTGTCCTAGAAGTGAACCCAAGGCTGACCATGAGCGCAAGTTTAAAGCACTGGGTCACTCTCTCCATTGCACGTCATTCCCATTTTGCTCAAAGATAACATCGCAACCAAGGATAAGCTGAACACCACGGCTGGCTCATATGCATTGCTTGGCTCAGTTGTGCCACGCGATGCTGGTGTGGTAACCAAGTTGAGAAAAGCTGGGGCTATCATATTGGGGAAGGCCACTTTGAGCGAGTGGTGTCATTTTAGGACCTTTGAATCACCCAATGGCTGGAGCGCCAGAGGTGGCCAAGGCGAGTTGTTAGAATATTAGTTAAACGATTAAATTCACCATTTCTTAATAGTTTATACTTTTCGGACAAATTTATATTTTCTCATGATATCAGAGCAGGAGATCTTAAGTTCAATGTCACGTATTGGGTCAAGTAAATGAATGAAATTTATGTTGGAAGAGAAATTGAGCAGGAGAGACTTACAATGCAACTTGCAATTTTTTATTTTTGCGACTTCACTTCAATACAAGATTTCAAGCAAAATTTTGCGTGAATAAACAATAACCATTTGATCAATATGATCTGAATTTTAGCTTTTATACATCTCCGAACAGATAATCCATTATCTTCTTCTATTTCTTGTCTCAGTGCAAGCACATCAGATGTTTGATTAAATGTCAGACACGATATTTGGGCTGAATGAAAGGGCTAAGTCTCATGATTTTGAGAGAAGAGAGGAGTTGTAGTATACTTATAGTTGGAAAACACATTTTGGATTGCGACATCTCTTCCTATTTTGTTGTTGGATGATTTTGCTGTCTAGATAAACTTATACTCTGATTCAATACACAGTACATACATACATCCACTTTTTTATTTTTTATTTATTTATTAACTTTTTTTTTTGCCTTGAGTCCATCTTAGTAAGCAGCACAGACACGGACATGACACAATATGGGTGGGGGATACCGAATATATGGATACGACATTTAACTAATTAGTTAATTAATATCTCTCGTCATATTTGATTTAATCATAGACATTTTTTCTTGTACATTTTCCAGATATTGGACAGAGAAATTGGGTCTACCCAACTGTTGCGAAAGCCCTTTATTCCTTTTTATTCAATTTTGTTATATCTAGTTAATTTTAATTACAGTACCAAATTCTACTTGATCATTCTATAAATGAAGGGAAAACAAACTGGCCTTAAGTTCCATAAGACTGTTTTGCTATGTTGTGCAGGGTCCTTATACAATGGGAGATCATTGTGGGTCAAGTAGTGGACCAGCAATATCAGTGGCAGCAAATATGGCAGCAGTGTCACTGGGAACCGAGACTGATGCCTCTATTTTATGTTTGTCCAGTTATAACTTGGTAGTGGGCATCAAACCAACTGTTGGTCTCACTAGTCGAGCTGGAGTCATACCAGTCTCACCAAGACAAGATAGTGTGGGGTAGGTTTTCTCCCTCTTTTTTTTTCCTTGAACTGAGAAAGTTTTATTCATAACATAAGAGACTGAAAGCATTCATTATTTCCACCTCCAAAATCTAATGGAACCTAGCCCACAAAAGAATGCACATGAGTAGCTCTGTTAGCATCCTTGTGGACCCATCCAAAATTACAACTTACAAAAACTTTAGCTACAAACCTCAGTGAAGAGTCTTGTAGTTAAACTTGAAGAAAGCAAGAAAAGCTTCTGTGTATTAATGGCAGAAACAGAGAGAAAGAGAGAGTGAAAAACTGAGAATTATATTGCAACATTAACTGAATAATACAGAGTAATGATCTCTATATATAGAGCCAGAAATAAGCTTAAAGCCTAACCTAACCAACTAACAATAATTCTGTAAAGATAGGAGTTAGTTACATTGAATTTACACATGTGATTAATGTGCAATTTACAAGAAAAATATCTAACTCCCATAGCTCTGAGCAACATGAGGAAAGGAAGAAGATGATCCCAAAAATATCTGCCCACACCGAAATGGTGTCGTGTTGCTCTATCTCCAGTATTTATCTTTTAACAAAACATCACGGTATTTATTAATGATATACGGTGCTATTTTGTGTAAAATTATGACCGTTGGAAAACTAGTCTTTCTCTTCTGTTTCTTCTACTATGCTTCTATCAAAACTGACATCTTCTAGTGTAAACTCCATGGTTAAAATTTCCTCTCCCCAGCTATGAATTATTTAAAATAAAAATAAAAAAAGTTAAAAGTCACATTATCAAACACAATTCCCAATAGGAGGGCTGCCTTGGACATTTAATGGACTCTACACACGATAGACAACCCCCTTCTACTACAACTTGAGAATAGTTTAGAGCTTTGGCAAAATTCTTAGACCACATACAACCTCAGCTATTGCTATAATTGGATCCATGGTAGTGGTTTTAAAGGTTGCCGCCTCTCTAAGCTTCCCTGCCCTATCTCTGGCAATCACTACTAGAAAGGAGCAGTTCTTGACTATCGCTATGTCACAATTTACATTTATTTCGTATTTTTTCAGTTTAAGCCACCGCACATGTTTTGTTTATCTTGACTAATGCATCTCCACTTCCTTGCAATTTTTCCTTGAAACCTCCATGTTGTCAAAAGATTTCTCCAGGTGCACCATTTGGCTTTTTGCCCGCCAGATTTTGTCAAAAGTTATAGCTGCAAACAAAACAAAAAGGTTTCGCCTCTCGCTGTCCCCAGTTAGATAAAATTAGGTTCTAGGAGGGCAGATATAAGTTGCCCAACATCAGTAGCTTGTATATTCTCTACTTCATTACCATGTACAGATCATAAGAATCTCAATCCATGTCCAAAATGTTTTGAAATTGCAATGTCAAAATGGTGAAACAACAGTTACAAGTTTTGTAATTTCAATTTATGATATCTTCTAAGCCTTGCCATGTTAACTGTTGGAGATGCCTAGTCAAGTTCTAAGTTTGTAATATAACTCTAGTCTAGTTATAATTCCAATCTTAAAAATGTACTTAGTGCAAAAAAAAATAATCCCAATCATATGTGGAGCACAAACCACGTAATCCTAATCCTATTTGTAGTGAAAAATATTGTAAGTCTACGTTAGTTTTATAGTTATTTTAAGATTTAGATTGCTATAATACCCTTTAATGGATTTATTGTAATACACAAAGCTTAATAGAAAAAATTTAGCCATCAAGAGCTTTCCGATACAAATGTAGACATCCACGTTAATTCTATCTCTTTCTTTTTCACATATTCTTCCAAATTTATTCCCTATAATGGGTAGAATCAAGGTTCTCTCTCACCACTATTGTTAGAACATTGCAGAATCAAAGGTCTCTCTCATCACTATTGTTAGCACATTTGCACTATGTTGAGCATTCAAACCTCAAGCATAACGAGCATCTTTCCTTCCTTTCAACTTGTCATGTGTGCTTCATTTAATGCAGTCCTAGTTGGCCCATCTCCTTTATTTTCTTCTTTATATTTTATTACATACTTTTTCATGATATCAAAACTATGTCATACATTTCCGAACCTAATTCCAGATTGATGTTTTATTTTGTCTAATATTAACACAACTTTTGTCAACAAGCATCATTAAATAGGTCATGACTTTATTAGGATGGAACAGGCGATTTGTAGAACAGTAGCAGATGCCGTTTATTTTCTTGATGCCATTGTAGGCATTGACCACTATGACAATGCAACAATTGAAATATCACGGTTCATTCCAAAAGGTGGCTATGCACAATTTCTTAAGGCTGATGGACTCCGAGCAAAGAGAGTGGGGATAGTGAGGGATCCCTTCTACAATTTTGGGAATGATACTATTGCCACTCAAACTGTTGAGCAACATCTTAAAACACTAAGGTAACAAAACATGATCCCATATATTACCTTAAATGCTGAAAAAATACTAAAGTTGCTACAAATTTTATTGCAAAATGTTTACCAACTAACGTGAGAATGAATTTGATTAGTACTACATCAAAAACATAATAAGCAAAATACTGAAACACTTTTTCTTTTTAGAATTTCATGTTTTAAAAATTGATGCATCAAATTTCTAAGGCTTTTGTTATTAAATTTGTAATAACTGTTGTATCACCCATTAAAAAATTGATCCAAATACTTCATGCAAATTCAGGAAACAAGGCACAATTCTGGTAGACAATTTGGAAATAGCCAATATTGGCGAAATCTATAGCCCCACAAGCGGTGAAGTAACTGAATTGGCAACTGAGTTTAAAATATTCATCAATGCATATCTAGATGAGCTAGTGACTTCCCCAGTCCGTTCTTTAGCTGATTTGATTGACTTCAACAAGAAAAACTCAAAATTGGTGAGTATATTAAGTTAGGTTCTTTTGAATTATGTGATGTTTTACATTCATACATAAGATTGACACAAATAATTGAGTAATGCCAAGGATATAAATTTTTTCACAACTTGTTAGATCATTCGCATTACTGTCTAAAAGTTTCCGTCTATTTTGACATATAAAGCTACTTTTTCTATTTTACACAATAATTTTCAAAAACACCCTCTTCTTCTTGGGTTTGATGATTCATATGGATTTATATATATGGGTTTATGAGTTTGAGATCTATATTTGAGGATTTGTACATGGGTTTGATGATTTTGAGATCTATATTTGATGAATTTTATGATTAGTATGGATTTGATGAATTTGCAAAACATTTTGCTAGGATTAAAGTTGAAATAGAAACAAAAGAGAGTACGAGGGAAGGTTTGGGGCTTAAATGTGTAGATTTCATATCTTTTTTTATTATACATCAACTGGTGCAGATGCTCTTAAAGTGGTTGTGATTTGAGCAACATCACTTTTACATAAACTTACCACTAAGTACTAAGTTTACTTTTATTATAAGCAATCGCATTAGGCCACATCAACAATTATGAAAAAATATTGTGAACATTTTTGCATAAACCTATTGTTACTAAAAATTAAATTCAATGATGACTGATTATTGAATATTCCATGAATGACAATACAGGAGAAGTTAGAATATGGACAAGACCAGCTTGTAAAAGCTGAAGCAACAAATGGAATTGGAAATGCAGAGAAGGCTGCATTGGCAAATTTAGCAAAACTGACTAGAGAAGGTTTTGTGGAGTTGATCACAAAGAATAAGCTAGATGCAATAGTGACTCCCGGTGTTAGTGTTTCTACTATCCTTGCAATCGGGGGTTTCCCGGGAGTAATTGTCCCTGCAGGATATGACTCTAAAGGGAAACCATTTGGCTTATGCTTTGGAGGACTAAAGGGTTCAGAGCCTAAGCTGATTGAGATCGCCTATGGCTTTGAGCAAGCAACAAAGATCAAGAAGCCTTTTTAAACGCTCTATTGCATCATTGCAATCGTGAAAAAAGATTTGTATGGAAGCTAATAGCAATATATATGCTGTAAAAATGAAAATAATTGCAGCCTTAACTACACTTACAATTTTTTTTTTTTTTTTTTTTTTTTGGGTACAGAAGTGCAAATTATACCTTCTATATTTAGCTCAATTTCAATTTATGTCCCTAAATTTTGAAAAAAAAAAAAAAAAATTGGCATCCTTTTTTATTGTCAAAAGACTCAAAACTAGTTTGTCATTTTGTGCACACCAACAAAAAAAAGAAGTTATTTTTTATTTCCTTTTTCTTCTTTCTTTCTTTTTTTTTTTTTCTTTTCTTTTTTTGTCCCTTTCCCCTTTTTCTCTCCAATTGCCACCAATGGTCCCTTCTCCAATAATTGTCTCCACAACAAAGGACAACATTGAACCAAACTTTGGAACAACCGATCTCTACAACCTATTTGTCACAAAACCGACCTACATTCATGCCACCAGCCAATCTACTTATGGCCAATTTGGATCAAGGGGGAGTGAGGGAGAGTAGAGTAGAGTTTCTACTCCCCTCCCAACTCTTCCATCCAAATTGGTCATTAGAAACAATTTCAACAACCCCAATCTTCATAAAATCACCATCACACCTTCAACCAACTTTCAAGCCTCAATAACAAAAACCCATTTTCAGCTTTCATGCCTCAATAATAATAGAATAAACATCACACCATCACAAATGAACCCATATTCAGCTTTGAAGCCTACGTAACAAAATCGATTTCAAAAAAACCAAATCATAGCACCTAACTCCTTTAAGCTGACTATGTAATCAAAACAAATGAAACATAAATATCATAGTTTAAAAACACCATATCGTCACCTTTACTCTTTCATTTCAATTCTTTAAATTACATCTATTGCCAATATACTCCCTCCATATATATATATATATATATATATGATTCCATTATATCCCATATATGATATATAGCATAATTTGCTATGGGTTAGGTTGCGTTACAGAGGACGACAGAGAGTGAAAGACAGTCTAGGACCTGTCTCATTTTGAAAAGTGACGTGGACATTTTTGTACATTTGGGTATAACTAATACAAGCTTCAAAAATCCTCCAATTTACAGCAATGAAATATTTCGTAATTTTATTTTTAGTCAAATGAATAATTTCACCAACAAAAATGTATTAAGCTTTTTTTTTTTTTTTTTTTTTTTTTTTTGAGAAGATATTAAGCCTTAAACATTAAAAATGCGCTGTATTGAAATATGTTGAACCCTTAAGTTACGCAGCATAATTGAAAAACAAAGTAACTTGTTTAAATTAAGAAACATATATTTGCTAAAGATTATGAGGGGCAAATTGAACTAATTTGAAGGTATAAAGGAAGATTAAAAGGAAAACAAGTGAAAAAGTTATGAAATATTTTAAAGAAAATCAAGAATTCATTCTCTATCACAATCTTGAAATACAATCAAAGCCCAGACTTCGTAAGAAATCTGCTTCGTTCTATGTTAAACCTTATGATCTCTGATTCACAAAGGATTCTGATGAACCTTAATTTATCTAGAATCATGTTCAACTCCTAAAATCTCTAATTTCCAAATAGCAAAGAAGGAGCTTCCTACACCTCCACTCTTTTAAGGGTGAGTTTGGTTCAGCTTTTTGATACTATGCTTTATGAAAAAATGACGGTTTCAAAAAGTGCAGTATGAAACAAGGCTTTTTTATAAAGCCAAGCGTATTTATATATAAGAAATTTTATTTCATACTTAAATCAACTACTTAATAATAATATATTATCGGTATTATTTTAATAATATTTGTATTAGTTTTTTTTAGTGTCATAATTATTTGTTATTACTATTAATGACTTCTTATCAGTATTAATTAAATCTTAAAAAATATGATAAAATACATACCAATAATCCAAATTTAAATTGTACTACATGATATTATTAAAAATAAAAAAGAAAACTACTAATTAAAAATTACTAATTATTATCCCCTAATGGAATTAGCAATGGAATCACAAAGAACCACCATCTCAGAACCTGTTAAAAATCTTGTATTATGTTTATAACTACTACTTGCTTCATTATTACCTTGTCTTCTAGGAGTCGAATTTTGATTGGCACTCATTTCAAAAAGGAAACAAGATTGAAGTAGAGGAAATTCTTTTATAGACCGAATCATATCAAGTAAGCGAGAAAATTTTAGGTAGACCAACTTCTCTAATGTTACCATTGGTTTGAGCTACTTCCTTACAAGTTCACAACATGATAAACTATAAATTTTTTTATTAATTTTTGTTTCCCTCCACTATTTCAAATGACAACTTAATAATAAAATATATAAAAAAATAAAATGATGTATCTTGTTGTTAACTAAGAAAGACATTATAATATTGTATACAATAACAACTTCTTGTTTGTATAATACTCTTCATATGCACCAATCATGTGAAGTGACACAAAATTGTCATTCACATGACATACAAAACTTTCTGGTCATGTATATTATATTTGTTAACATTAATTAGGTGAGTATAAACTTCATTCTCTTCCCTATCTAATTATTTTTAGTGTCGATTCAGGATAATTTGTTTTGAGCACCTTATTTAAAAAGTGGTTCATTTTTTTATTAAAAAAATGTGGCTCATTTTAGTAAGGTTTTAATAAACTATAATTAAGGGGTAAGGGGTGAAGTTAGACTTTTGCTTATATATAAGCTAGATAAAAGCCATAATAAACATAAACTTAAAGAAAAATAAAATTATGCATTATTAAGGCCTAATAAAAAATTGATTAATTCAAAACATATTATACCCTCTATCTTTGACTTGTTTTTCATTTTCATCACTATAATTCATTTAAATTAAATCTGTCTCCGATGTACTCCTTCCATGTATATTATTCCATTAAATCCCATCAATGGCATAATTTGCTATGGGGTGGAGTTGCATCGTAGAGGACGACTAAGAGTTACATATAACTAATACAAGCTTCAATATTGCACAAAAGTTATGTTTGGATGGAGGGAAAATAGAGGGAGAGAATGAACATCCAAACATACCCTTAAGCTAAAAGCTAAAATCATTGATTATAGCTAGCAAAATGGCAGATCCTTGTCATTTGTAAAACTATTTAAGCCCACTTTCAACTCATTACCAAATGTACTAATCTTAGGTTAAGGGTGAGTTTGGTTCAGCTCTTTGAAACTAAGCTTTTTGAAAAAGTGGATAAAATTGGATTTTTTTTAAAAAAACTGAGTGTTTAATAAAAGCTGTTAAAAAGTGTTTTTTGAAAAAGTTAAGTATTTGGCTAGTTCTTATAAAAATGGCGGTTTGAGTTGTAAATAATCAAAAAGGACAATGTATATATGAAATAGTTTATTTCATACTTAAATCAACTACTTAATAATACTTACTAAAAAAAACTACTTAATAATAATAATAAATTTATTGTTAACTAAAATCTGTTATAAAAATATTATTAACTAAAATTTGTTGTAAAAATACTTTAGAGATAACATTACTCTAATATAAATTTTTTTTTTCATAAGCTTACTTAAAAAAAAAAAAAAAAAAAAGATTTGTTCTGTGTCCTTGCTCCGCCACACCACACGTATAACCAACGCAACACTTTTTTTTTTTCAGGCACATTTTCTTCACCTTTTGTCTTTTTTATTTTTCCCTTATTTCTATTTTCCTCCGCACACGCACTTCTTTACCTTTTGTCTTCTTTCAAGTTTCAACACACTTCTATTTCCCTCCACACGCACGCTAAAACACTTTTTAAGGTAGTTGGGGTTGTTCATTGTCCACAGTCCACCCCACACCAACCATTATTACTACTCAAGAAAAACTTTCCCATCTTGCATTTGTTCTCATGGAGGGTTGTTCCCGTTCATCAGGTGTGTCAATTTTTGCATATGCTAGTGATTCTTAGGAGTTTTAGTAGATACTTTTGTTATGTTGATCTTAGTTCTAGTTTTTTTCATCAATATTATTATTAATCATTGATAATAATAAGCTTCTCTCTCTATATATATTCTCATCCCTGCTCCTAGCCTCAGCATCATCCGGTGCCCAAGCTATCGAAGTCGAAGGCCTAGGCTTCTCATCAATCAGAGAAGCCACAGTGCATGATATCCAGCTCGCTTTCAAGCGAAACCAACTCACCTCCAGGGAACTCGTTGAGTTTTACCTTAAAGAAATAGAGAGACTCAACCCAGTTCTTAAGGGTGTCTTAGAAGTGAACCCAGATGCACTGTACCTAGCTGATCAGGCTGACCACGAGCGCAGTGCCAAGGCACCTGGGTCACTCTCTATGTTGCATGGCGTTCCTATTTTGCTCAAAGATAACATTGCAACCAAGGATAAGCTGAGCACCACGGCTGGCTCATGTGCACTGCTCGGCTCAGTTGTGCCACGCGATGCTGGTGTGGTGACCAAGTTGAGAGAAGCTGGGGCTATCATATTGGGGAAAGCCAGCTTGAGCGAGTGGTCTCATTATAGGTCTCATGGAGCACCTAGTGGCTGGAACGCGAGAAATGGCCAGGGAAAGGTGAGCGTTGTAACATGAAGTCAAACACATCAAGTGTTTGACTAAATGTCAGACCATGTGTGGGCTGAAAAAAAAAAGTGCTCTCTCTCATGATTTTGAGAGGGGAGTTGTAGTATATTTATAGTTGGAAAATACATTTTGGATTGCTAGGTCTCTTCCTATTTTGTAGTTTACGAATCTAATGTGGAGGTAATTTTGATCTTGCTATCTAGATTAACTTAATCTTCCTGTTTTCTTGCCAAGACCCTTGTAGCTCAGCTAACATCTACTAATGTTTCTAACAAAAACATTTAGGGCTCAATGCCCCCCTCCCCCATGTTAACTATCAAATTATCAAAACAGAAGATCTTCTTGTTATCTTGATCTTGGGTTGCTCTTGTTTGAAGTTTCTCAGTATCCTCTTATCCAATACACATTACATACATCCACCTTTCTAATGTTTTTTTGGGATTTGTTTGCCTTGAGTCCCTCTTACTAAGGGTGTGTTTGGCATTGGCTTAAAAAGTCATTTTTTTTTTTATTCACCTTATTTTTGTTACTATTCATGAGTCTCATTACACTTTTTGGTATTATTTATAAGTCCTATCGTACTATTTCAACTATTTTTTAACTTTATTTATAGTACTTTCAGTAAAAAATTTTAAGTTTCAGTTAAATAAACTGTTCCTAAACGGACTCTAAGAATCATGGACAAGACACAAATGCAATATGGTACATGCATGCATCAATGTCTCCAGTGTGTCCAACATGAACAGGACATGAACATGTTGGGGATTTTGTAAATTTACATATAAACTAAGCTAACTTTCTAGCCACTTCTATCATGTGCAAATTTACATATAAAATAAGCTAGATACAAAAAGAAAAACAAGCATGTCTCCTTGTACAAATAAGTTTGGCCTAAGAAGTTCCATAAGACTGTTTTGCTATGGCATGCAGAATCCTTATACAATGGGAGATCCTTCTGGGTCAGGTAGTGGATCAGCAATATCAGTAGCAGCAAATATGGCGGCAGTGTCACTGGGGACTGAGACTGATGGCTCTATTTTATTTCCATGTAGTTTTAACTTGGTAGTGGGCATCAAACCAACAGTTGGTCTCACTAGTCGAGCTGGAGTCATACCAATCTCACAAAGACAAGATACTGTGGGGTAGGCTCTCTCTCTCTCTCTCTCTCTTTCTCTCTCTCTGCTTGAACAGGGAAAATTTTAAGACTTACACCACTCATACTGACCAGGTTCCTTCCACCTCCAATAACTCTGGAGGGGAAATGGAACAGAGCCCACAAAAATCATCTTCTCATAACATATTATATTTGAGAAAGATGTTTATGAGGTTGTTAGGGAATAAATTAGGATGAGCTTGCAAAGTGGCTAACAGCAATGTGAGAGAGAACCTTGATGCTGTCCATTACAGGGAATAGATTAGGAAGAACCTACAGAGTGAAAAAGAAAGAGACAAAACACAAAGAATAAACATGGATGTCTACATCCATGGTGGAAAACCCTTGATGGCTTCATCTTTTCTATTAAAGCTGTGTATTACAATAAATCCAACGAAAAGTATTATAGCAGTCTAAATCTTAGACTAACCATAAACTAACAAAGGATTACAATATTTCCACTACAAGTAGGATTAGGATTACATTGTTTTTGCTCCAAGTAAGATCATATTACTTTGTTTACAGTCCAAGTAAATTAGTTACAATGAATCTATACTAGAGTTTTTTTTTTAATAAAAATCTACACTAGAGTTATATAGCATACTTAGGACTGGACTAGGCATCTCTAACCGTTAACATGGCAAGGCTTAGAAGATATCATAAAATTGAAATTATGAAACTTGTAAATGTATTTTGACCATTTCACATTGCAATTCAAAAAAAAGTTTGACATGGATTGAAATTCTTATAATATGTACATGGTAACAAAATAGAGAAAGCTAATGATGTTAGGCAACTTATATCTGCCCTCCTAGAATGTTTCTTTTTCTTTTTCTTTTTCTTTTTTTAGTTTAGGGACAGTGAGAGCAGAAACCTTTTTATTTTGTTTGCAGCTATAACTTTTGACCAAATCTGGTGGGATAAGAAACAAATGGTGCACTTGGAGAAATCTTTTGACAGCATAGAGGTTTTAAGGAAAATGTGCTAGGAAATAGAGATGCATTGGAAATGCTAAACCAAGTTAAATTAGGAATTTGAGACAATTTATAACAATCTCCACCTTGACTAAAATTCTACGGAGCAATCTTCATTCTTTGTTACAAAAACTCCATCTTAATCCAAATAAGCTTTCCTAAAAAAAGTTGAACATCGTTTCTATACAGACTTATGCGTCTACCTTGAACTAATGTCGAAGCCATATCTTACCTATCAAAAAAAAAAAAAAAACTCTAATGTTGAAGGTGCACTAGATAATCTTCTCTTGAACTTCACCAAAGACCAAACCTTGAGCTTTGATACCAATTGGCTTTCTTCCTAGTCACACATCTCTATCATCTTCATGTAGAGTTTTTCATACCACATATCTGATCAGTAGCCTCCAGATGTATGATTTGCACTATGTTCAGCATTCAAGCCTCAATCATCACGAGCACCTTGCCTTCGTTTCAGCTTGTCATCTGCACTTCATTCAATGCTGCCCTAATTGGCCCATCTCCTTTAAATTTTTTTCTTTATATTATCCTATATACTTTATCATGATATCATAACTATGTCTTACATTAAAAACACACACACACACTATTAGATTATGTTTGATTTTTTCTAATATTTACACAAATTTTGTCAACGTGCATCATCATAGTATTGGACGAAATTGATAGTAACTTTATTTGGATGGAACAGACCCATATGTAGAACAGTAGCAGATGCCGTTTATGTTCTTGATGCCATTGTTGGCATTGACCACAATGACAATGCAACAATTGAAACATCACAGTACATTCCAGAAGGTGGCTATGCACAATTTCTTAAGGCTGATGGGCTGCGAGGAATGAGACTGGGGATAGTGAGGGAACATCTCGTGTACCATTTCAAAGATGATACTATTGCGAAACAAACTATTGAGCAACATTTTAACACACTAAGGTAACAAAACACTGATTCCATGTATTAGTTTCAATGCTCAGTCAAATGTATTTTAAAAAAAGAAAAATGCTAGAGTAACTTCTAATTTTCCAAGAAATAATAATAATTTTTTAGGTTTTTTTTTTTTTGGTATGTTTAAAATTTAACACATCAATTTGAAAGGTTTTTGTATGGTACTATCATTCTCTAGAAAATTGATACTAATACTTCATGCAAATTTATTTAGGGAACGAGGTGCGATTTTGGTAGACAATCTGAAAATAGCCAATAGTGACGAAATCTATTCATCAAGCGATAGAGAAACTGCATTGGTGGCTGAATTTAAAATATGCATTAATGCCTACCTAAAGGAGTTAGTGGATACCCCAGTCCATTCCTTAGCCGATTTGATTGCCTTCAACAAGGAAAACTCAGAATTGGTGAGTATGATAAACTTAGGTTGTCTTGATTATGTAATGTCCTACATTTATATATAAGATTGACACAACTAATTGAGCAACACTAAGGACATGAGATTTTTCACAACTTGTTAAAGTGGTAAGTTATGATTGGAGCAACATCACCTTCACATAAACCTACCACTGATTATTAACTCTATTTTTATTATATGCAATTACACATCACATCAACAATTATGAAAATATTTGTTAAATATTGTGCCATGAACTTATTGTTACTAAAACTCAATGACTGATCAATTATAAACTATTCCATGAGTGCCAAAACAGGAGAAGTTAGATTATGGACAAGACCTGTTTATAAAAGCTGAAGCAACAAATGGAATTGGAAATGCAGAGAAGGAGGCGTTGGCAAATTTAGAAAAACTAACTAGAGAAGGTTTTGTGGAATTGATGACAAAGAACAAGCTAGATGCATTAGTGACTCCTGGTTATAGTGTTTCTCGTGTCCTTGCAATTGGGGGTTTCCCTGGAGTGATTGTCCTTGCTGGATATGACTCTAAAGAAAAACCATTTGGCTTGTGCTTTGGAGGACTAAAGGGTTCAGAGCCAAAGCTGATTGAGATCGCCTATAGCTTTGAGCAAGCAACAAAGATCAGGAAGCCTCCTAAAGTTTAAACTTAAGGCTCTATTATACATAATTATAGCCTCTAGTCTAATTTATATGATTTTTGTTAATATTGAACAATCATGAAGCTAGATTTGTATGGATGCTAGTAGCAATATATGTGCTGTAAATATAAAAATAATATTAGACTTTATACTTATTTTAACTTCACTTACGTTAGTGTGTGGCTTTTTTTTTTTTGGGGACAAAATTTCAAATTATATTATCTATATTTAGCACAATTTTAATTAGATATCCTTTTGAATGCTATCCTTCCGCCTATTTTCATTACTGACGTAGCGGTTAAGTGCCAGTTAAACCATTTTTTTTTTTTTTTTTTGTTGCGTAAACAGTTATTTATTAGAGCACACATGAAAATAGTAATAATAGTGTTTTAAATTGGGTTTATAAATTATAATACATTATATAACTAGAGTACAACTACAAAAGGGCCTAACTTTTGTAGTTGTAGACTGGGGTTATAAATAGCGGGCAATAGATAAACACAACCAATATAGGATAAACAACCAAAACAACCAAATGTGTCAAAAAATGTATATTTAATTTCTTCTTCTTCTAATAATAATAATAATAATAAACATGGACATTTATATCAATTCTTTTTTTTTTTTCATCTTTAAAAACATCTATCAAATTAGTCGATACCTCTCACGGGCGACTCAATGGAGCTAACCTATGAGAGGCCCGTTCCATGAAGCTCGAGATACCACCTTCTACCAAACAGACGATCCCAAGACAATGTAATAATTACAAAATTCTTATGAAAATTTGGAAAGTTTTTTCCATGAAGCATTTTTTTTTTTTTTTGGGTCTAATTATATAACTTGCCAAGTCTCGCAAGTCGATTGCCTCTGGCTGTGAATATCCAACATATTAGAGGCCAGTGAATATCCAACATATCGGTAAGAGCAAGGACACAATATTTTTTACTTTTTTTTTTTTTTTTTTTTTTTTTATAATGTTTTTTGCGACCTTGCTACAGGAAGGATATACAACCTTACTGTTCACAGGTTGTAAAAAGAAAAAAAAAAAAAAATAGTCTTGTGGTTGTGTGTGAAGGAAAAAAGAGAGTGGGAAGAGAGTACTTTTTATTAATTTATATTATTTTATTGAGTTGTCTGTAAAAATAAAAACTGAGTTATAAGGTAAGTTGTAAAACAGGTTTAAAAAATAGATGATGTTTGAAGATGCGAAATAAGTTTTTTTTTTTTCATCCTGGATGCTAGTGCTCTTAAATACTATACTAACTCAAAATATTGGCGAGTGAGCTGGCTACTCAGTTTTGTTTTGTTTTATTTTGTTTTTTGTTTTTGCTAAAGAAAGATACATTCAAAAACCTCATAACAGAAAATGACAAGGCTAATCTCTCGGCTGATAGCCAAAACAACACTATCAAGGAGGTTGCAGGGCAAAATCGAACCTTTTAACAAAATGATCAGAACCCCATCTAGCATGACAACGCAATGTTGCTACCTGTCTTTGCCTGTATTCTCCTACGTTGATCCACCATTCTCTTAATCTTCCTGTAACTCTTGCAACAAATTTGGACCATTTTGAATTAAAGTTTCTATCTTTTCAACAACTTGAATAATTTCCCAATTTCCTTGCTTGCTCTGAATTTCAACCACATCAAACAGTCTTTTCATCTCACAATGCCAATGCTTCAGCAGCCACAGCAAAACAAGATCAATAGTCCTTATCAAACCACATCTAATTTTCACACATCCTAGCACCCTCTAGATAGATCAATTAAATTTGCAACCGTCACTGGTTGCTAAGCTGATATCAAATAATCAAAAATACAGTCTATTGGATCTGATAGCTTTTTCTTTCAATTGCATCAATTTCCTTATATTTACCAACAATGGTCACTCTGAGGTTGCAGAGATCAAGAATACCAGCAAATAATATAGTTAAATTAATCATGCTTGTTGCTTGATGCCTGATGCTTGAGCTTCAAAATGCTGGCCTGCTTCTTCAAGAGACAATGAGGGAGGCTAGTTTTGCAACATTCTCCTGTTGAATGTGTAAAAAGGAACCTCTTCTATTCATTTTTCTTTTTTGATAAGTAACGTAATCAATATTTCAATATATACATATAAAAGCAGAGACCTCATGCAGGGCCGGCTCAATACATTGTGGGGCCTAAAGCGAAAATGTTATGTGGGCCCTTTCTTATATTATAATATTAAATTAATAAATTTTTTATTTAACTTTTTATATCAATTTTTATTTAAATATATTTTTTCTGCTTTTTAAGATACAAAGTTATTGAAAAAAAATTTTGTATTCAAGTTTCCTTAACATCTTCTTCAACATAACTAATCAATCTTTTTTTTTTTTGTGGCATAACTGATTATTTATACTTTTTTTTTCGCAAAATTAATTTTTTTTGTTAACAACTAGAATATTATAATTGAAAACCCAAAAAAATATATATGCATATATACATAGAAACAAAGAAGAAATTGAACGTAAAATTTGTTTAAATTTTTTTTTTTTGACTAAAAAAAAAAAAAAACCCTAAGAGATAAGTATGTAGGGATGAGTGGTTGGAGATTACTATGCTACTACATGTCCCAACTCCCAAGGACCTTAGTCCAATCCAATTTGACACGTCTATGCTTTGTTAGAAAGTTAAAGTTTCACAGTGCAAAAGTATCAAACAACCAAGTAAACATTCTGAGAAAACAAAACAAAGTAGCAAGAACCAAACAACGACATAATTAAGCAAGAATAAGACATTTCAGAGAAGTGCAAAAACCTGAAAGAGGGCAACGCTCAACGGAGAGGAGGGTCCAATGCGCTGCTAAGAAACATATGAAAAAGTCACTCTCCAACAATTCATTAAAAATATTTAAGGTTTGAGGTTTCAGATTGATTTTGATTTTGATTTTTTTGTCTTTTGATTTCTGTTTTGCACAGTTAATGTTTTTTTTTTTTTTTTTGTGTGGTTTTTTATATAAAAATTAATAATACTTTGAATTTATTGGTTAATATTTGGGGCTTAATTCATACTCTCAATGGTAAAGAAATATCTCTATTACTTAAATTTGATTTTTTTCTTTTACTTTTATTGGTTAATATTTTAGGCCTAATTAATCTCACAATGACAAAGAGATATTTGTATTGCTTAAATTTGGGGGCCTTAGGAACTTAGGGGCCTTAGGCGGTTGCCTCAATTGCTTCATGCATTGAGCCGGCCCTGACCTCATGCAAGAGTGCATGAGCTCCTACCATGTAGCACTCTAATTTTGCATTTTGTCTTTTTTTTTACCGTTTTTCATTAAGTTTTTTTTTACCGTTACCCAAAGGTTTACATTAATTTATTTTTACTCTTATCTCATTAATCTTTAATTAATTGTTTGAGCTTACACCACACATTTCTCTCTTCTTCATATCTTTTAGCAAACCCATCGGTTTAGTGTTAAAAACGAAAGCAAAAAGAAAAAGAAAAAAAGAGACTAATAGTAATAACTAACTAGATAAGGCCCTTTTCCTCAAAAAAAAAAAAAAACTAGATAAGGCCCTAGGGAGAGATAGAGAGATACAAAAATATTGTGGATTGTTAAATGAAATACATTGTTTCACTATTATCAAAATAAAATACTTGAGATTGACAAAGTATTTGTAAAAAAGAGAAAAAGGAATCTGAGGAGTCTCCGTCATACTAGCCTCCCAAGTCCCACCACCATCTAGCCACCGAAACCCGTATGGGTAATTTTTTTTCTTTTCAAAAAAAAAAAAAAAAAAAAAATTAAGGGCTTAAATATGATTTGGGTTTAGGTAATTTTGTTGGATAGTTTTTGTTTTGGGTAAATAAGTAGAAAGAGTATTTGGTGCACAATGTAACGTCATATTCTACTATAGTTTTAAATCATTTAAAAGACACATGCATATGCATTTGCCTACACCATGTCTTAATGTTGAACTATCGATAAGTGAAAGACGGTGAGAGAGTTGGACATAATTTCATTTTATGGTATGCAATTTGTGTACACAACACAAATTAGTTGATTTTCATAGTCCTATTACTCTTTTGCATTTATTTTTGGCTTCACGATTTTTTTATTATGAATTTATCTTACCTCAAAAGGCTACAAATGCGTAGTGAAACTACTAATATCTATAGAGTTGCGTTGGTTTGCAAATAATCCGAATTTGAATTGATGGCCATGGGAAACATTATTTACTAAATATGCCCTTGGGTTGGGAGTGGCGAGTGTGGATTATGGTGGCCTTTTATTTTGTTGAGGTTTGTGTTCAACAGGTTCCTCCATCGGATGCCAAAGTCGACAACAACACTGGTTAAGGTGGCCAGTTTTTTCTTGGGTAATCTCATCAATGAAGCTGGTGGATTTTATTCTGTTGTCAACATTAAATAGGGGTGTAACGCCATGTTTGCTGAGTTGGGTAAGTTGGACAAGTGGAATAATTTAATTTGGGAACTTAAGGAACTGCATAAGGTACTGTACCATTATAAATGGTTAAGGTTTTATTTAGTGTGTGCAAAAGGATTTTTAATATACCAATGATTACTTCTGTATCATCATCTCTGAGTACAATAAGCGATGTCTTTTTTGGATGCACTCGAGTGTGCCTAAATGTAACACAGGCTTCACTTAACCCAAGTAAAATTGAATGGTAGAAGCAAGAATATTAAATTTAAATAAACGGGAATTGTTTCTAATTTGTGTTTCTAACAGGTCCCTTTCCTTTTGTCAAGATCAACTGAACCAAAATAGGCTTGGATCTGAAGCAATTACACTCCCCAAGCAAGATTTACTGAACAATGCTGAATTCATAGACTAATAGATTTTTGGAAGAGAAGCTTATATATTTCCAATTTTCAACACTGGAGCCATTATTTTGTTTAAGTCTTGGCCTAGTGATTGATGGCTGGGTTGGTAAATGACTCGTAATATAATAAAAATCCTTCCTGGGCGTGACGTGTGAAATGAGCCTTGGAAAGAAACTAAGACAAGTTCGATAAGAAAAAGGTATACAACAGTGGTAATTGGACAAGGGATTGGTAAATTTTTTTATATTTTTTGACTTAGTAAAAAAAAATGAGATCATGGTTTTAGGCTGTCTCAGCCTGGTGCTATAAAGTAAACTCTGAGGGCACGAGCTTTGGCAATCTGTTTGATTCTTAAAACTCAGAATTGAATGTTTGACAATGGATTCTACATTTGTGCTATATGGGATAAGGGAGTTCTACAGTTTTTTGAACATAGCAAATGAATAGTGTGTCCGAGGAATAATAAAAGCAAAGAGAAAGCAGTAGAATTGCAATCAAACAATATATTGTGTAGAACTAAAATCAAAGAAACCACGAAGATTGTGTGAGAGAGAGTAGAGATCAAGATAAAGAAACGCTTTTATTAGTGCAAGGAAATGTATAAACTACATTCTTTTGCCAAAATTAAAAAAAAAAAAAAAATGTAAAACGAAATATAAATCATCTGATATTTCAAGATACTTATTTTGTAGTAATCACCATTAGCTTGGTGATATACCAAGAACAACAACAATTGACTGCTAGCAAGGGATGCAAAAATCCTTGCTCACAAATACATTCCAGAATAGACGACCAACCAACATTTTGATCACATGATCTATGAAAGAAATGTTGAACACCATTTTTTTCCTGCTTTGCTTTTTTCTTTTTTTGTTGTTGTTGTTAAAACCTACTTAGCTTTTCAAGATGCAAGAAATGGGTTGTAAAGTTGAGTTTATATAGACGGTAGCAGAGGTTAGAATCTATATGACTCGCAACTTTCAAATATTAGGATTCATATAATCACAATTTCATATGCATAGCTTACTATTAAGCATGCTATGATTATGTTTCCATACCAAGCAAACGTAGGGAATACACAAACTTCGTTATTCACATTGTCTCTCTATATATTGTAAACACAACATTGTCTAGATAAATTACTAAAAATGGTTGGTTAAAAACATGATCTTCACAGTTTCTATTAAATAGCTTTCCATTAAATAGAGAGTATAACAAATCTAAAACGTAAATGCTTAGTTGGCTTTTTTATATTAGAAAATCGTTCACAAATATGTGTACAGGTTCCGTTGTATACATCATTGTCATTGAATTCTCATGTAAAACATTTTCCATTTTAAGCAAAACCCATAAGCAAGTAATGAAAACTTTTAACTTCATGTGTCTAGCCAAAATTTGACTTCAAGAGGGTAAAGTGTAGACATATGTAGGTTTTTACGCGGAAATTAAAGAAGTATTTTTACCAAATTTTGTCCCTATTTAAACATAGATTGTAGGGGTATTTTAGAACCAATAAAATGTCCATTCTAAAGAGAAAGCCCCTTAAATAATAGTATAGATAATTGCAGAAAAAAAAAATTTCCACAATTTCTTCTTGTTATGCCATATGTCATATCGAACATACCATTTAGACCCGAACCAACATGTTCATTTATACACAACTTGCAAAGTTTAAAACAACTTCCCTGTGACACTGCCTCGAACACCCATATATGACTTTCCATCCAATACTTCAATTACTAATGTATTTGTTCCCACAATAGACTCCTATTATAATTTAAATATTTACAATTACATATTAAATTATAATCAAACACATTTCCATCTTAAAATTTAAAAAGGAATTTATCTATAACCCATCCAACCAAATACCCGTCCAATTGAAAAGCTACCAACACTGCACCCCCAAAGAAAACTCTAATCCTAACGATAGCACCCATTCCGTCACAACAAAACAACATCATAATTTCTTTTCCAAATGGACGGAAATGGATCGAAGTAGACCAAATTTGACTGTGTGGTCCAAAGTGAACTAAAAGGACCCAAATGGAACTAATTAGATTGAAATGGACTGAAATGGATCCAATAGACAAAAGAGACCAAAATGGACCGAAGAGGACCAAAGTAAACCGAATTGGACTGAAAGTAGACCCGAATGGACCAAAGTAAACCGAAAGGATCCAAGTTGACTAAATTGTACCCAAAAAGAATAATAAATTTGAAACTTAAAATTTTTAGTCATACCAAATGAAATTAGGAAAATATAGTGCATAATAATAATAAAAAAGAATATGGACCACTTTAAAAAAGAATAATATCAATCAAAAACTCCAAAAATAATAAAATTATATAGTTTTGAAATCAGAGAAATAGAGATTACTTTTAGAGACTATTTAATTTTTATGGAAAACAAATAATTTACAATAAAATTTAGAAAAAAAAATTACACCACATCTCAAAATAATTATATATTCTCACACATCGCATGAATTTGCAATTAGTTATATATAATACTTAAAACCAATTTGTATAATAAAGTGCCACTCATGTGAATAGTAAATGGCATTTTTAAAATTATAAAACCCATAAAAAGATAGCATATTCATTATATTGTATTTTTTATTAGGTTTTTATATATAATTAGATAAACCTAAAATGCAACTTATGTTGTTTTCCATTAAAATCATAAAATGATTAAACTAATTTTTGAATTTTAATATATAATTCTTTCTAATTTTATTCCTAATGCTTGTTTTTATGAAAAATAATAAATTACTACATAAATATTTAAACTCATACACTTTTGAAAGGTAACACTTCTTTTTTTAAATTCTCTCTTTGAATTAAGGACTTTGATTCTCTTTTCCCCTGATTTTTCTTTTATATCTTTTGAACTTCAAAAAACATTGAAAAAAAAGGGAATATTTTTTTATATCTTTTTTCAATGATACTTGACATATAAAAATAATATATTATTAGAAAATGTAGAAATAAAATAGGAAAAAAAAAGTATATCGGATACTAATATAACTTGCTAGCGAGGCCCCCCGTTGTATCATGGTTTGGGCTTTTTTCTTTACATCGTTTGAAACTAAAAGCATGTTAGACTTTTCTTTATGACCAAATGGGCCTCAAGATACTAACAACAAACTTCGAAACCAATATGGAGCTATGAGAACATTCTTTTTTAATCACAATATAAACCAACAAGTATACCATGCAAGTTTTAGAAGGAAAATACACACTAGCCTCTAAGCACACATGTTGTCTGTATTCAGAAGCTTTTCTATTTTTTTTAGTAAAACTTAATAATTTGAATCTGTTATAATTTAGAAATATATATTTTCATTTTTTAAACAAATAAAAATGATAAACCTTAGAGAAAAACAGTATCTGTAATTTCTTTTTTGAAACATAAGGGAAAAAAATCTTAAATTTTAGGAGTTTTCTTTTCGAATTTAAGATGAAATTTGTTATTTGACATTTATGATTCTATTTCTAAATGAAGTTACATTTTATTAATAAGGGTATTTTTGAACTACATAAAAGTCATGTTCAAAGAGGAGAATTCTCTTATATATAGTATAGAATATATATATATATATATTAATCATTTAAAAAGTATTATTTTCTCAAATTACATGTCATATACTCAATAATTTATAAGCCATGTCAATGTTTTCTTTAATAATTTGATTAAAATTTTCATGATGAAAAGAGGAATGAAAGTTTATAGATTATTATATTTACACAAAATACTTAAGCTGAAATTATAACTTATTATAGTAAATTATAATTAAATTCATGTATATAATTGTGGTCTTCCAAAATATTGTATGTGCCATTATCAATTTTTCTACAAATATTTACCAAAAGTGATATTACAACATAATTGGTGTCACACAGACAATTTAAAAAGTGATTTTGTTATTTTTATTATTATTTTATGTTTAAAATTTGATATATTGATTTAGGAACATAACAGTTGACGGAACTAACTTGCATGAGAAATTTTTTTTTTTTGATATATAGGAAGACTATGGATATCATTCAACTATAAAGAATCAGTTATAACATCATAGAAAAAATTGTATTCTAAAAAATAATAATTTTCTTCAATCCAAACGGAAAAAATTATCAATGTCTAGAATATTTTTAGTTAAAAGGTGTGCGAATTTATTATCTTGCATGCAAACATAGGAAAAGGCAACTCTACAAAAGTCAAGAAGGAACAACAAAATACCATAAACAGCCGAAGTCACAGACAATAGGGGCGGAGATAGCTCATTCAAGACTTGTATCATTGTAAAGGAATCACCCTCCATGACAAATATTTCTTGAATGCCCATATCTTTAGCAAACTGGAAACCTACTTCAGAGGTCTTTGCTTCCACTTCAATAGCTCCCAAGGGTGTGTTAAAGCTTCTTACTAAGGGCTGCTATCAAATTGCCTCTCATTCCGAATGACAAACCCCACACCAGTCGTTTTTTGAGTCGGAAGGGATGGGATGAAAGTTCCACTGTCACAACTCACAACAGATCCATATTCATCCAGATATTGAGTTGCCACTGAACCAGCACTCGTCCATCCTTCCTTGCTCTCCAAAAAATGACTTTGGCTAATTTATTGAAAATGCTCTTAGGCTCTTTTATATTTTATTTTTTACCAAGCAAATATGGGAAAGCCAATATAACTGCGAGTAGTGCTACAACTAAAGCCTAAACTAAACAAGGGGGCCATGAGTGACCCCTCTATAATTCTAAATTTTTTTAATTATATATAAAAATCAATATATAAGATTTGAAAGTATCAGGAAGAAAATTATACCTAGCCCAAATTTGTGGTCACTCTCTCCCAAATATAGTTCAACACCCCTACTTCAAAAACTATTAAATTATTATGAATTGTCAATGGTTGGTAAGCATTATAAAATTAATCATCGCGCGAGCATTATTATGAAAGGCATTGATTGAAATCCATTTGGGTTTCTTTATAAAATCAAGGTAGTGTGTGGAATCTGATGGAGTACTAAAGTGCATATGGAGTGAATTCCTCTTAAGTTGTTTTTTAATTGCTCGTTACTTAAACAAAATAATTATAATAGATATGTGTGTGCAATTTATAATTGTTGTTTTTTATGATAAACTTATTACTAATATAGTTCTATAACAATTATGCTAAAATGTATGTATAATATTTCCCAAAACAATATTACATCAAACATTGCAACATTATCTGTGCATCGCACAGGCAGCTTACTAATTTTCATTAAAGAATATAAACTTTAAGTACACAATGATGAACACAAAGTGTTAAAAGAGTACAGAAGTATAAAAAAAAAAAAAAATTAAAAAATTGATCTAAGAAAAATTTAGAAACTCTAAAATATAAGAACAGTGTGTAAATCCCCAAATCTGGGACCAATAAAAAAGAAATACGAGCAAACAAAGGTTTTAGTTGATCCAAGGAACTCTCCATATTTTTAAAAGTTCGCCTATTCCGCTCCTTCCAAACAAGCCACATCAACACTCATGATCTTGGACAGCCTGTCATGTTGCCTGAAAAATAAAAATAAAATTAACCGTCAGCCAGCTGCAACATACGGTGCCGTATATAAGAATAAAAATATTGAAATATTTCAAAATTGAATAAAGAACAATTGATGTTGATATGATCTTTCCGTGCCTGGCAATAAAACGGTTTCAAAGTCACCATTAGCCTTTTCATTTTCACTTTCAGGATATAGCCCTTATATTCTAGGATTGTAGAATTTCATTGCATAATCTTAACCACAAAAACTACTTTTGACGCTATAGAATCAATTGAAAAACAATACATTGTCCTTTCAGGTTTGACTGTTTCAGTTGTGAGGTTTCCGAGGTACAGTAGGCTTAGCCTTAACATAGAAGACGATTTTTTTTTTTTTTTTTTTTTTTCAACAAGTAAAAAGAGATTTCATGAATAAGAGACTACTTTACAAGGTTGAACACAAAGTCTAAATAATAACAATATAAGCCTTAATATAAAAACTTGCCGTATACAAGTTATTTATCTGTTTAAAAACCACATATAAAAGTAACAATTAGAAAGAAATCTAATTCAGAATATAATAAAATTGGGCAAGATCACTTCACACAAACTTCTTGACACGAAGAACAAATCCAATATAATTCATGGTCTTTTACATCCTGAACCCAGATTCTAAGTATGTTGGCATTATCCCAACCATATTTCATTTCTCCATATGAACTATACACTGATTGTAACAAAATGCCTATACCATGCAGTGTACAGGACAAATAAATACCTGATTAAAAGTTTAAAATCCAGGATCTACTGTAATAGATATACTTTGATCAGAGGTGAAACAAATTCAGTTCAGTAGATGCTTATAAATAAGTTCGCTCAATAGCAATAGGTGAAATTAATGAGTCTCATACACAATATACAAAAGCCAACAAATTTTGCCTCTTTATTTTTTTTGCCTTAAGAATGTAGAAATTTTCCTTTCTTTGATACAAAATCTTTTGCATAATTTTTTGAAGCATTTTATGCGTTCCCAAACTTTACACCATTTCTTATTGTTTTTTCTAATTTCTACTTGTTAATTGGAAGTGCCACTTAAAATCCACCACCAATTTTAGAGAGAGATAAATATCAAAGCAATTTCCAGCAGAATCTTACTTTTGAATCTCATCCACTTTTGACCTTACTTTTCAAATTCTACCTTTGGAGAAAGAGTTCCTTGAAGCTCAAGATAAACAGAAAGGTTTTCATTTACAACAGATACTGCACATCCAGTCGTAGTCACATCATTCTCACTGATTACCTATATAATATTTATTTCACATTAGAGAAGTATTTTAATCAAAGGAAATGAACTAGCAATATGCAACACTGGCCTCCATTCAAAAGCAAGAATTAATATAGTCACACAGCATAAGGCTTTGTTTGGTTAGGATGATGAAAAAGTGGATGAATGGAAAATAGAGAGGACGAAAAAGTGAAAGGATAAAAAAGATTAAGTTTTCCCTTGTGTGTTTTGTTGGAAGGATGAAAAAGTGGAGGGATAAAAAATCTTTTGTTTAGTTGAGAAGAAAAGTGAGGATGGAAAATGTTTTTTTTATTTATAAATTTACTTTTATGCCCTTTCTACATTATAATTTCTTTGTAATTATTAAAAAAGAAAAAAATATTACTTACTATCAAATAAAATTATGAGTCATTTCCCATCAACCCGCTTTCCTCCCCATTCTCTCCCCATATTGGGAGGATTCATTTTTGGTGGACCTAGGAAAAACACACCTAGGCCCCACAAAAATCCACCCCCTTCTCCCTTGGATACCAAAAACATAAAAAATAGGATTTCCCTCCCCTTTTCCCTCATTAGTTTTCCATCCCCCAATAATCACCCCAACTAAACAAATGCTAATGGTCAATTTCAGTATCTTATTCAATCATATGATAAAAAGTTTATTCACCCAACTAAATGGATAGACAGACGTTAACAGAATAACTTCTCAGGAGCATTTTAATACAAAGACA
Organism: Quercus gilva; assembly: GCA_023621385.1. NCBI lineage: Eukaryota > Viridiplantae > Streptophyta > Magnoliopsida > Fagales > Fagaceae > Quercus > Quercus gilva. The sequence continues at coordinate 55,068,689 of CM042483.1, forward strand.
CATATGTAACCACATGGCTACAAAGACTTCACTAAAATGAGACATACAATACAAAGGCAGACAAAGCAAATCAGAAAACATTATCTTGTCCATGGATTGAGAACTTCAATATGTAGAAGAAGTTTGGCAACTAAGAATCCATAAAGCATGTCTGAAATGGGTGTGTATATATGTGTGCGTGTGTGGATGTATCTTTTTTTTTATAAGTAATGCCTTAAACATGAATATACAAGAGCTACTTTAAGAGCAACATATGTGACATACCCTCAAAGATGATAAATTGGCAAGAGTAATAATTTCCAGTTCATGGCTTTTAATAATCTCTGCAAATTCCGAATCTCTACAAAGCACAAAAGCTGCTCGCCTGAAGACAGAAGAATCATAGCCAGAATTAGGGAATCTTGTAACGTAAAAATTTTTAATCAGAAAAATTCAGTTTTTTTATTTTATTATTATTTTTATAGGTAAGAAGTTACACATGCACCTAGCACTTGCAAGTTGAGGAGATGTCAATTGAGCTAAAGCTCATTAGCGACAAATTCTGATAAATTAAAATAAACTTACACATATTTACATTTACAAGCACTCTATTTGGTCAAAAAGATGGGAAAGGAAACTTTGAATTTCACCATAACTCAGTTTGATTAGTATGAAATTCTTTTTATTGTAAGTTATGCAATTAATGAGTTGTGAACCCACAACCTCACCCTCCACTCCTTATGTATGAGAGGAGAAACCATTTGAGTTACTGCTCATTGGCAATTTCATTAGTGTGAAATTTATCTCATATGACCTCTCCTACACCCTGCAAAGTAGGTGGTTTGTGCACTGAGTACAACCTTTTTTATGAGTTAGGATTTGGGGGTCAAGACAGACACATGGGTTAAGAACGAGGTAGAACTAGAGGTGCCTCTTAGAGCCTTGTCTAGATTACTTTTGCCACCACTTTCCCTCAATTACAAAAGAGAAAAATGGAGAACTTTTGCCTCTCTTCTCCTATCATTTTTTTTTCCTCATGAGATATTGATTTCAATCATTGCATCCGATCCCACAATTCACATTTGATCCTCATTTCTACAGAGTTCTGTTTGCTAAATAAAAATTTGGAAAAAAAAATTCATAAATTTTAATAATTCTCTCTTAGTTATTTTTGACTTCAAATAAAAAATAAATAAAGAAACTGGGCAAATACATCAGGAATCATAAAATAAAGAATTGATTTCATATGTTTTGCCAGATTCTCTCAACAACCAAATAAAAAACAAGGGGATTGAAACCACAACATTCTCAAGTGGGCCTTAAGGTTTTAAAAACATAAATAGGTACCAATTATTCCCTAAATAAAGACCAAAATAACTTTCTTTTGTAATTCCGCTTAGCAGGAACCATAGAACATTGGGAACCCTCATAAGACAATAAAGACAAACAACGCAAGGAAGAGAACCTATAAGTGCTAACTGCTAGGACTGAGATTTTGAGGGAGTGAAGATCTCTATCCATATGATGAAAATGCTGTTTCCAAGATCATCCTTTTTAAGCTTTCGGTTTGGTGTCCTAAATGGGATCCTCCTTGACCTTTTGGAATTAGATGTTTTCAGTTCTAGGCTTTAATTACATCAAGGCTTTGCCATTTGGATAATCCTGGCATACCATATCCCAGACTCTTTCTCTAATTAGTATTCTACCTTCTTCTTCTTCTTCTTTTTTTTTTTTTTTTTTTTTTTTTTTTTTTTTTTTTTTATAAATTGAGAATTTGAATTTTGCTTAACAAAAAGAAAGTGCAATGGTAAGCAAAAGAATAATTAGTCGATGCAAAAAACAAATGAAAGAAGAGGAATTTTTTTTTTAATTTAAAAAAAAAAAAAATTTTGATTCCAAGTACCTTTCACGTCTTTCATTTGCAAGTGACCTGAGAGATTTCACTGCAGAATCTACAAGATCCATATCATATTCCACCCTTTTATTTCTCCAGCCCTGAGATAACATGAAGACCTTCAGAAGATTGATAATATGAATTATAAATCAAATAGTTGTTGGGTTACACGTGTGAGTGAAGTCCCACATTGAATAAAGATGAGAAGAATGAGTAGTTAATATAACATAAATCAGCACATATCCATTGGGCTTAGGCCTTTTCGGTTAAAGTGTGTCTCTATATGTTATATTAATTACTCAAGGAAGCTTTCCAAGGTGTTTATATCCCCAACAAGTGGTATCAGAGCCCATGGTGGTGTGCGGCGAAGGTGGTGAGGTGTTCATGGTCCCTACTCTGCAGGGACAGAGAAAGCCTAAACGGCCCACACACAAAGAATGAGAAGAATGAGTAGTTAATATAACATAATTGAGCACATACCTATTGGGCTTAGGCCTTTTGGGTTAAAGTGTGTCTCTATATGTTATATTAATTACTCAAGGAAACCCCCCAAGGTGTTTATCTCCCCAACAATAGTTACCATCATATCCTTTTCAAACAACTTATGCAGTGTATTATACTTTCCCTCCATTCAATAGTGTTGGTATTCTACTCCATTTAAGATATCCAAAAATGCTGTCTGTTTTATAAATTAATAAGCGCAATTCTATAACTTTCCTAAAAGACCCTTTAATTTATTTGACCCATTTTTCATTTGGCTTTACTTAAGTTTGTATTAAAGAGGGTAGTATTGAAAACTTATAATTTTATATTTAAAAAATAATGTGTCAAATGATGCTCCTTTAAAAAAGTAGAAATTTCTAAATAGGACCAACAATATGAGACGGAGGGAGCAATAAACTAGAAGCCATGATTCATGGCAAAACATGCAAATCAATTTTTCACCAAATCCTTGGTCACTATTTGAATCAAAGTGTGAACTATAAAAAAAAGTGTAAGTAGTGAAAGGGCAATCCCTTCATTACCAAGAACAATATTACATGTCAAAATTATTCTTAAAATTTATTAAATTTAACTAACTGAATACTTTTGGTTCAAAGAGCCTTCCTGCTATACGTCAAATGTCGAGCCCCACATCCAGGTCATCCATCTAATGGTCTACCTTGTTTGTCTCCTTCTTTCATTCTTTTTCTATTGGTATGAACCCATAGTTGCACCCTCCACCTTACTCTTACAAGGGGAGGAGGAACCATCCAATGGTTCACCCTATCTGTAGCCTAATTTTCGCTTTCAAACTAAAAAATTACATGACCTCTACAACTGGTGGTTAGTGATAATATTATATTGAATCTTTACAATATTGAATCAATCGCAGACATTGAATAATAATAACATTATATTAAAAACCTAACTTACCTCTACAATTGATGGATACTTGCACATCATAATTGATTCTATCATTCTCTGGTCCCTTGATGAAGGAAGGCGTTGCCATAATTCTTCTGTAACATATGGCATAAAAGGATGTAGCAATCGCAACCCATTGTCAAGACATAACCAAAGTGTGTCTCGAGTAGAACTTCTCGCAGACTCAAACTCTAGAAAATTCCCGACAAAGAAAGGCTTAATTGCTTCAATAAAAACATCGCACAGTTGGTATTGCCACCATGAATACACAGTACTTGCTGCATCTAAGAGTTCATACAACTCCAAAGCCGTAATAGTTTTGGAAATGGCTTTGCTTAATAATGAGAGTATCCATTGACAGCTAAATGGCAATTTATTAAGATTTACATTTGCGGGCGGAACATAATCATTCCCAAACTTGCTGATAGCAAATCGTACAGCATTGCACAATTTATTACACCACTGACGATACCCAACCACTTTTTGGTTATCTAGATTTATTTTATCAAACTGCAAGACAAAATGATTACTTATATCAGTAATTCAATTAAAGGAAACAGAAAGATGGCTAAAGAAATGAACCTAAGTTGTGTAAGAAATAAGTGCGAAGCGGAGAGCATCCGTACCACATTCAGGAATACCATTAGGAAAGTCTTTCACTTGTCCCTCTTTAGCAACAGTCAATTCCTTTGGATCTAAGTTACCTTCCTCTAGCCTCTTATGAAGACCTTCCAAGGATATCGCATTTATTACTTCAAGTGGATCAATGACATTTCCCAAGTACTTAGACATCTTGCGCCCATGTGCATCACGAATCATGGGATGCAAATAAAACTACATACAGTTTAAGGTGCTTCAATCAGATCACATCACCTTAATTATTATAATAGATTTGCACAGGAAAATGTACACCATATAGGAAATAAATAAAAAAATTCCAATATACTGACTACATTTTTTTATGACTTAATAACTTATGCATAGTCGACTCCTATTGGTCTATTGCGAATCCATAGCCAACCCCATTTGGACTAAGGCTTTATAGCTGTTGTTCAAATAAAGCATCTTATGCATCTGTATGGGATTGAACTAATGAACTCACACTAGCTCTTGTTTACAGATAGAGATGGCATTTGATCCAAAGAGAATTGGCATACATAAATGCACGTATACATATCTGCAAGCAGCTTTAACTGGTACTTGTGGCACAACCACATTTATCAAATATGTTACAGCCACCAGACTAAAATTGGGCAAGAGCATTCATAGTTCCTCACCATAACCCTCAAACCTGTTAATGGTATGATATAAACTTATAAAGGACAAGAAATATTTAGGCCCCATTTTTTGAGTTTTAAAATGAAAACTCGGAGAAGGAGGTTCTATCTTTGTTTTATGATCATCTGGTAATGTAGCTCCCAAATGTTTCTGGTGTCATGGAAAGTAAACACACCACAATGTATCTGAGAAGTTCCCCAGTGGCCACAACAAAAGAGCCTTGCACAAATTCAAGTATGCATATTATTGATGGAGTGAACATCAGGTCAAAAGATGGAGATTATGTGACAGACCATAAGGACCTTTTCTGGTTTCACTTCCATCATTTCAGAATACAAACACAGCCTTTGGTCATATCTTGAGGATATATATCCCTTACTGTTCAATATTGACAAGAAACCATTCATCCTTCATCTGATTCATCCTTCATCTGAACATACAGATGTATATTTTTGTTAGTAATGTACACGTCATATAGTATCTCTTGAAACCAGAACCTCTGTGGCTATCTCCACCAAATTCTTATGGGAAGAAGGTCTAACTTGAGCAAGAGCAAAGGAGCAACTACCATCTGAATAAATCCTGAACTTTAAGGTATTGTCATATTTAGTCTGAGTATATTATGTAGTTAACAAATATTTGTCTTATAATATTATATTGAATCTTTAGTCAAACGTCAAGTTATAGGCTGTGTATTATGCAACTTAGAACAAAAATAATCATAACATGGCTGTAAAGATATAATAGGGCAAGGTCAAGTTACCTTTCTAAAAGGTACATCTCCAGATTCACCACCCAACTTCATTCCTAGCATTACCATGCTAGCAACCCAGAAAAATAGAATATCATGGCCAGTTTCCAAAACTGAAGTCGGATAAAATGCCTTTAGATCTTCTGCATCATCTGGCCAGCCCAAAACTGTTAACGGAAAAAGACCAAAAGAAAACCATGTATCAAGTACATCAGGATCTTGACTGAGAAACTTCTTCCCATTATATTTTCGACTAGCCTCCTCCTGAGCCTCATCCTCATTTCTTGCAACCACCCAGTGGTCACGGTCATCGTAAGCACCCAATTCCTTCAGCTCATCATCCTCCAGAGTGACATACCATGCAGGGACATGGTGACCCCACCAAAGTTGCCTCGAGACACACCAATCACGAATGTTTTCAAGCCATCTGTGATGTTTAAGACCCAAATACTCAGTTTTTTAAGCATAGAATAACATGTCAAAAATAGATATGCTAAAAAGCAACTTAAATGGAGCATGCCTGGCAGATTATAAGTCACAACCCACCAAGAAACTTCCAAAATAACTCTCTTTTTCAAAAAAGCAGTGCAGAACAACTTTAAGAAAGTAAGTTGCATCAGGCAAGGACATCATCTGGTCCATATTCTGCACTGTTTTTCAATCTGTATTTACTCCTTTTGATGTGAACATATTACAAAGCAAGGTAAGAAGATATGTAAGACCACCTCTTCCAGTCAGCAGCATACTGTTTCGGGATGATCTTAATCTTCTTGTCCTTGACAGCATCAAGGGCTTGCCTTGCCATACTATTGCATTTAACACACCATTGGGGCTTTGAAAGTGGCTCCACAACATCATTGGTTAGGTCTTGCCTTTCCATACTACTGCATTTAACATACCATTGGGGCTTTGAAAGTGGCTCCACAACATCATTGGTTCTTGAACATATGCCAAGACGCATCTCATTGCCTTTAGCACCTCTATAAAGACCCTAAATGCAAAGAAATAAAAACATTGTGTAATAAACAGTATCACACATGCAGAATAGATAAACATAGAACAGCTGTTATATTATGTTGTATACTGTCTATACAAGTGAAATAAACTTGTGCGGCCTTTAACTTTCGTTTCTTTTTTTCTTTAAGGTAACTTGTGCAGCCCTTATACAAATAATAAAAAAAGAACACAAATAACATAAACTTGCAGTGTTACATTAAGTGGTCAAACAAATTTTGAGGCGGACACAAATTACATGAATATAGGATAAATATAACGTCATACAGGAGAATTTATCAAAAATACTTTCAGACACCAAGAACAGAGCATTAAACCTACGTATCAAAACAAAAACAAAAAAAAGAACAGTGTAACTATACTAACATGACAATAGTCCAATCCTGATATAGAAAAACTAACATGGTGGAGCAAATTTTAGCCAAATAAAAAATTTTCCAGAACAAAATTCGTATAGCAACCTGCGCTGAAAACAAAAGACCACCGTAAATCCTCTGTCACTCTCTCTCTCTCTCTCTCTCTCTCTCTCTCTCTCTCTCATGAACCACAATGGAGCTAAAAAATACTTCTAGAGAATCAAAAATTCATATTGAGATTATCTTATGCTTCAGTTGAACCAGTAATTCATACAGTGTTTGTTCACTAACACAAGCCACTTTGTCCTACAAAACAAGAAAATCTACTAAACTAAGAGCCAGTTTGGTCAGGCTTTTTTCAGCCTTTTTTTGTTTTCTCTAAAACTCATGGACCCCAACAGTGTGGTCTAAAGATTAAAAATAATAAAAGAAACAGGAAACAAACAAAAAAATGGACTTTACCACTGTTACAGCTACAGCACCCACACAGGGATTTGTTTTATTTTTTAATTTCATTAATTTATTTCTATTTATTAAGAATGACCGATCTCTCTCTCTCTCTTCCCATTACTGTCAGATGGAAACTCTCTCACTCTGTCTTCGTTCTTTAATTTTTTTTCCCCTTGTACTGTTCTCTCTCACACGTTCACCAACTCTTCCAAAACATGGTTTTGTAGACAAGACAACCTCTTATCCATCAGAATTAGGAACATAGTAAAGAAAAATTTTGATTATGATATTTCCCTACATTAGATATATTAGATTTAAACTCTATATGCACAATAATTATAATTAAAATTTGGAGCCTCTCACCTTTATTGTACTTCTACACATGATGAAACCATCTCAAGAAACTTTGCCTCGTCTTTTTTCCAATAATTATAATTAGAAAATAACTTCCAAGATAGATTTCTCTAGCATAAAACCATATTAATTCTCTGACATTAAGTTTCATTTTGTGTCTTAACCTATGTTCAGTCACTCTTACCCAAAGTTCCATAATGTGACTTACAAAAAATATGTTATATCTAGAATATAATTTTTACAGCCTCAGACAGAATTGGGTCCGTTTGGATAGAGCTTATTGTTGCTGAAAACTGATGATTGTTGCTGAAAATACTGTAGCAAATAATTGAAAAAACGCGTTTGTAAGTAATAAAACACAGATACTGTAGCAGAGCTGAAATCACTGTAGCATATAAATACCAAAGTTCCAGCTCTTTTTTCCTTTCCTCATCTATTCACTCCTCATCGTACCCTAGCACGCCTATGCCAAGAGATCTCCACGCCCACTAGAGAAATCTACAAGGAAGACCTACATCGGTCCGACGCCGGCGAAGAGCTCAGGTGAGAAATCCACGAGGAAGACCCACATCTATAGCCAATTGAACCCAAAAATGGAATTTTTTTTTGAGAGCGAGACAGAGAGAGAGTGTGTGTGAGCGAGAGGAGAGAGAGAGATTATCTGGGTGTTAATAAGAGAGTGATATAGAGCGAGAGGAGGACAACATGCGCAAGTCTTTCAAGGATTCCCATAAGGCCCTGGAAGCTGATATTCAGTTTGCCAATACTCTGTAACTCTCTCTCTCACAATTTCACTTTTTTTTTTTTATTAATTTTTTTTTTAAGTTTTAGATTATGGGAATTGTTTCATTGAAATTTCTATTTTTTTTCTTTTGGGCTGTGAAGATGTTTGTTTGACATGTATAGTCAATTCTTTTTTTTTTTTTTTAATTAAATTTATTAATTTCTAATTTCTCTGTTTTTTGGGTTTCTCTATTTTCATGCTCTTAGCTGCTGAATTATATAATAAAACAGTTTATTTTAAAATATTTTATCGAAAACCCAGTCTGGGTTTTTTAAGAATTTATGTTTATGTGCAACGTGTTATGACCCAATTGAAGAAAATTGAGGTTCTGGTTCATTCCTACTTACTGTTAATAGTTCTATGTATTTCAATGGGCTCCAGGCGGTTGTGTGGAAGAAAGTTGTGATTTTTGCTTTGTAATCTTATGGATTACACTGTACAGAAACTTATTATAGGATCAATAAGAAAGCAACACACAGTAGTCAGTCAATGTACACTTTCTTTTTCCTAGTCTTTGCTATTTCCACCACTCAGACTTCAAATAACGACTTCCAGGTCAAAAGTCTTGGAGAATCAAACAAACAAAACTAAACTAGACCCTTTTTTTTTTTTTTTTTTATGCTAAATGTAAAACTTACGCATGCATTAAATTTCATCAGAACTTACTCCTAAAGTTTCATGAAAACTTGGACTGAACTTTGGTTGAATTCTTGTGCTTTTTAATTTTTGCTTTTTCTTTTGATGGGTTTCTCATATACAGCTTTTGTGTTCTTTAGATTACAACTCTTTTAGAGAGAGAGAGAGAGAGAGAGAGAGAGAGAGAGAGAGAGAGAGAGAGAGAGAGAGAGAGAGAGAGAGAGAGAGAGAGAGAGAGAGAGAGAAATATATATATATATATATATGTTTGAAATTTCATCTGTAATCTTCATCCATTTTTGCGAAAAATTAACATTTTGATTCGTTTTATGCTATGGTTTTGTATTGAAAGGTGTTTTCCTAACAAAGATTATACCAATTTGTAACTTGAGCTCTTTTAGTTGTACTTTCACTCTTCCTCTTCCTCAGCTGAGAAAACAGAGCATTGGGGTTTTGGACTGAGGATAGCGGCAATTTTGTTTTGCTTTCAATTTAAGCATCTGGGAAATTCAATTTGCGGGTTTTCTTTGCTGTTCATGTATTGCTTATTGGTGTTTTCCATGTATTGCTTATTGGTGTTTTACTAATACAGAGCCTATATATGTGCTCTGTCGAATTATTGACACTAATATTTTAGCAGATGGGACATGCTTTTAGAAGAAGATGAAGTTTCCAGTGTAACATAAGAAAGAAACTCTTGTAACAAGAATTAAAAGATTACAGTATACTTAAGTCTGAATGTGTTTTTGGAGATTGATTGATATTGTCCATCGAACTATAAGTCTTCAAATACCTGTCTCACAGCTGAGTGCTATCTCTACCAAGTTCAATACCATAGTTTTGTGGTGTATTTTTTTTTTTTGCTTATTTTATAAATTGATGTTAATATTGCATCTGACTGTGACACAGCTTGCTCAACAGTCCTCTTAAAAATTTTCTTTTGCTAAGAAGTCTTTTTAAACTTTAGAAACAAAAAACTGAGGAATAGGAAGCAGTAATTCTGGAAGTCTTGTCACTTCTTTATAATGGTGGCGAGGGAGATTATAAGCCCAGTTCTTTCAAACACAACTTTGGTTAACTTGACAATGGCTTGAATGGTGAAATTGTTCACTATATCCATGTGACACTCCAGATTTTATATAGGATTCTCATGTATTTCATTCTTCAAAGGGGGGGGTCCTCTGGATGACTAGAACTCTGAGACGATTTTTTTTTGCTTAAAATGCCAGCTTATTTCCACCAGAAGCTTAGTTATAGCTTTAAAACCTCACTTTTCTAGGTAGAGTTATACTTCTACGCAGCTTACTTTTTAAACAAAATAAACTCATCCAAACTCACATTACTGCCACTTTGGGTTTATATATGTGCAGGAGGAGCCCAATATCAGTAGCAGCAGCTGTAATTTATATGATAACTCAGCTATCAGATGACAAGAAGCTTCTCAAAGGTTAGAAAGATAGATTGATGTTACTGTTCCTAATTATGAATTTGATAAAGCTAACAATTACTAAGCCCTGTGGGTGCAAACATATCTCTTTCCACTGGAGTGGCTGAAGGGACCATCAGGAATTCCTACAAGGATCTTTATCCCTATGCTGTAAGGCTAATACCAAGTTGGTATGCGAAGGAGGAAGATCTTGCGAACCTCTGCAGCCCATAAAATATTTTAACGACTGGTGCATTGATTTGCAGCATTTTTGAGTTAGATGCTGCTTCCATTATTTTGGACATGGAAGAACTTCTATTTTGGACATGAAACACTGATGTAGCAAGTTGGTGTGTGAAAGTAGTATAGTTGGTGGAAGGTTAAAAACTCAGAGTTTGACATTTGTATCTAGATCTTCTGTTCTTGTTATTTGATGGGTAGGGAAAAACTTAGAGCCTAACCGTTGTGTTAGTTTTCCTTTTGTTGTAAATTATGCAATGCTGCATATCATTGTACAAATTATAGCCACTTTAAGCAGCTTTCAAATTTTGTGTCAAACATTGGGATTGAATCCAAGGTTCTTGCCAGATCAAGATGCTTTGTGTTATTTTAGTTTCAGTATTTTCATACATTTGTTTGCTTGTACTATGTTAAGATTGGTTAATCTCAGGTACCATACTCCTTGCTGAAAAGATAAAAACAAATAGGAATGCTGAAATCTTGTACCATCTTAATTCCAAGATTGTCTGTATTAGTCTTACCTACTTATTTGTAGTATGTAACTTGTACTTTCTCTCCATCTAATCCACAAGTAGTACTCAGGAGTTTGAATGTATGCAAAGCCTGATGCTAGCTAACCATGCATATTCCTGTGATCCTCTCCACTTTATTTATTAGTATTAGTTAGCACCATCAGTCTCATGTAGATGTGAACATTTCAACACAAATGTAGAAATTGTAAATAACTATTATTGAATGACAATTGAACCATCAGTTATGGTCCCTACAAAAATCAGTTATCGTCCGCACATATTGATGTTGTGATATCAATACGAACTTGTTTCATCTCAGGTTCGTCCAAGATTGAGATTGCTGCTACCACGGCATCGTAATGACCTCTCTCACTACGTCCAGATGTGCCCCCTGTAGATCTGGAACATTCAACGTCATTGTTTATCTCATGTGCTCTAATGAAATTGTGAAGAACCATTGTAGCAACAATGATCAAGTTTTGAGTGCCTAACTTAAAGGATGGCATATTTCTCAAAATTTTCCATTTGTTCTTCCAAACTCCAAAAGTTCGTTCTATGACCGAACGGAGTGATGAATGGAGATAATTAAATCTCTCCTCTGGACGATGTAGCACTTCAGAAGGCTGAAATTCTCCAATGTGGTACCTCTCCCCCTTATATGGTGCAAGGAACCCTTTCCTCATAGGGTATCCTGAATCAACCAGATAATACTTTCCTGCAAATGAACATGTTTATTACATTACCATTTTCACTACAGTAATACAAACTTTAATACTATAATTAAACAGCATATTTACAAACCAGCTGGAGCTTTTGGGAAGTTGTAACTCTCATTATTGAGGCAGCTTAAAAAAATCCTCGTGTTATGCGCTGACCCTTCCCATCCAACACATGCGAATGTGAACATCATGTCAAAGTCACATGTGCACATGCAATTTGTCGTGGTGGTCCTCTTCCTGCCATAGTACGGGAGCTGCTCATCAACTGGTACGATCACGGGGATGTGGACCCCATCAATCGCACCAATGCAACCCTAACCATTGCCACAAAAATACCAGTGAAATGAAATATGTGCTATGCCCATAAAGATAATTTGAATAAAATCAAGTCAAGATACCAAATTCACACCAAGTACCTTGAAATGTGGCCAATATCGATCTGAATGCTGAATATGTTCTGGCACATCCTGAAATGTACGATCAGCAGGCTTTATAATGTCCGGTGCCATAGCGGTGGCTAACAATTTAATTATTGTGCCCACATGTCGATGCACTGTCTCACCCGAGTGCTGAAATCTTTCCTGCACCATTCTGTTACCATGAGCATGACCAAGTACCATCAATGTCATTGCCAGAGACTCTTCCACGCAAACTCTTCTGGTACCGTTATATCCATACTGGCGCAGTGTATTACATAATTGTCCAAACACATAACTTGACATTCTAAAATTTCTTCGACATTTCTTCTCATTTCTAGTTAATATATACTGTACCCATTCTAAGCCTGTTTGTATATTCGTATGCAATGGTACTTTGGTCATATAGGTCTCCACGTAAACTAGACATGCACACCCGCCTAGATATGCTGCGAGTTCAAGGTCATCGCTCAGGTCGAACTCTGCGTCCCTACATATGGTACCGACTTTAATTGCATGTACATATATTCATGTGATACTATAATATGTAGGCTAAAAACAAGTTGTTAAATTTTATTGAACATTTATTAGTAGTAGGCTCAAACTATGGTCGTACCAATAAATTAACAATCCTAAGCATATGCTTTCACGATTTCATCCAAGATTTCTCAAAATTGTAGATTCACATTTAGAGGGGAAAGTATAGAAACTCACTGGTGCTGGGAATCACATGAGTCGTTTAGCAAATCCATCCTTTTGTATACCTTGAGACTGCTTTACAGCTATTGAACAATGATCTACTAAATAATATCGAGCTTAAAATTCAGAGCCTCGAAATCTGTATACCAAAGATTAAAGTAAAAAAAAAATAGAGAGAGATTATAGTTTTATGTAACAATTTCAAAGTAATGTCTTAGCTTAAATTCGATGACTAAAAAAGAGAGAAAAATTTAGCAACATAAAGAAATAGGTGTTTATCCAATTTAGTTTCTTCCATATATCAGAAATTCAAAGTGACAAGTAGCTGAAATTTAACACTACGATTTTTCATTTGCCTAGTTTATCCTTAATTGAATTCACCCTTAGATTCATCTGCAGCAAACCAGTTTTTTTTTCTGCAGAAAAGCAATTCTGCAACTAAAAAAACTGGTTTGCTGCAGAAAAGCAATTCTGCAGAAAAAAAAATTGGTTTTCTGCAGAAAAGCAATTCTGCAGCTAAAAAAACTGGTTTACTGCATGCAGAAAAAAAAAACTGGTTTGCTGCAGAAACGCAATTCTGCAGAAAAAAAACTGGTTTGCTGCAGAAACGCAATTCTGCAGAAAAAAAAACTGGTTTTCTGCAGAAAAGCAATTTTGCAGCTAAAAAAACTGGTTTGCTGCATGCAGAAAAAAAAAACTGGTTTGCTGCAGAAACGCAATTCTGCAGAAAAAAAAACTAGTTTGCTGCAGAAAAGCAATTCTGCAGAAAAAAACTGGTTTTTTGCAGAAAAGCAATTTTACAGCTAAAAAAACTGGTTTGCTGCATGCAGAAAAAAAAAAAACTAGTTTGCTGCAGAAAAGCAATTCTGCAGAAAAAAAAAACTGGTTTGCTGCAGAAAAACAAGTCTGCAGAAAAAAAAAAAAAAACTGCAGCAAACCAGTTTATACTTATTCCCCCAAGTTTCAAAAACTCAGTTATCAAAGGATCATCATATATCTGCAAATGGAGAAATTGCAATGAAACCATCATCGACCATCGACCATCACTGGCATCAGGTTGGCCGGGTTGGGCGGGTGGGTCGGTTAACGGGTCTGGTTGGACACCCTTAGCTGACTCAACAATTAGAATTAAGCTTGCATTTTTGGTTTGTATTTGGGAAGTACTTTTACCATTTCAAATTGCTTTAAATACCCAAAAAAAAAAAAAAAAAAATTTTGACATTTGAAGTGCCAGAATAGAAGCTCGAAAAACTTCCCTGCTAGTTTACAAGACTCGGCATAAAACTAAGCAAATCTTAGGGTGATTAGATTGTGCTAAGATTTCAAAATGAAATTCCTCAAACTAACATGATGCTGCCTCAACCCTCAACTGGACCAAATGTGCGTGTGGATAAATCTTCCTAGACAGAATGTACATAATCTAGTGCATCACTTAAAAGGTACGACATGAATTGCTATCTACTCAACACCCTCGTGCTGGACTCTTTTAACATGGCAAGCTGTTTTATGCACTCATGTGTCAAATTGTCAATGCCATAATTAGAGGCAGCTATTTCTGCATTATGCATTTTGCTATTTGGACCCGCCACATGGGCGCAGTCATGAATGGCATCTCAGCAGCAATATGAAAGCTGAACCATTGCCACAATAAACATATATCTTGTCCTGATGTTAATAAATCATACCATCCTCACAGAAAGATGACTTTTTAAAAGTTGATAGAATGGGAAAATAATAATTTATGATCATTATATGGCTAAATGAGTGGCGAAAAAAAAATTTGTAGGTTTATGAGAAAGTGATAGACAGTTGTTCATAGTCTCTTATGTCAATGTTGTGGCAAAAGCGCAAAAATTGTAGGCAAAAAAGAACTCATTTAAAAAAGAAAACTAATGCAAAAAAGAACTCATTTAAAAACGAAAAAAAAAAAAAAAAATCTACATTTTGTGCGTGTTTGCTTATTCCTAAGGTAGTAATCATTACTCCAATAGCTTCAAAGTTCGCCAACCAAGAATAAGTTCATGGAGGAGGACTGGTGAACTAATAATTGTAATTTATCAACATGAGGAAATAATCGTGGCCAAAAAAATAACTACAAAGAAGATATGAGAGTAAAAGCCACGGAGCACTACAGTGAAGTGAATGTCTAGATTATCATCCACAGGTGCATCATAAAAGTTTATAGGAGAGCTTGTTTTTCTCAATTTGCTTTACTTTCAATGTCATTGTGATGGTACACAACAATTTTGTGAAATCGTAGTATTGTGTTTCTATGATTCTATCACACTTGCAAGTCTAAACATATTTAACTTATGCTTGTTTCTAAGTGCAAAAGAAAGTTGTTTTTTGCATTGTGAAGAATACAATACAAGACCACTCTCTTACAACCATACCAGAGAGCTGTGCAGCACATAAAACATGTCATAATGGTCCCAACCTTATGACCAACCTTATACAATATTAAAACAATGAAGATATAACCATACAATATAGAATTGTCTGAACCCTGCAATATTAGATCTTATCGTACATCATTCAAGGACTGGCCCATCACATTGACCTGTCTGCTGTCTGCGTTGGTGGGCTTGCAATGCTTAGCAGTTTCCCAAGGCTTGTGATGGACAAGAGCAGTAAGAAAAGTGAGAAAAGAAGCAAGTGGAAGACAAATTACTAAAAGATGCCTTTAGAGACAATATAAGAATGATTCCAAGTGAACTGTTTACATGGGCCTTCCTATAATCCAAACTTCCCCACTCCTAAGAGTGCTCAACTTCCCCTTCCAAGATTCCAAGGTAGCAACTACTGAATTGGGCATTACTCAAGTGACACCAAACAAACAAAACAGTAGCAACTACCCAACATCAATTCACAGCTATAATTGCCCTGAATCTCTAATTATCGGTTGCCAATATTTTACTTAGCGTTTTAGTCCATGTGAAAAGAGGCTTACTATATCAACTCGCAACTCTGGGTGGGGTTCTAACTCTCCAAAGCTTACTCTATCAACTACAAGGCTTAGTAAATCAATCACTTGAACGCATTATGATGTTTTACAGAAGGATTTAATATTTTATTGATTAAAAAGTAACAAAAAATTTAAGTTTCCCACACCTAATCATTGAGATACAAAAAGTTAGTTAGATTGATTGATTATAATCCTGTTTAGAGGCCATTTACTTGTTAATTACATGGGAAATACCACATTCTAAGTTGTTCCTCACTTTATAGAAACTTGAAGCAACCCACATAAACAACCAACAAAGAAGATTTTTTTTTTTTGGTTTATCATTGTTATAGCAATTGATGGAAAAAGCAACTCTTGAAGTCTAAAATGCTAATTGCATCATAAAGGTGCGATAAGCAAAAATCTAGCAAGTACCTAAGAAGTCAGCACATTGTTAGATGCTTAACCTTGCCTCCAATCCAATTGGTTGAAACCCTCATCCCCCTTTAAGTTAGCTACAAAGGCCAGTTGGTAAGAGCAAATTAGTAGTTCGATAACATATAAATTTTCTTTCCTCCTTTTTTTACAAAAGAATTCATAACTAAATAACTAGACTAAGAATCTTGATTGAGTAATATCATAGACTTCAAGGATTAATTATTTCCATTTGGTTACAATTTTTTACATGGGATACACAACTACCAAAATCGATAGTTTAGAAACAGATCAATTCATTCAGTTCAACCCTGAACAAATGCCATTTTCAGTCCATTTGACCCTCTAAAGTTTCTTAGAATTGAAGCAAATTAAACCAGTCCATTCAAATTTTTAATTTACCAGAGAGAACCAATTCAAATATCATCATCATATTTGTTCATTTCAAATAATCAAAATTTATAAGTTTTTTTTTTCCAAAGCCATTAATCTTATATTTTCATACTATATAATTATAGATAAATTATTTTTGTGTTTCTTGTTGTGTTTTTTTGGTCAACAGACAAAAATAAAAAAACCAATCCACAGCAAAAACCTGCTACTCATACAGCAAAGGGACCATACCATTCCTAAATACAGAGCATGCCCTGTTCTAATACAAGTTGAATCAAAAATTCAAATTGCTACACATATTTCTTTTACAATACTAGCAAGCCTTTACTTATGATGCAGCCATTGAAAATTGATTTATTAAAAATGATGCAGCTATTGAAAATTAACTTGTTACTACTTTGCAAATTCATCTACTTATCTTAGATTTTATTTCTTTAGTCTTATAAACCAGTTTTTTTTTTTTGCTGCAGAATTGCTTTTCTAAAGCAAACCAGTTTTTTTTTTTCCAGCATGCAGCAAACTAGTTTTTTTAGCTGCAGAATTGATTTTCTGCAAAAAACTAGTTTTTTTTTCTGCAGAATTGCTTTTTTGCAGCAAACCAGTTTTTCTTTTCCTGCAGAATTTCTAGTCTGTAAACCAGTTTCTTGCTGTGGCAAAGTTTGGTTTTTTTAGGGTTGTTATATATATATTTTTTGCATAAAAACTGAGATATTTATTGAAAAGAAACACAGAACACATAAACAGAGTTTTAAAACAAAACGGAGCAGCCACATAGGATTGAACAAAACATGAAACTGACACTACAACTACAAGACAGAACAAAAAGACTCAGAACTAAAAACACCATCATAAACAAAAAGACTCAGAACAACTACAACTACAGGACAGAACAAAAAGACTCAGAAACTGACACTTCTTCTTTCCAATCATAAACAACCATCATCAAATTTTACCACAAATAACAGTGCATAACCATCAAAAACACAAAAAAGTAAGATAAAAGAAGCATTGGACAAACATATATAAATATAGCTCAAACACATAGGAGTGATGAGCATTGTCTTACATACACACCCATAACAAGCATTAGTTTCCTCCAATAAAAAAAAACAGAAAAATAATAGTGCAACAGGTACAACACTGACAGTTCGATTACTACACCAAGCCTACACAACCCTATGGAGACAAGCTATTGTTCCTTCACTACATCATTGATATTCAGGGTGCCCTTGGTACTCTTTTTCTAGCCAATTCAACTGGACGATCTTGTTATCGAAAAGTGCTTCAAACACGGGCCTACTCTTCTCTTTTTCCATGAAGTAGGTGACACTGAACATATAAAGGTAATGACCCGCGTACACCCCGGGGAGACTTAACACTAGGTCCAGAATTGCTTTAAATTGAGCAGTTGCTGTGGGAGCAGATGGTGTACGGACACTTAGACTAGATCTTTCAATAAGAACATTTGAGATGCTCTTCAAAGAGTCGGACATCTCTTGCACAGTTGAACGCTTTTTTTTTGGTTTCTTGGAAATTGGCTTGAAAATGTGGACACTAGTTGCCAAGCCTTTCCCCTTATTCACTGCCGGTCCTGCCCTCAATGATGATGGACCTTCAACCTCCATTGCGTCAACATTCACTTTGGGTTCACATTGGGGGTCAACAAATTCTATGCTATTATCGGAGTCCCCAGACCCTTCGTTGGTTTTCGTTGGTATTGGAGCACTCGGGCAGAATGCATTTTTTCCCGTTGCAACTGTGCCTCCAAACATGATGTTCAGGAGGTCACGATTCGGCAAACCATACAGTTTAAAGGTTTTTGCATCAGGACATGCCTACATGTGGACAACCAGTAGTTAGAACACAAGAATATTAGTTTTAGCCAGTAAAGTTTTTCACAATTATGTATTGATCAGAACTAACCGCAATCTTTCGGTTCCACCACTCATCAGGTGCGTCAAACATCCCACTTCCAGCATCATAACCCAACCCAGTCTCATTGTCCATACACTTGTTATAAATCTTCCACCTTTTTTTCAGATTGTCCCATTTGTTTTTAATCTACGGAAAAGTCACCACTTTTTCCATCTCACCCAACTGCCGAATCACTTCTTTAACCCCAATTTTGGACAAAAATCCGGTGGCCCTCTTCTGGCCCTTCATGACTTCAGCAGCACAGAACTGACAAAAAGCTTCTAGCTCCTTAGGGTCTTTCCAGTCAGCTCTTTCCTCTTTATCACCACCGTCCATCAATTTCTTTTGCTTAACCATTTTTGCTACAACTTCCTTCTACACTCATTGAGGCATTTCAACAAACAGTTCGGGTGCATACCAATAATCAGTTAGACATGCCCACATGACAAATGCAAAAAGTAAACTCACATATATCCAAATACAACAGAGAACCAATGGTATTACACGAAGGATCAAGAAACCTACATACTAGTGTCATGCAAAACACAATAGAGAACCACAACACAACAGAGAACCACACACAGACATTGAACACAAAAAACCATAGATTGATGAAGCCTCATGGAAAAGCACAGATCAAAGAGCATGAGAAGTTAGACACAACTTACCTGTGAATGCAAACACCCACAGTGGCGGCAACGATGTCCCAAGCGGAGAGAAGGTGAGCTCGAGCGTTTGTTGAACGGAGGGGATCTTTTCTGTAAATACCGCGTAATGAGTCTGCTTTCATCAGCTGGTGTGCTCTGTTTTGATAGCTTTGTGGTTGGTGGGTAGGTGCAAGACATTGAAGAGGGTTCGGACAGAGCATTGAAGGGGATTGAAGGCATTCCTGCCACGGTAGTTGGAGAGAAAAATCAGAAAGCTTAAGGAGAATGGAACTAGCCGTTGAGAGGCAACGCACCGTTTTGATCAGAGATTATTCTCAGCTTCTGTTGTTAGGACATATGTGTTCAAGCATGTTAGGAACATATGTCATATTTTATGTAAATTGGCTAATCCTTTGACAAAACGCACTCTACTTGTAATTGGGTAGTTCTAGGTGTTTTTAATACTTCAAGAAACAATGTTTCAAGATCAAGTGTTGAAGTCATCATGTCTGTCCAAGAAAAAGCAAGTTGAAGTGCAAGGTTTTTAAAT
The DNA here is from genome assembly GCA_023621385.1 of Quercus gilva. Lineage (NCBI taxonomy): Eukaryota > Viridiplantae > Streptophyta > Magnoliopsida > Fagales > Fagaceae > Quercus > Quercus gilva. Next base: position 55,088,487 of record CM042483.1, read on the forward strand.
CTCGACACCTGCTCGACACCTACCTCGACACCTGCTAGCTGTCGAGAATTACGAAAGTCAGAATTCTGATCTGATTTTCTGGGATCCGTGAATGTGTTTTTGGGCCTTCTTTTCTTCTAACCCTAAACATATTTAAGGAGCGTTTTAAGAGCCGTCAACATAGACACAAGTTGCATAAGCATTAAGCAATCCTTGTTCAAGCAAATTGTGCTCTAAAGACAAAGTTCTTAACCTAGGATCATCTTCTTCAAGAAGTTGCTGTGTATTGTGCACCTTAGGGTTTTGTGACCAAGCATCTTCCTGATCTTCATGCATAGGATGATCTGAAGAACTCTGCAGCCAACCTCTCATTCTAAAGTTGGTGATTGAAGTCGCGTACTGGGATCCGCGCATCTGGTTAGTCACGTACTTGGGAGCCGTGCATTAAAAGGGGGAACTGTCGCTACAGATCAAGTCCAATTGGGTATTGGGGTAAGGGTTCAACTGTAGGTTGGTAAGGTACTTGGGATTCCTTATTTGTAACCGCTTGATTTGATAATAGTGGAGTTTCGGGAGTGGTGACCTGAAAATCACCCGGTGGGGTTTTTGCCGTTAGGGTTTTTCCCCATTCGTGAACAAATCACCGTGTCTTTTATTTTCCGCTGCATATTTTGTTATTCGGTAATTTGTTTGTGCTTCCACGTATTTGCATGTTGAATTGATTAATTAATAACTTGGCTAAATTAATTAATTAGTTTAAATCACAAGGGGTCATTCAGTTTGTGGCCTATCAAGTGGTATCAGAGCGGGCACACTCTGATTAGTTATTAATCTTTGCTGTGATTGATCCATTGACCCCTGTTTGTCATGGACATGACTAGCTTCAAGAGATCTATGTTTTCAAATACATCTTGTTTTTCTAATCACTATTTGTTTGAGTGTTTCAGAAAAAACAAGTCTAAAAGTTATTTGAATTCACATGTAATGACTATGGTAAAAGATCTCAGTTTGGCTAAGAAGAAACTAGACTGTCTCAGAATGAAAATGTGCAGAGGAGTTCGTCTGAGAAGAGTAAAAGTTAAAGGCTTAGCTAGTAGAAGGCAGTTGAGAGAAAGAACCATTCCCTCTGATTTGTCATCCAAGCATGAAGTGTGTTTCATGATGAAGTCTGCATTCAAAGTGATGGATACATGCCTTTGGTATCTTGACAGTGGTTGCTCAAGACACATGACCGGAGATCGATCTCTCTTCAAGATCTTTGAGCCTAAGAAATGTGGTAATGTGACCTTTGGTGATGGAAGCAAGTCACAGATTAAAGGGAAAGGAATCATATCTCTGCCAGGACTGCCGGACATTGCAAATGTTCTCTATGTAGAAGGACTAAGGGTGAATCTACTAAGCATAAGTCAGATATGTGATCAAGACTTCATGGTGCTGTTCTCAAAAGGAAAGTGTCTTGTCATGGATGAGTCCAGAAAGAAGCTCATCAGTGGGGTCCGTACTTTGGACAATTGTTATGGATTGGTTCCTGATGCTGATATAGTGTGCAATAGCATTCGTCTACCAAATGAAGATCTATGGCATCAACGAATGGGACATGCTAGTTATAAGCATCTATCCATTGTCTCTAGGCATGAATCTGTCTTGGGGATACCAAAGCTTAGTAGAATGAGCAATGTGGTATGTGGACCATGTCAACTTGGGAAACAGACAAAAGCTAAGCATCCAAGCACTCAGGCATCCGCTACCTCCAGACCATTGGAATTGTTACATTTAGATCTTATGGGTCCAACCAGAACTGAGTCTCTTGGTGGTAAGAGATATATCATGGTAGTGGTAGATGATTTCACCAGATACACTTGGGTCATCCTACTTAGATCCAAGTCTGATGCTCCCGAGCACATTGAGGCCTTGTGCACAAGACTGCAGAATGAAAAGAGTTTGAAGATTGATCGAATTCGAAGTGATCATGGTAAAGAATTTGAGAACTCATACATGGAATCCTTCTGTTTGAAATCAGGTATATCTCAAGAATTCTCTGCACCTATTACACCTCAACAGAATGGTGTGGTAGAAAGAAAGAATAGAGTTATTCAAGAGATGGCCAGAGCCATGTTGCATAACAAAGATGTGGCTCGAAACCTATGGGGAGAAGCCATAAACACTGCATGTCATACAGTGAATAGGGTGTACTTTAGACCCGGTACCAAAAGGACTCCCTATGAGTTGTGGAAAGGAAGAAAGCCAAATGTAAAGTATTTCAGAATCTTTGGAAGTACTTGCTTCATCCTCAAGGATAGAGAGAATGTGGGAAAGTTTGACTCTAGGAGTGATGAAGGCATATTTCTGGGCTACTCTTCTACCAGCAAGGCCTATCGGGTATACAACAAAAGGACTATGAAGGTTATGGAGACTGTAAATGTAGTCATTGATGAGTCTTCAGAGTCAAATTCTGAGAAAGGCAGTAATGAACTTCCCAAGGAAATTCTTCCCCCTGAACCTACGGAAGTTCAAGACATTGTTGACCGAGAACCCGCATCTCCTATTGCTCCTGGTACTCCCAGTGTTGTGGAAGAGTCTGCAGAAATCCCGACTTCACCTGAGTCTGAATCTCTTCAGGAAAAAGGACCTTCCTCCAGAATTAAACTGAATCATCCTCCAGAAGTTATTGTGGGAAATTTGAATGAACTCACATTAAGGAAACGAACAGTAGATAAATGTGTTGCTAACTTTGTGTCTTATTCTTGCTACTTGTCACAGGTTGAACCCAAGAAAGTGGAGGAAGCACTACAAGATGAAAGTTGGGTTGAAGCAATGCATGATGAACTGCTCCAGTTTCAGAGGAATGATGTTTGGACTCTTGTACCTAGACCAGAGGGCGAGCATATCATTGGTACAAAGTGGATTTTCCGCAACAAGACCGATGAAGAAGGCAATGTGATTCGAAACAAGGCTCGACTTGTGGCTCAAGGATACTCTCAAATGGAAGGAGTAGACTATGATGAAACATTTGCCCCGGTTGCTCGTATGGAGTCCATTAGAATTCTGCTTGCCTTAGCATGCCAACTGAACTTCAAGCTTTATCAGATGGATGTGAAGACCGCCTTTTTGAATGGGCTACTTAAAGAGGATGTGTATGTGGCTCAACCAAAAGGATTCGTTGATCCACACTTTCCTGATCATGTGTTATATCTCAAAAAGGCACTTTATGGGTTGAAGCAAGCCCCTAGAGCTTGGTATGACAGACTCACACAATATCTGGTGTCGCATGGGTTCACAAGAGGAAAAGCTGACCAAACTCTCTTCATCAAAAAGGAAGATGGCGAGTTGACAGTTGCACAAGTGTATGTTGATGACATCATCTTTGGATCAACTAAGGATGCACTTGCTCATGACTTCTCAAAGCTCATGCAAGCCGAGTTTGAGATGAGCATGATTGGAGAGCTGACTCACTTCCTTGGATTGCAGATTCGTCAGCAAGATTCAGGTATATTTCTATCTCAATCTAAGTATGCTAAGAATCTTGTGAAAAAATTTGGTTTGGATTCTGCTAGTTCTGTTCGTACCCCTATGAGCCCTAATGTTAAACTCACTGTAGATGTGTTAGGCAAGAGTGTTGATCCCTCTCTTTATAGAAGCATGATAGGTAGTCTTCTTTACCTTACTGCTAGTAGGCCTGACATTAGCTATAGTGTTGGAGTGTGTGCTAGATATCAAGCTAATCCCAAAGAATCACATATGACTGCTTTAAAAAGAATTATAAAGTATGTCAAAACTACCGCTGAGTTCGGTGTGTGGTACAGCAAGGACACTAATAATGTCTTAGCTGGATATTCCGATGCGGATTGGGCTGGGAATGCTGATGATAGGAAAAGTACCTCTGGGGGTTGTTTTTATGTAGGCAACAATCTTGTCTCTTGGATGAGCAAAAAGCAGAACTCCATCTCTTTATCAACTGCTGAAGCTGAGTACATTGCTGTTGGTAGCTGTTGCACACAACTCCTCTGGATGCAAAAACTCCTTCATGATTATGGTATTTGTCAAGATCATCTTACTATCTATTGTGACAATACCAGTGCCATAAATATCTCTAAGAATCCGGTTCAACATTCTCGAACCAAACACATAGAGATTCGACATCACTTCATTAGGGAGCTTGTCGAAGATGGTACTCTCACTCTTGAGTTTATTAACACCGATGATCAGAAGGCTGATTTGTTTACCAAACCTCTTGACAGTAAACGTTTTGAATTCCTTCGTCAAAACATTGGTGTTATCTCCATGGATTGATTTCCCTCTCTTCCTTCTCATCCTCATGCAATTGCATCTAGTTTTATGCATTGTTTTGCTTTGTTAACATGTTTTTGTGTGTTTACTTTCAGTTTTGTTTATTTTGTTTTTGATATAAAAATAAAAAAAAAAAATTGAAAAATTGAAAAATACAAAAACAGTGTGTGTTTTGTGTACTTTGGTACTTGTGTACCTTAGATGGCCAATGAAACAAAGTTTTCTAAACTTTGTATCTTTTGTAGCTTAGATGAGCATCCTTATGCACAACTAAGCAAGTGAGCTTTGTGGCTCTTGTTTGTGATGAGTAAGATTAGGTTATTTCTTAGACTTAACACTCATATCACTCTTTTTGACGGGTAGGACTAGAAAATCCTAAGAGAAAGACATAAATAACCATCTCACCACTGTTACCCGCCAATCATTAATGACATCTGTATGCTTCGGCATAGCAAAAGTGTGATGTCAGTGACATTTGTGTGCTTAGGCATAGCAAAATTGAAATGTCAAAATATCAATGGGTATTTCTTTTCTTTCTCATAAGCCCATGTATGATATGCTTAAAAAGAAAATATGCAAAGAAATAAAAAGCAAAAAGATTAAAAATGCTTTTAAAAATGGTTGCAAGCGTGTATTCTAGGAGATGTGGGAGTTATAGGATGTACCTCGAAGGTGATGGTCCCCATCAAACAGTTATGATTGTGTGTGAGTTAAAGTTATTTTCTCATATCTCAGATCGTCATAACATGTATACACATATGCAATCTTGCGATGTTTTTCACACACAACACGCAATATTCTTTGCTACTTTTGATACATGTGCAGGTACAATGTGATTTGGCCATCACAAAGGTTTACATGTCCTTTTGTATACTCACTAAACTGTCATGACTTATTTTTGAAATATAAAATTGGTTAGACTTGTTTAGTGTGTGTGTGTGTTCTTGGGAGATCCATGTGCTTAAATTTTCTTTGAGAGATGATTTTTGAGAGATTTATATGTTGGTTGGATCATGGTTGAGGTGCATGTCTTGATTGCATTCATGTCTGTGTTTTTCACATCTCGAAAAACTGCATTTCATAGCTGGCTCGACACCTTCTCGATACCTCCTCGATACCTGGTCAGCTGTCGAGCCTCTAAGCCTTTTCTTTATCGCAATCTCGATACCTCCTCGACACCTGGTCGATCGATCGAGAAAATCTCTGTCTGGTCGATACCTTTCTCGACACCTCGTCGATCGATCGAGCTTCTGAGTTGGTTCAGCTGTTTGGCATCTCGATACTTCCACGATACCTTAAGCTGTCGAAGGCATTTTCTCTCGACACCTTTCTCGACAGCATCTCGATACCTCTCGACACCTCTGCTGTCGAGATTTACTGGAGATCCTATATAAGCTTCGTTCGCGATTTTTCTCTCATTTCTCTCGATCTCTCTTCGATCTGTCCGAGGCGGTTCGTCTTCCTGAGCAGTTTTTCTTCTCTCCAACCTTCATCCAACGTGATTTTTGGCACTTTCTTGCTTCGAATCACCTGGTATGATCTTGTTTTCCTTCATTCTTCATGCATTTCATGATTTGAAACTTAGGTTTTGGGATTTTCTTTAAAAACTTTGGGTTTTTCAATATCATTGAGTTTTTATTGAAATTTTGGGTTGGGTTTTCAATAAAAATTGTTTAAAATGTCATGCATTGCATTCCATAAGCATTAGAATGATATTTTCATGCATTTAGTTGTGTGATTCTTGCTTGTGTGCTGCTAGGATTGGATTGGGCTGAGCCCATGATGCTTTTTATGTTTGCATGTCACATGATCATGCATTCCCATGCATACGTCCATTTTTGTTCAAAATATTGATATATTTGAACTGTTTGGGACTTTTCTGATTGTCTCCCTCTCTATCTCTTTTCTCATTGTTTTACGTTAGTTGCACCTATGGCACCTAAACGTAAATCCACTCCTGCTCGGAACCCTCTGCGTTCTGGAGCCTCTTCATCTTCTGATCATGCTCCTCATAATCTTCGGTTCCGTGATGGAGATGCCTACAAGGCATTTTCTGAGAACTTTTCTAAACGAGGTGTTCATTCGGAACGCCACGTTGTTTTGGCAGACTTTGCCGACACTGACCTTCCCTCTGTCATTCACAGTAGGAGATGGGAGTCACTGTGTGACGTCCCGGTCACTTGTCCTCTCGTACTCATTCAGGAGTTTTACTCCAACATGTACGGGATAGATCGTTCAGTACCTCTCTTTCATACTCGCGTTCGAGGTACGCGCATTGATGTCACACCGCAGCTGGTTGCGGATGTGCTTCATGTTCCTAGGATAGAGTTTCCTGACTATCCTACCTCTGAGCGACTGAGGACTGTGTCCAGGGATGAGCTCATTTCTGCTTTCTGTGAGCGCCCTTCTGAGTGGGGTGAGCATATGTACACATCATGTAGACCTTTTGCTAAAGGTCCTAGATTCCTTAACATGGTGATGACTTGTGTACTTCATCCTCTTTCCCATTATAACTCTATCACCGAGCCTCGTGCTCGTTTCTTGCTTTCTCTACTTGAGCATCTCACGATAGATTTTCCTTCCCACTTCATTCTCTCTATCATAGATGTTCATTTAGATGCGGCGTCCCGTGATAAGCTCATCTTTCCTTCCGCTATCACGAGGATACTACGCCATTTTTCCATCCCTTTTCCTTCATCCGACCACTTCACACACATCTCTGCCATAGATGCCGCTACCGTAAAACGTAGTGAGGCACAGTTCAGGGCGAGACAGCCGGATTTCACTCCTCCCTCCCGTTCGGCTCCATCCAGATCTGCTCCATCTACATCGACTCCTCTTCCTTCCTCCAGCGATGTATCTCTTGGAGACATTATGGCGCAGCTGCAGCGCATGGATGCTCGCCTCGATACACTCTCCACTGAGTTGTATCAGGTGAATGTTCGTGTTGGTCGTATTGCACGACGGCAGGCGACCATGGGTGGTTTTGCTTCTGAGGCTTCTCCTCCACCACCTCCTCCAGTGGATTCAGATTCTGACTCTGAGGATGATGATGATGATGGTGATGACGATGATGCTTCCGATGATGATGATGGAGATGCTAGCTCTACTGATGAGATGTCTACATGACACTCTACTCTTTGTCATTCGTGACAAAAAGGGGGAGTAGTTTTGGATTATGAGAGTAGTCATCTTAGGGGGAGAGTTAGGATAGGACATTGTTGATAGGGGGAGTGTTCATACTTTTTGAGGGATGTAGTGAGGCTTTTGATGTATCTTTTTCTTTTCTAGTCTTATTAGATACATTGGTCTTGTATATCGGTTTACATACATTGTACTTATCTTCTATATATGTGGATGTATGTTTCTTATTCACCTATCTTTTCATGTGTTGTTTCTTTTCTTTCTTTATACACATGTTCTTTATAATTGTATGCAATCTAATTATTTCTGTTTCACACAAGATGCCTTGATGAGTTTTGTTTAAAAGTGTTTCAGAAATACAGGTTGTCAAAGTCTACTTGCCATAAACTCTCTTTTTGTAGAGTTCTTCAAGAGTTTGTGTTAGGATAGATTTTATTGTATTTAACAAGTGAATATGAGTTGAGTGATTTATGACTTCTCTCATATGTTCATTTGTTTTGTTGTGGTTTTGTCACGGATTGCCAAAGGGGGAGATTGTTAGGACATATGTGTTCAAGCATGTTAGGAACATATGTCATATTTTATGTAAATTGGCTAATCCTTTGACAAAACGCACTCTACTTGTAATTGGGTAGTTCTAGGTGTTTTTAATACTTCAAGAAACAATGTTTCAAGATCAAGTGTTGAAGTCATCAAGTCTGTCCAAGAAAAAGCAAGTTGAAGTGCAAGGTTTTTTAAATCTCGACACCTGCGCGACACCTACCTCGACACCTGCTAGCTGTCGAGAATTACGAAAGTCAGAATTCTGATCTGATTTTCTGGGATCCGTGAATGTGTTTTTGGGCCTTCTTTTCTTCTAACCCTAAACATATTTAAGGAGCGTTTTAAGAGCCGTCAACATAGACACAAGTTGCATAAGCATTGAGCAATCCTTGTTCAAGCAAATTGTGCTCTAAAGACAAAGTTCTTAACCTAGGATCATCTTCTTCAAGAAGTTACTGTGTATTGTGCACCTTAGGGTTTTGTGACCAAGCATCTTCCTGATCTTCATGCATAGGATGATCTGAAGAACTCTGCAGCCAACCTCTCATTCTAAAGTTGGTGATTGAAGTCGCGTACTGGGATCCGCGCATCTGGTTAGTCACGTACTTGGGAGCCGTGCATTAAAAGGGGGAACTGTCGCTACAGATCAAGTCCAATTGGGTATTGGGGTAAGGGTTCAACTGTAGGTTGGTAAGGTACTTGGGATTCCTTACTTGTAACCGCTTGACTTGATAATAGTGGAGTTTCGGGAGTGGTGACCTGAAAATCACCCGGTGGGGTTTTTGCCGTTAGGGTTTTTCCCCATTTGTGAACAAATCACCGTGTCTTTTATTTTCCGCTGCATATTTTGTTATTCGGTGATTTTTTTGTGCTTCCACGTATTTGCATGTTGAATTGATTAATTAATAACTTGGCTAAATTAATTAATTAGTTTAAATCACAAGGGGTCATTCAGTTTGTGGCCTATCATCTGTGATGAACAGTACACGCAAGGGTTCCCAAATCAGCTAAATCCATGAACAGTACGCGCAAGAAGAGGCTTGTGGAGATATTTGCTTTAGCTCTTGCAAAAACGGTGCGTAGAACTTTAATGAAACGGTGCGTACTTCTTATAAATGAAACGGTGCGCTATAGCAAAACTTGCGTTTTCTCATTTGCGTTTCCTCAGCAGCTTGTGCGCGTGGGTCCCAGCGCAAAACGTGGAACGCAGAATTAAGTAACTTCACGTGCTATCCAAACTGATACTTAAGTTAATTTACTTACATACACAGTAATGTAGTACCAACACCTTCTTTTGTAATGAGTCGATAACTGCCTCTCGAGCTTTAAATCTTGGCATCCCTGCAAACTTTGAGCCACCATTGCTGTTTATTTTCCCGTCATCAATAAAAATGTTGATGGACTCAATAATGTTGGACTCACAATTATGACACTCTTTAAATTCAAAATCATTCAGGCCATGATCCGGGGTAATCTGTAGGACCATTCATGGAATATGAGTTATTGCATCCTAGAAACATAAAATTTAAAAGGAAATTTTAATGCAAGTTTCGATAGCCATTAATATAATTTTACCTTAACAGCACCTGTCCCAAACTTCGGATCAACGAGAGTTGCATCACAAACTACAGGAAGCTTTCTTCCATTAAAGGGATGAATGGCAAATTTTCCATGAAGATGATTGTACCTTGGATCATTAGGATGAATAGCAATAGCCGTATCTCCAAGCATAGTTTCCACCCTAGTAGTAGCCACAACAATCTCACCAAGCTCCCCTTCCAAAGGGTAAGCAAATGAAGTTAAAACTGTTAGGACATATGTGTTTTCACTTATTTAAACATATGTCACTTAATTATGTAAATTGGCTAATTCTTTGACAAAACGCACTCTACTTGTAATTGGGTAGTTCTAGGTGTTTTTAATACTTCAAGAAATAAGATTTCAAGATCAAGTGTTGAAGTCATCAAATCTGTCCAAGAAAAACAAGCTGAAGTGCAAATTCATTAAATCTCGACACCTACTCGATAGCTGCTCGACACTTGCTATCTGTTGAGAATTATAAAGTCAGATTTTCTAATCTGATTTCTTGGGATCCGTGAATATGCTTTTAGGCCTTCTTTTCTTCTAACCCTAAACATATAAAAGGATTTCTTTAAGAGCCGTCAAATTGTACACAAGTTGCAAAAGCATTGAGCAATCTCTGTTCAAGCAAATTGTGATCAAAGACGAAGTTCTTGACTTAGTTCATCTTCTCTGAAGAAGTTGCTGTGTATTTGCACCAAAGGGTTTTGTGACCAAGCATCTTCCTGATCTTCATCGTGTAGGATGAACTGAAGAACTTGCAACCAACCTCTCCTTCTAAGTTGGTGTTTGAAGTCGCGTACTGGGATCCGCGCATTGGTTAGTCACGTACTTGGGAGCCGTGCATCAAAGGTAGGAACTGTCACTACAGATCAAGTCCAATTGGGTATTGGGGTAAGGGTTCAACTATAGGTTGGTAAGGTACTTGGGATTCCTATACTTGTAACCGCTTAATTTGATAATAGTGGAGTTTCGGGAATGATGACCTGAAAATCACTCGGTGGGGTTTTTGCTATTAGGGTTTTTCCTATTCGTAAATAAATCACCGTGTTATTTAATTTCCGCTGCTTAATTAGTATATTGGAGATTTGTTTGTGCTTCCACGCTTTTGCATGATAAATTAATTACTTAATAACTTGGCTAATTAATTAATTGGTTTAATCACAAGGGGTCATTCAGTTTGTGGCCTATCAAGTGGTATCAGAGCAGGCACACTCTGATTAGGTTTAATCTTTGCTGTGTTGATCCATTGACCCTTGTTGGTCATGGATAGAGGACAGTCATTAATCATACCTCCTTTATTTGATGGGACTAACTATGCCTATTGAAAAGTACGCATGAGAGCTTTTTTGCAATCCTTAGATGAGAAGGTGTGGCAAGCTGTAGAGATTGGCTGGACTAAGTCGAAGGAAGCACCAGTCGATTGGGATGATGCAAAGATCAAGGCGGTTAACTTCAACAGCAGGACATTGATTGCATTGTTCAGTGCAGTCACCAATGAGGAATTTAAGAAGATATCCTCAATTGAAACTGCTAAGGAGGCTTGGACCATCCTCTAGATAACCTATGAAGGAACCAAGGCTGTTAAAGATTCAAAACTTCAGATGCTCACTACAAGCTTTGAAGAAATAAAGATGGAGGAAGATGAGTCGTTCGATGAGTTCTATGCCAAGCTCAAGGACATAGTGAACTCAGCCTTCAATCTTGGGGAAACCATTCCTAAACCCAAGATTGTGAGGAAAGTGCTCAGATCTCTACCTGAGAGATTCCATGCCAAGATTACGGCAATTGAGGAATTGAAGGATATTGACAAGATTCCTTTGACTGAGCTGGTTGGAAACTTGCAGGCCTACGAGCTAGGGTTATCTAGGATTGGCAAGTTAAGCAAAGGCAAGAGCATGGCCTTAAAGGCCAAGAGCAGTGAGACAGATGAGTCTTCCGATGATGAAGATTCCAAGATGAAGTCCTACATTACAAGGCAGTTCAAGAAGTTTATGAAGAATGCCAATGGAAAGAACTTCAACAAGGACCGCAGGCAATCCAGTTCTTCTCAGTTTAAGAGCCAAGACAAAGGGAAGAAAGATGCAAAGGAAAGTGGTCAGTACACTGTTCCTGCAGGACCTAAGTGCTTTGGGTGTCATGGGTTTGGACACATGAAAAATGAGTGTCCTACATATCTCAAGAGCATTGGGAAGAGCAAGGCACTTGCTGCAACCTTAGTGACACTAAGCCTGAAGATGATTCCGATAATGAGGATGACGGAATCTTAAATGCCTTCACTGCCATAGTTAATCCTACTGAAGGGATTGTTGAAGAAGTGGAAGAAGAAGAAGAATTGATGGACACCAAGTGTGAGAAGATGGATGATCAAGATGATATCCATTCAGCCTATGAGAAACTATACAAGCTGTCTGAGAAGTATGAGAAATTGTATAGGCTTGCTACCAAGAAGCTCAGTGATGTGGAACTTGATCGTGAAGAGTTGTCCACAAAGTTTGATGAGGCGAATCAAACTATTGGAGCATTGAGGTTTGAGAATAACTTCTTGGCTGAGAAGACCAAGAAGCTTGAAGCGGAGCTGTTTCAAGTCAGAGCTCAATTGAAGAGGACTTCAAATGCAAAACTTGATGAGATGCTCAGCAATCAGAAATCTGCTTTGGATTAAACAGGCTTAGGGTATGGTCTTTCTTTCTCTAATTCTGCTTCTATTAGTAATACTGCTTTTGTTTCTCCTGCTAATAACACTGAAATTGAGAACACTGATGTTAAAACTGAATTAGCTAGTAAGAACTTAGACAAGGGTAAATCTATCTTAGGAGCACCCCCTAAGCAAGATAAGAAAGATGCTAAAAACCCTAGGGCTAAGAAGGTTAACTCTCAAAAGCCTAAACAAAAGAAGCAGCATCTCTGTCATCATTGTGGTGTTGCCGGTCATACTCGACCAAATTGCTATAAATGGCTAGCCACTCAACAGAGCAACGGCATGATAGCATCTGGAAGCCAAAATCAGCTTCAATCATCTCTTGCTCCTCTTAGAGATCTTCTAAAAGCCCTCATGTTCCTTTCGAACTTGAACAGTTTCAATTTTTCCCCTTCACCGCCGGTTCAAGGGTTTAATCAAAGGAAAAGTTCTTTTAAGGTGTGGAAGAAAAAGGACTCTAAGTGATTTCATCACTTTCTTCTCCCTGCTTGTTTTTCTTATTTGTTGCATTGCTTGTGTGTTTTGCATTTTTGTTGAGTCAGTCTAGTTTTATGCTTTGCTTTGTTAACATGTTTTTTGTGTGTTTACTTTCAGTTTTGTTTATTTTGTTTTTAATATAAAATAAAATAAAATTGAAAAATCAGAAAAATACAAAAACAGTGTGTGTTTTGTGTACTTTGGTACTTGTGTACCTTGGATGGCCAATGAAACAGAGTTTTCTAAACTTTGTATCACTTGTAGCTTAGATGAGCATCTCTATGCACAACTAAACAAGTGAGCTTTGTGGTTCTTGTTTGTGATGAGTAAGATTAAATTATCTCTTAAAACTTAACAATCACATCGCTCTTTTTGATGGGTAGGACTAGAAAATCCTAAGAGAAAGGTATAAATAACCATCTCACCACTGTTGCCCGCCAATCATGAATGACACCCGTATGCTTTGGCATAGCAAAAGTGCAGTGTCAAATGCTTAACATCTTGGGTATTTCTTTTCTTTCTTTTATGCCCATACATGATATGCTTAAATAAAAGAAAATAAGCTAAGAAAATAAAAAGCAAAAAGATCAAAAATGCTTTAAATATGGTTGCAAGCGTGTATTCTAGGAGATGTGGGAGTTATAGGATGTACCTCGAAGGTGAGTCCCCATCAAACATTTATGATTGTGTGTGAGTTAAAATTATTTTCTCATATCTCAAATCGTCATAACATGTATACACTTATGCAATCTTGCGATGTCTTTCACACACGACACGCAATATTCTTTGCTACTTTTGATACATGTACAGGTACAATGTGATTTGGCCATCACAAAGGTTTTACATGTGCTAATGTATGCTCACTAAACTGTCTTGACTTGTTTTTGAAAAATAAAATTGGTTAGACTTGTTTAGTGTGTGTGTGTGTTTCTGGAGATCCATGTGCTTAAAATTTTTGTTGAGAGATGATTTTGAGATCTTTATATGTTGATTGGATCAATGGTTGAGGTGTATGTTGGATTGCATTCATGTCTGTGTTTTTCACTTCTTGAAAAACTGCTTTTAACTGCTGGCTCGACACCTCCTCAATACCTTATCGATACCTTGTTATCTGTCGAGCTTTTCAAGCCTTTTTCTTATCGCAATCTCGACACCTGTCTCGACACCTGGTGGATCAATCGAGAAAGTTCCCGTCTCCTCGATACCTTGTTGATCGATCGAGTTTCTGTTCCTTGAAAGTGGTTCTTGTACCTCGATACCTCTCGACACCTTCAACTGTCGAAGGCCTTTTCCTTGACACCTACATCGACAGCTTCCTCGGTACCTCTTGACACCTTAGCTGTCAAGAATTACTGAGGTTACTATTTAAGCTGATGTCGCGATCCGAATCTCATTTACTCGATTTCTCTCGATCTATCCGTTACTGTTCCTCTCCCAAACTTGATTTTCTCACTCAAAATCTTCAACCCACTTGATTTTCGGCCCTTCCTAGCTTCTAATCACTTGGTAAGATTTCATTTTCCTTCATTTCTCATGCATTTCATGTTTTGAAGCTTAGGTTTTGGGGTTTTTGAAAATTTTTGGGGTTTTTCAAAATTAATGAGTTTTTCTTGAAATTTTGGGTTGGGTTTTCACTTAAATGTGTTCAAAATGTCATAACATTGCATTTCATGTGCATTAAAATGATATTTACATGCATTTAGATGTGTGTTCTATGTTTGTGTGCTGGTAGGATTGGATTGGGCTGAGCCCATGATACTTTTTAATTTGCATGTCACATGTTCATGCATTCCCCATGCATACGTACTTATTGTTCAATATATTTGGTATATGTGAACTGTTTTGGGACTTTTCTGATTGTCTCCTTCTCTATCTCTTTCTCATTCTGTTTACGTTAGTAGTGTTTATGGCACCCAAATGTAAATCCACTCCAGCTCGGAACCCTCTGCGTTCTGGAGCTTCTTTATCTTCTAATTCTGCTCTTCTAAATCTTCGATTTCGTGATGGAGATGCCCACAAGGCATTTTCGAAGAACTTTTCTAGACGAAGTGTTCATTCGGAACGCCAAGTCATTTTGGCGGACTTCGCCGACATTGACCTTCCCTCTGTCATTCACAATAGGGGATAAGAGTCACTGTGTGACGTCCCGGTCACATGTCCTCTCGTGCTGATTCAGGAGTTTTACTCCAACATGCACGAGATCGATCATTCGGTACCTCTCTTTTTCACTCGCGTTTGAGGTACGCGTATCCCTGTCACACCGCAGCTAGTTGCGGATGTGCTTAGGGTTCCTAGGATAGATTTTCCTGACTATCCTTCCTGTGAGCGTCTGAGGACTGTGTCCAAAGATGAGCTCATTTCTGCTTTTTGCCAGTGCCCTGCTGATTGGGGTGAGCATCAGTACACATCATGTAGACCTTTTGCTGAAGGTCCTAGATTCCTAAACATGGTGATGACTTTTGTACTCCATCCACTCTCTCACTACAACTCCATCACAAAGCCTCGTGCTCGATTTTTGTTATCTCTTCTTAAGCATCTTACTATAGATTTTCCTTCTCATTTCATCCTTTCTATCATAGATGTTCATCTAGATTCGGCGTCCCGTGATAAGCTCATCTTTCCTTCCACTATCACGAGGATCTTACGCCATTTTTCTATCCCTTTTCCTGTGTCCGACCACTTCACACACATCTGTGCCATAGATGCCACTACCGCAAAACGTAGTGAGGCTCAGTTTAGGTCGAGACAGACGGATTCCACTCCTCCCTCCCATTCAGCTCCATTCAGATCTGCTCCATCTACATCTGCTCCTTCTTCCTCTACGGGTGATGTATCTCTTGGAGACATCATGGCATAGCTGTAGCGCATGGATGCTCGCCTCAATACACTCTCCATTGAGTTGTATCAGGTGAATGTTCGTGTTGGTCATATTACACGACGGCAGGCGACCATGGGTGGTTTTTCTCTTGAGGCTACTCCTTCACCACATTCTCTAGCGGCTTCTGACGCTTCAGATGATGATAATGGAGATGCTAGCTCTATTGATGAGATGTCTACATGACACTCTACCCTTTGTCACTCGTGACAAAAAGGGGAAGTAGTTTTGGGTTATGAGAGTAGTCGTCTTAGGGGGAGTGTTGGTATAGGACATTTTTGATAGGGGGAGTGTTGATATTTTGAGGGATGTAGTGAGGTTTTGATGTATCTTTTCTTTTCTATTCTTTATAGATACATTGATCTTGTATATGAGGTCTTGTGACCAGTTTTACATACATTGTACTTATTTTCTTTCTATATGTGGATGTATGTTTCTTTCACCTCTCTCTTCATGTGTTGTTTCTTCTCTATCTTTATACACATGTTCATTATACTTGTATACAATCTATTATTTTTGTTTAACACAAGATGCCTTGATAAGTTTTGTTTAAAGTGTTTCAGAAATACAGGTTGTCAAAGTCTACTTGCCACAAACTCTTTTCTTGCAAAGTTTTTCAAGAGTTTGTGTTAGGATAGATTTTATTATATTCAACAAGTGATTATGAGTTGAGTGATTTATGAGTTCTCTCATATGTTCATTTGTTTGTTATGGTTTTGTCATAGATTGCCAAAGGGGGAGATTGTTAGGACATATGTGTTTTCACTTATTTGAACATATGTCACTTATTTATGTAAATTGGCTAATCCTTTGACAAAACGCACTCTACTTGTAATTGGGTAGTTCTAGGTGTTTTTAATAATATTTTAAGAAACAAGATTTCAAGATCAAGTGTTGAAGTCATCAAATCTGTCCAAGAAAAACAAGCTGAAGTGCAAATTTATTAAATCTCGACACCTGCTCGATAGCTTCTTGACACCTGCCGTTGTAAGGAAGATGAGAAAAGGATTTGGTCAAAAGCCTTTCAAGGGTATGACAATAGAAAGGAAGAGAGTAGAGGAGTTTGTAGAGTCTCTAAGGTAAAGAATGTGGATGAATCAATCTTGTATTTCTCTAGGGTTTCTCTCACAAAATTCTCTCTGGAAGCACTTTACATATCGTGGGAATGAGGGGTATTTATACTGGAATGAGATATTTATACTGGAATGAGAATGGAATGTGAAACGTCAGTTTTTCCTAAACAGGGCATTTTGGCGACTTGACCTCGCGACTGGGTTTAGTCGCGACTTCAAGCTGCGAGCTAACGGCCTGGCCAGCGTGGGACTTTTGTCTTATAGTATAACAGCTGGCGCGACTCATCAGCTTCTGACATGCTTGGCACGTGTGCAGACTTTTGGCAACTTGCAAGCCGCGACTCACCCGCGAGATCCAGTCGCGAGATTCTGTTCCTTTGCATAATCTTGAGCATTTCTTCACACTCTCTCACTTACTATCCTTACAAGTTTCCCACCTAAATACAGGGTTACTAAGTGTTAAATTACAAGCAAATTGGCACGGAATAAAGCCAACAAGATGGTTGATTAAATTCAACATTACAGGTATACTCCTCTTAACTACTATAAATATATATTAGTGGTTGTCAGCCCTATAGGTCCAGCCCAAGACAGTGACATGGTCCACGCTGCTCAACCCCACCATCTAGAAACATGAATTGACTATAAATTGCTTCTTGTTATGAGAATACTTTAAAGTATCATCGAGGTAACATCTTTCCACTTTCTCTAATTTTATGGAAATTCTAATTTATATGATATGTGATTATTTATATAAATAATTTGAAGATTATTTATTAATCAATTATTGTTCTTAGGAACAACAATTTGAGATGATACAATGTTTACATGAGATATGATGTGATTATATATATTCTTGTTACATATATAAATTTGATAAATTGAAGAACTTACTACGTTTATATATCTTGTCAATGAATAAAATCTTTCTAGATTTGATTACAAGTGGTTGCAGCCAAAGACGCATAAAGACCGATTCGACAAAGTTGAATCATTCACAAACCCAAGTTTAGCAAATCCTATACATCAACCATACTTTTAACCACAAATCATCCCATAATTCTAGGAAGTATCCAAGAAAACGACAGCCGTGCAACTTGCCAGTCCCTTCTATATACCCTCTACGCCATTGTCAATGGAACACTGAAAACAACAAAGGAGAAGGCAAGCATTAAAAAAAAAAAAAATTTTAAACAAAATTAACACAAATACAGAAGCAAATTAATTGAATGGCCAACAAGTTCGTTGCAGTGTTTCTCATGTGCATTGTTGTCGTTGCAACATTCAGCAACCGAGCTGCTGCGGACTGCTACACTAACTGCTTCAGGGGTTGCAAGGCTACACCAGGCAATGAAGACCTCTACTGTGCTATTTCGTGTACCGATGAATGTGAGGAACACCCGGATCCTGGTAGGTTTTAGAAATGAATAATGTTACGAGCACCACATTTTTCATAACTATAGACTAAACAAATACAAGGTCCACTTTTATTTTTTTCCATTTTTTACATGAAAACCCCAATAATCCTATTGAATTGCTGGACGCCATACAAACCGGCCTTCATAACTTAGTGACACCAGATTCTTGTCTACAATTGACAACTTACCACCTCAATGCTTATGGGAAAAAAAAATTATGAAAAAAATTGTGCTATAGACTAAACAAATACAAGGTCCTCTTTAACTTTGTTTCTTTCCAAACTTTTTTTCCATGAAAACCCCACTAATCCTATGGAAATTTTGGACACCATACAAACCGGCCTTCATATATATGTATATATTTAAACGTTTGTTCTTTGTGCAGACACCTCTAAAATCAATCAACGCTGAGCGAATGAACGGGAGCACAAAGTCTTACTCAAAGGAATAAAGGGAGATGTTATTTAAAAAAAAAAAGGAATAAAGGGAGATGGATCGTGGGATAAATTAAGTTGTGTCCTAATGTATTCATTTTACAGTTTGTAATACGTATGATATTCTGTTAATTGTGATCATTTTATATTTTGTTTCTCTAAAGAGATTGCAATGTTGTCATCCAATGTGTTATTAACATTATCGATCTTATGAACTGGCTTGTCATTCATATTTTTCATGTCTAAAAGTTCTTAATCTAAACCTAACAAAATTTATTCAAGGAAGAACTGAAGTCAATAAGATTCTTTATCAATTTATACTCTGAAATCTACTCTCATTAAAAAAATTAAAAAAATGGCAAGTCATGTAGAAATCTCATATAATTAGAACTTGATTGTAGGAACCTCCACAGCAAAGAGTTCTAGAGATTTTAGCACAGATGGAATTTACCCCATAATAGGAGCTGAGGGATGTAATTTACTCCTATTTTGGGGATTAACCTTTAATAGGGCCATTATTATCAGCTCTTTTTATACTGGTCAAAAAGCCTGTCAGCTCTTTTTATGAAGTGTTATTGTTTACATGCAATATATAAGAATAGCCATTTGGAATGATTTAGTAGCATTTAAACTTTTGTAAGCTGATGGATAGGGAATAGTGTTATTGTGCGGTGGTGATGAAAGAATGCAATATTTTTTTGGCCACAGTAAGGTGAGGGATGTTTCCCTGGGCAGCCTCTGAACCTAAGCTCACTCCCAAGGGTCCCAAAAATAAAATTTATCCCTTTATGATTTTTCCCTACTAAAATTTATTTTTAAAAAAAAATACAATTGTTACATTTCACCTCCTAAAATTTAAAGTACCAAAATATATATATATATATATATATATATATATATCAACGGGCTTAAATTAATAGATTTTGTATTTATGGACAAATTATTTACTCTCTTGTAATTTTGTTATATCACAGTTTAGCCCTTCAAGTTTTTCAATTTTGTCATATTTTTATCCCTTAGAGTTTGGATTAAAATCCCAAACCCTATTTTAAATGGATTTTGGTGATTTTATTTTATTACATGCCTTAAAGATCAAATATAACAAAAAAAATATGAACTATTAATTGCTAGCCTATTATTTAGCTAGGTTTATTGCCTTCTTTTTTTTCTTTTTTTCTTTTTTGAAACATACAAATAGCACAAAAGGCAAAGAGAATGATGTTCTAAGACAAAGGTATATAACTTGTCTCATCTTCCTTTAAAAGTTATTATGACTTTTGAGTAAAGTTTATAATGTGTTACCATTTTTAGTTCATCTTAAATGTCAGGATGAGTAATGCTTTAGACCAAAGATAACCAATTTTACAATTTTTTGGTGTCATCTATACTATTAATAACATGATTCCTTTTTTGGGTTTCATCATTTTATATACCAAAATACTCTCAAGTTCATATGTTTAGAAAGTTTAAATAATAGGGTTAATATTGTAAAATTACTAATTTAAACACTCCTAAATTTTAGATAAATTTGGAAAAGTAGTTTTTTTACACACTATCTCTCTCTCATAATTTTTTTTAACTAAATTATTTTAATACAACCATAACCCCTTATCCATATATTTTAAAATTATGCACTTTTATCTCTCTTTATTCCTAAGGGCAAGTCAGTTACTAAAACTAAACATAAATAAATGTTTCTCTTCCTTTGTTAAATTTTTTTTTAGACCTCTTTCTTTTTCTCTCAAAGGAAGGAGTAGTCATTTTTGTTAAATAAATTATTAGCAACGTGATGTGTTATACCATGTTGTATATAATAGAGTGAATGCGGAAGGGAAAACATAGAATAGGAACACCAATAACACGAGGGTTATGTGGTTCAGCCTTGTTGGCTTATATCCACGAAGGAATTCCTTGAGGGCTACATCTTTATTATGTATAAGAGTGTAGTACAATAACCTGTGTTACAATGAACCATAACATGAGTATATATAGGCGACTAAACCTTAGACTACTAGTACAAGTAGGAGTGGGCTTGGACCTATTACAATGGGCTAATATGTTTAATATATTTCTAACAGTTTCCTATAAGATAATTCTTTTAGTGTTCTTTTTTTAATTTTGACTCTAAACCTAAAAAAAAAAAAGGCTCATCATATGCACGAAACACGTGTAACTCAGTATGGACCATATTGACATCACAATACTAATTAATAACTTGCCACTTAATCTTTACGTGTGTGCATACCCACGTCGGAATTTTGTTTTTTATTTGTGTGCATATATGCCAGTACGAGTTTGTAGTGTATCTGAGAGAGAGAGAAAATTCAGCTTGTACAAAGCATGGTAGTCATAACCCATGATAAACTACTTTTATAGCTTTAGCAAGAGTGGGGAAAGGGAACAAAGTTACAAAAGAAAGGGAAAAGAATGCATTACATATCCCATCAGGAAAATACAATCTAAGATTGGAAGAAGTTGGGGTCTGATCGATATTACAGCCCATTTAATCCAATCCGTTTGGTTAACCCAAAAGTTATAGCCATAGCAAGCAAACCTCCAATCAGAACCCTCAGTACAGACCTAAGCAATGGTGCCTTACCTAACATAGCACCCAACCACCCAAACACCAAAGCCAAGCTCACTGCACCCACCACCACTTCTACTCTTACCTTGTACTCTTTTATGAACGAAGCTGCAACACCCATCATCAATGAAGTAGTTGAGACCAGCCCATCTTTGGCTCCTAACACAGCCGCACGTAACCATTGGGATCTTTTCGAGTAATCAAATTCCTTGGTTTCTATCTCTAGTGTTGATTGCTCCAGGTCATGAGTGGTGGGAATGGTGAATTTAGCACCATTCAGGGATGTTTGGACGTTGGATCCCATGACAAAAAAAAAATATATATATATATATATGGTTGGGAACCTGCTAAATTAGTTGCTGAGGAAGGAGGTACTGAGGAGGAGGAAATGGAGAGGTGTGGAGAACACACGCCCTCAATAAGCGTATTTATGGATGGAGACGCCCAGCTACAAAGGCAAAAGTTGGGTATGGCCACTAATAAAAACCAAAAAGATAAAAAGAAAACCACTAAATTAGCACCATTTGCGAAGAGAATTACAATGCTACCTACCAACACTATGGCAGTGGCTACCTCGTTGTTAATGTGTATAGTATTGTGGGCTTTAGGCCCAACTAGATTACTTGTATAACACATATTCTTATACTACACTCTTACTTGTACTGCACTCATATGCCTTCTATATAAAGACACTCATGTATATTCTTTCACAGAAAAATACAATACAATTATTCCGTATTTCTAACATGGTATCAGAGCCACTGCTCTAATTTTCTTGTGTCTTGTAGTCTTGTTTTGTCGGTATTTTCTGCTGCCTAAACTTCTGTGGTCAGTAAACCCTTTCAGTGCCCTCTCCTGACTGCTCCCCGCCATCAGTGGTCCTCAGGGTTAAATCTCCACCACTAAAAGCTCCTCCTTCACCGCCAAAACCACTGCCATCATTGGATCTGTCACCTCTAACCTCCGATTAGGACGTAAGACATATCCCCGTGTAGCTTTTCAATCGCTCTACACATCGCCGCCAGAAACATCCACATCTGACCAGCCACATGCCGCCACTCACCGGTCAACATTTCGGCAAATATTTCCACACACTCCACATGCCACTAGGGTTGCTCCGATCTTGTTGCTGCCGACACCATCAGAATCGTCTTTCTCCGATCTGCATTTTGGAAAAGAATTGGCTTTATCGAACACAGCACGTGCCCTCACGCGCCTCCCAAAGCTTTGGGGAAGTTGATCCACACGCCTCACACGTCGCTGGGTTACCTGCTGACGCCATCTTTGACGTCATCACTGCCACGTTAGCCCTAGCTGACGTCACATGCTTATGTTAGCGCCACATCATCTGCTGACGTCATCTTCTCTTCTACTGATGTCATCGACAATCAGCTTGCTGACGTCATCTGTTGACCTCTCTGTTGACGGTTGACTTTGACCAAGTTTGATCGCTGACTTTTAGACAGAGTTGACTTTTTTGCAGTCTAGGTGCTCCTTACCCAGTTTTTTGCTTACATTTCATTCTTGCAGTCCATTTTTGCATATTTTGCTTCTAAATGAAGAGTAAGGACAGGTCTTCTTCTTGTTGCAATAATCATCGCCAACAATCCAGCAAACGTTTTTGTAATTTTTGCAAACGTTTTTGTCACAATATTGAGACTTGCTATCATCGCAACAAATCAACTGTTTCAATTTTATGTTGCTACTGTTGCTAACATTGAGAGTGTCCAACCAATGGCTCCTGTCTCTGCACAGTCTAAATCTTCAGAACGCACTTTCACCATGTCCACAGATGACCTTAAAAACATCATCGCCAATGTCATTTGTATGATTGGTAATGCATCTTATTCCTCTTCTCTCTCAGCTTTATTTGGTATGTCTCATTCCTTTTGGCTTATGGATTCTACTTGTTGCAATCACATGACACCTCACTCGTCCTTATTTTCTTAACTCAAACGTGCATCACACCATTTTAATATTCACATAGCAAATGGTTCCACAATGTCTGGCCATAATATAGGTTCTGTTTCGACCTCCAACCTCTTGGTTCCTGGGGTTTCTAATGTTCCTGACCTTTCTTACAATTTATTTTCTGTGGGACAATTAGCTAAGTTAGGTTATCGCATTATATTTGATTGTTCTCGGTGTATTGTGCAGGATCTAAGGATGGGACAAGAGCTTGGGACTGGTCCCAGAGTTAGGCATATGTTTCCCATGGATAACCTTCGTCTTCCACTTATTGCTCCTGTTTCTATTGCTGCAGCTGCTATAGTTTCTTCAATTCCTTACCTTGCACTTTGGCATGCTCGACTTGGTCACACATCTTCCTCTTGGGTACAACAATTAGCTTCTAGAGGTTTGTTAGGTTCGGTGTCTACAGAAAATTTTATTATATTTCATGTCAGTTAGGAAAACAACCAGCTTTACCCTTCAATACTAGTGAATCAATATCCGTTGATATCTTTGACCTTATTCATTCTGATATTTAGGGTGTCGGACCGTGTGCCTTACCAATCCATCCAACCACCAATTGGTGGTTGGATGGATTGGTAAGGTACACGGTCCGACAAGTGGTATCAGAGCCAAGGTCATAGGTTCGAGTCGTTGGAGCCGCATTGTGAGGGAGGGATTGTGAGGGATTTCACAATTTGCTCCAATACCAATGGGCTTGGTCTGCGATCGAATGCTATAAAAGATTTGTGCCCCCTCATCCTTCACCAATTGGTGGTTGGATGGATTGGTAAGGCACACGGTCCGACATAGGGGCTTTCCTTTGTCTCTAGTATTGGTGGGTCTCGATATTTTGTTGTCTTTGTTGATGATTACTCTCGCTATAGCTAGATTTTTAATATGAAATATCGTTCTGAATTATTGTAAGTATATTTTAATTTTGCAAAAATAGTTGAAACTTAGTTTTCCAGACGCATCAAAATTTTTCGATCTGATAATGCTCTTGAATGCACTCAATATGCTTTCCAATCTGTTTTGCATTCCTATGGCACTGTTCATCAACTAACTTGTCCAGGTGCCTTTTAGCAAAATGGTAGAGCCGAACGAAAACTTCGTCATATTCTTGACACTATTCGTGCTCTCCTTCTCTCTGCCAAAGTTCCTGCTCTTTTTTGGGGTGAAGCTGCTTTTCATGTTGTTCATACTATCAATCGCATTCCAAGTCCTGTTATCCAAAATCAAACTCCATATGAGCGCCTTTTTAGGTCACCTCCAGACTATCACCACCTTCGTTCCTTCGGTTTTGCTTGTTTCGTTCTTCTTCAACCATATGAGCATAACAAACTTGAGCCTCGGTCAAGGCTTTATTGTTTTCTTGGCTATGGCGAAACTCAAAAGGGGTATCAGTGTTATGATCCTATCTCTCATCGTCTTCTTATCTCCCGCAATTATGTTGAGGACCATAATTATTTGGTGTGTGTGAAACAAGGAAGTCAATACTGTACCGGTAGCGGCCATACCGGCCGATACGTACTGTACCGGTTGCATACCGGTATCGAAACATTAACGTTTCATACCGGTTTAAATACCGGCCGTACTGGCCATGTACAGGCCATACCGCTCAATTTCGGGTAATACCGGACGGTACAGAAAAAAGTTTTTTTTTTTTTTTTTTTTTTTTTTTAAGTTTTGTAATTTTTGAAATTTTGTTAAGGTAGAATGGTAACTTATTTGCATTAACTTATTAGTATTATTTGTTTTCTTAGTATGCAATGCTAACTTTTAAGCCTTCTATTTTTTATATTGTGTGTGTGTGTGTTTTTTTTTTCTTTTAATTGATACTAAAGTCTAAAATCATGAATAATTAGTTCTGAATTGAAGAAATGTTTTATGGTAAATTTTTATATTTATTATAATATATATATATACACACACACACACATACATATATATATATAAATATTTTATTTATTTATTTATAAATATAAAAAATAGCGGTAAACCCGAAACGGTACACCGGTATTGACCAGTATCTGAAATATATCGTACCGCTGGGCAAACCGATACAGCCTCCAGTACGGTATTGACTCCCTTGGTGTGGAATGGAGCACTACAACTAATGAAATAGATTGCTTGAAGAGTTTTGGACATCTACCTTTTTTTTAAAAAAAACTAATGAAATAGATTGCTCGAAGAGTTTTGGACATCTACGATTTAAGAAGAAAAAAAAAGTTGAAACTTTGAGAGACGTATGGAACTGAATGACATGGGGCTCAAACAGTTGCATAGGCGACCTAGATTAGGTGAACCAACCTGGAAATTAAGCCAAATTTCCCTAAAGGATAACTTTCACTTTGATTTTCTTGTACTTTTGTCAAAAATTGTTTTGCCCACACAAATGAACTGACCTATTATAATTATTCTCTGATCACATCCCTAAAGAAAGTGGAAAAAGACTCATCAAACATTTATCCAAAAAATTAAGTAAAGAAGAAATCATCTCGGATATACCTTGTTTTGTTGCATCGTGCAAAAGTATTTAAACTTTCAAAAGAATGAAAAATTAAGATGATATAAATATATATATATATATATATATATATCTGTAAAACCCAATTAAAACCGACCAACAGGGAAAAAAAAAATTTCTTGCAAACAAGCTAGATGAATGACTATCTAGATAGATAATGATGAATGACGAGTTAAAAAGTAGAAAGAGAAATTAATAGTAAAATATATATATATATATATATATATATATATATATATAAAACAAATGACCCACCATTCAGAAGATTAGAGAAATCTGATCATGGTGGATATTGAACTAACTTCGTTGCCTAATGTAATGTAATCCTGCATATCAAGATTTAAAATAAAGTCTACAGGGAAGACACATAATTTTATCCAAAAATAAAAAGAAGAAGAAATAATTATGAGAGAGGGGAAAAAATGCAAGCATGGAATTAGAATTCTTGGGGTTCTAGGCTTCGAGTTATTACGTACCATTCTCTTATGAATTATAGAGAGAACACCGACAATTTCGCCTAAACAGGGAATTAGAAGCTGGTACACTTTATGACCGTTATACCGGTCATGTTGTTTCATGACTAAGGCATGATGATCAACATGGCTAGAAAGAATAAAGGAAAAATGTGAAAGAATATTAATCCTCACGTTCCTGTGTCATTTCCATTTTTGCTTTCATGATAAAAACAAACTATTCTCGCCGTAAAAAACTAGCCTTTGGATGAGAAAAGCCCGCAGGTGAGAGAGACTACTTTGTTGGGTGTATATTTGATATTTTTGGAGTCCCAAATGGCAATGCGACTGTGAAATAACTACTGAAGAATCAAATCTCTTTTCTTCAAAGAAAAAAAAATCAAATCAAATCAAATCTCTTTAGTACAAGATTAAATGCGTCTAGGGATGATGATGGATCGGCTAGATTCACTTGTAGTTTATAGAGGAATAGAATGAAATGAATAAAATAGAAACGAATTAAATATTTATTGCTCTCATTTGGATGTTCAATCTAATAAAATAAAAGATAATTTTTTTTTTTAGAAAAAAATAATAATAATAATCACATATACAGAGAACATAGGAATAAACCCATAAAGGCAAAGAAACTTTCACCATAAGGTTAGGAGGATTACAACAATAAAAAATCCATAATCCAAATACACCTTAATTCTCTCTCACAAAAACCACACACAACGAAGTGGTTGATTGGATCTTTGACAAAAATATACCCCTCAAAAAAGTCCTCTTTTTATTTTTTTGTTTATTTTTTTTTATATATATATTATGATATCATACATCAATATGCTTTTTCCTTTGCACAAAATACTTGATTCTTTGCCAAATTAATTGCACTCTAACTATCACAATGTCATACCATGCTATCTTACTTGAAATCAAACTCATTAACCAGCCCTTTGAACCAAACGGTATCTTCTAATGTCGTTGTTACTACTATGTATTCTTCCTACGTGGTGGAAAAATCAACCATATCCTGTAGAGTTTACTTCCAGTTGATTGGGCCAGTAATAAACATAAATAGATTCCCAACCTAATCAACAACTACATAATCTATAGCTCAATTACAAGCTATCTAATTCAATAAGATGTCGTAGTGACGAGTGCTTGCAAGAAATTTAGAGATCCATTTGTCCATATTCCAATGCTATTTTCTTTGATTTGCCATATTCCTATTGATTACCCTGATTGCATTAACATCAGACCTGGTGCAAACCATCAAGTACATGAGACAATCAACTGTGTTAGCGTATGGAACTTTAGACATATACTATATTAATAGGTTTCATATTAAGCATACTAAATCTCTCGAATACTTTCTAAAAATAAACTTATGAGATAACCAAAAGTTCCTAACCTTCTTCTCAGGGAGAATTTCTCTCCTAATGTAAGGGAGCCCCAACAACAAACCTTGGGGGTTAATGATGACTCAGTGAGATAGTGTGTGTGAGAGAGATAGGATGACAAACCCTCTCCCTGCATGGTGCATCTTGTGGGTGTCACTTACACTATTTGTGCTTGTGGTAGTTGTATGTGGGTGTTGACTGTTTGAGAGCGTATGGAGTTGCCACCAAATCATTTGAATTTCTTAAAAATATGATTGGTCACCTGATTTTGTTATAAAAAAAAAAAGTTATGCTTTTGCAATTTAGTTCCTTTAAGCCTGAAATAGATAAAATTGTGATTAGAACAAGGAAACATATTTGGGGTTTGGTTATGTGTAGGGAGATGTTAGACACCTCACAATGCCCAAACATAATCGCTATATACCTATTTTTTTATCATCCCTTTAGAAAAAATAAATAAATAAATAAAGGTTTTGCAATATAAACAACTTGCCTAGTCTTGGGGGCATATATCCCATGATATCAATGGTTTTGCTTTAAAGGAAAAAAGGAAAGTGGTTTTAGTTTGAAAAACGTTTTAAAAAAGAAAAAAAAAATTGACCGATAAGGGCTAATGTCGAGATAAACTAGAAATCTCAATGTTGCCTATTGTAGTCATGTTTTGGGGAAAGTCATGGCCATTATTAGGATCCCATCATTTTGTGGTTAATAATGTTATCCATCTATTGATGAGGTTTAAACTAAAGTGTCACACAAAGGGAGACATCCTTCATGATCTTATTTGCTGAAAAAGAAATCCTTTAAACCGAAAATTTTATGAACATGGATAAACTAGAACCAAAGTCAATCTTCAAAAAAGATAGGTTTCTAAAATGGAAAGCCCTTAAACTAAAATTTTTATTGGTTTTCAAAATGAATAAACCATAACCAGAGTTTAATTATAAATAAATAAAAGATAGAGTTTTGAAATGGAAAACAAGAACCATATATGTGTAAAACAAATGCCGATATCTTGCATATATCCTATGCCATTGACAAAACACCTCCAACTCATACCTCGTCTCGTATAGGGTTGACCATGGTGGTTCTGCTGTGGTGAACTCTATTGCGGTGGTATCTGTACTTAGTTTTGTAGGTTTGCCGACCATGATGTGTCCGACGCTTCCAAGATTCTCGTATGTGTATATTGGAATATTAACGAAATCTCTCTTTTTTCCAACCCATTTCCCTCCATAGTGGTCTATGTATGTCTGTAGTTGTTGGTCTGTTGAAACTTGTGATGATCCATTTGTTGAAGTAGATCCAAACTTGTTTCGCACTGTTTGATTTGATGTTGAGGCATTGTGACTGATAGCTTAGTCAATCTAAGAAGTTAGTGGGTTAGAAATAAAATCATTATTGTGGTGCATTTATAATCTCATTTCATGGTCCAAGTATTATAATATCAGTTATCAGGACTTGTCATGTCAACACAGGCTATAAAAACAATATATGAACAGGATTATCCATGTTCCCAATGTTACAGTGATATTTCAACATATGGGCAGTGGTTGCGGTGTATTTGAACAGAGCATCATCTTTAATTGACACAGTGATATGCATCATGCATCAGCCAGTGCCTCGACGACTCACATCGCAGATGCCAAGAGACACGATCGACGAACTTCGTTGCATAAGAGAAGAAAATAATCGAATGAAGATACGTCTTAATCGATATCAGATCCAAGTTGAGATTTGAGAGTTAGTGGAGTGTAAGTTGTACGAGCAAGCATAATACATCCAATCACTTTTTGCAGCAAACATTTATCAGTCGGACGTGGAGATGTTAAATGAAGAGTAATTGTGTAGTGGTCTAATTGGACTTTGTTGGAGAACTATTTTCCTTAACTATGTTTTAGATGTATGTGTGTCACTGTTGTTGCTTTTGTAGTATGTAAGGAACAATGTCTACTTTTAGGGGACAATGTAAACCTTATTATTGATTGTGAGAAGCATGTACGTTATTTGTAATCTTGAATATTCCCACATAGGATGTTTTTCAATATGCATGTACGGTATATCGAACCAATTTATTAAATGCATAACACATAAAACTTAAATATTCTTACACACGATGCCAACAATATGCATGCACTGCATATTGAACACTAATGGTACTAACATTATTAACTTAATCCTAGACATAAAACACACACCACATAGAACCCAGGTAGGCGATGTCGTACATAGGTATTCATTCTGAGAGGTAGTCCTCGTAGTTGAGAACATTATTATGTTCCACTGGAGTGAGTTGCCTGTTGGTTGTGGTGGCTAGCTCTTCCGCAAGTTGTAGCATGTGACACTTGCACCTACGGAATGGCATAAGATTGTTCTCCTTTTAGATTTTAGCCATTGCATGCCTATATTGGTCCATGTTTTGTCGTATCAGTGTGAGCAAGATACAGTCGACAAAAGCGCTCCAAGTCACACGAGATCATCGTGCAGAGTGTTGGACTCGTTCATACGGAAGTCCCACTCTCGCCTCAGTCCGGCACAGTATTCCCTCTCATCGGAATCTCTCTCCCTCCTATAGTTATCTGGAAGTTGAGAACATTATTATGTTCCACTGGAGTGAGTTGCCTGTTGGTTGTGGCGGCTAGCTCTTTTGCAAGTTGTAGCATGTGATACCTGCACCTACGGAGTAGCATAAGATGGTTCTCCTTTTAGATTTTAGCCACTGCACGCCTATATTGGTCCATGTTTTGTTGTATCAGTGTGAGCAAGATACAGTCGACAAAAGCGCTCCAAGTCACATGAGATCATCGTGCAGAGTGTTGGACTTGTTCATACGGAAGTCCAACTCTCGCCTCACTCCGGCATAGTATTCCCTCTCATTGGGATCTCTCTCCCTCCTATAGTTATTTGGAAAATGAGGTAGTAGCCAATTGCGCGTTGACATTGCAAAATGTGACTTCAGATCGGTATATGTAGATGTTTTGCAATGGTATATATATAACTATATGTAAGGGTAAGTATTCACGTAGATGTTCAGACTAGTATATGTAAATGTGACTATATATAGGAGTTTTGCAAGGGTAAGTATTCACGTGAATGTGGATGATATGACTAGACAGTGTGTGAAATAATATCAAGCTGTTGAGCAGCACATGCAGAATTGCAAACATGACTTGGCTGAGCAATGGCGTCTGTTGGTGCATGTGGTTTGTTGAAGGGGTTTGATATGACTACAGTTGGTGCTACAGTAGCGGGCTAGTGATGTGTACTGCAAAAGAGGTTGCGTGTTTTATTCATGTGAAGATTATTCAGCATTCCTGTGTTCGCCTCTTACTAAGATGGACCATCCCCTGAATCAGCAGGACCAACCGGATACCCATGCTCGGACCTTGCATACCTATGAACTCCCTTTGGAGACAACGGAAGCGGTTCACAACTTTCCTTCTATAGAAATCCTTCCCAATACGAGTGTTGAGAGTTTGGGTGATCACATCCCACACCGGGTCACGAGGAACACCTTGCACAAAATTACCAAGCAAGAATTCCCCAAACACAATATCACATAGCTCATCAACACAATAATCATCCCACGTTCTCAAATCCCCAGCCATCTTACACCAATCCAAGACCATGTAAGCAACACTTTTAAATAACAAAATCGAAGGTTATGTATGTAATTCCAATGTAGGTGACAAGTATATGGGATCCTATTTGACTATGTGCAAATCATGCCTTGTACCCCCAAATTCCAGTAAGTGCAGAGGAAGAACCAAAAAAAACAACAAAAACATAGCATCCGAAAAAAAAAAAAAACACAGGGAGCCCATTTCAGTGGCAATATTTAGTATAATGGAACTCTCACCAACAACCACAAACAATTATCCCAAAAGAACACAACCATTATCAAACACTGTATACAAAACCACAAAACTCAAAAAATGGTAAAATGCAAAAAATTTGAAGTAACTAGCATCCCACGGATCTAAGTAGTAAGGGGAAATAATGTTGTTAAACATGTGCAAATTATTTTGTTAAACATGTGCACATAATTTTGTTAAACTAGCATCCCATGGACTATATAAAATTATTTTTATACAAGAAATAAGGGAGTTCTAAACCCCATTCCCGCAATACCCACGAATTCGACCAATCATTCACAGCACAGAACATTGAAAATGGAAAACAAAATAAACAAAAGATAAAGGAAACTGAGAAGAGGGAGTTCTAAAACCCATTCCAACAATACCCATGGATCTAGACAAACATTCATAGCACAGAACATTGAAAATGGAAAACAAAATAAACAAAAGATAAAGGAAACCAAGAAGAGAAGCTAAAGGGGGAAGGATCGTGGGTACCTCTTGACAAAAGAGGGTCGGTCTTGAGGTTCTAGATCAGCATTGAAGCGGACTGGTGCGGCAGAGCTGATGGAGCGGTGAGTTGATGATGTTCAGAGGCCAGCGCTGGAGCTTCAAAGGTTGAGAAGGACTTCAGAGCTTGGTCTACAATTAGGACGTGCCATGGGTACGAGAGAGGAGAAGAGAAGCTTTGGTTGAGAGGTAGCTTCCTTTAGTGCTCTGATGAGAGAGTGAAGAGGTTTGGTTGGACCAAGTTGGCATGTGACCGTTGGGAGGAGTGTGGGAACTGAGCTTTTAATAGGACAAGACTCTGCCATGGGGCCCACTGCCAGGTATTTACAACTTTGCCACCAAAACTCAGTTTTGGTGTTTTGATAACAAGTTTTTGCCTTCACTCAATTTTCTAATTCTTAACTCAAAAAACTAAGAAATGAGTTAAGGAAATCTTGCCAAACAGAGTTTGCTTGCATGAGGCTCACCAGTTTTGAGTAATGAGTTATCAAAACTGAGATATGAGTGATGAAACCAGGAGTGTCAAACACCACCTAAGTAACTGAGTTTTCTTAAAAAAAACAAATCACGTAAAGTCAAAGATGAATTTCCTAAAGCTTTACGCAAATTTTTTCACAATGAAAAAAAGATTTAGATCAATTGTGCAAAAATTAATGTTGCCAATTGTCGGTTTGGGGAGGGGATTTCACAATCGAGGTCACCGCCTTAGAGTCGCGAATTGGGTTCACTAGTTGAGAACCTTGAGGTTGCCGCTATTGGGTTTGTACGTTGGGATTGCTTAGTTGTGGAATAAGGTTAGTGTTTTTAAGGGGTAGTTTCCTTAAATTTTTTTTTTCCATGTGTGCCAATAAATTTGTGCCACATGTCCAATTTTTTAAAATTAAAATAGTTGAGTCAAAGTCATATTCCATGTCAAATCTTCGTTAGGCCAAGTAGGATGTAAACTAACAGACATAGACGGAAGGATGAAAAGTAGAATGTTTTGTAAAGTTTAGGGACGAAAAACAAACTTTTAAAAGTTTAGGGACTAAAAACGAACTTTTGTGAAAGTTTAGGAATGAAAATGATATTTTACCATAAATGAATTGAGTAGTTCATTTACATTTTGTATTTTGACCTCAAACTTGCCTAAACCAGATATATGTTCAGTATCCCTAAAAATTGTTCTCAATATCGATCTCCAGTCACTTTGGCTTCATAAAAACAATTTTTTGTTTCGCAGTGATCCACTGCAAGATAATTTATACAATTTGTGCAAAAGTATTGTTGAACTTTGTGTTATTACTAATACTTCTCCATCTCTTGATTCTCGGTGATAAATATGAAGGGTATAAAAACACTTGAAAGGTGATTGAAATTCAATCTCTTCTATATGATACAACAATATTCCCTTCTTTGTGATATCACGTTCTTAAAATGAGTAGAAATTATTTTATGTGGCGGAGAAATACAAATGTTTTGTATTGTTGGAGGTATTTAAGCCCAATAGCCAAGAAACAAGCCCAATCCTATTTGGTGGTATGCAAGCAAAGTACTCTACTTGTACTACAAATCAATTAACTGTAGTTATAAATCAATAACTGTATTTAATGTATGGTTAGTCTATGATTTAGCATCCTATAGATGTAGATCGTCAAGACCAAACCATGTAACTTTTCTATGTTCTTTTTTATGCTACCGTTTCATTACAATTTTTTTCTTATCTCCTACAATTTATTTAACACAGAATCAGACTTAAACATCTTGGCACCCAAAAAATTAAATTAAATTTTCATTTTCTTCCTCTTGCGCCAAACTTTCATCAGCTGCAGCCATCGAATTCAACTTCTCTTTTTGACTTGAAGAACCCACCACGCCAATAGTTCCACGCAAAGACACTGTCTGATATTAGGATCCAATATTCATATAGTTGGGCATTTGACAACTATTGGTCTCTTTTCCACTGCCACGATTCAGATATCATCTTGATTTCTAGTCCAAAGAAAAGAAATGAAAGAAAGATCAGAGTGTGAGGGTAAAATGGAAGAAGTGTTTCAATAGTATTAATGTAATTAAGTATACTGGGTTTTTCCTAAGTACCACTAAAAAGAGAAACAAATAGGTTTTATTTATTTATTTATTTTTTATTTGGCTAAAGCTGGATTAGTTAAATATAATTTTACCATGGAGTCAATTTAAAACTAGTAGATTGGTCTGTCTTCAAACTTCTTTCATACTTTCGAAGACTTGTTGACAGGTCTTCTGAAATTTAAAAGAAATTTGTCAGCCGTGATAGAGAGAGTGTTTGAGTAGCAACATCTTGCACGCCCCTTCACATTTGACTTGGAATATTTTTGGTATTCTTGGGAAATTTTTCTCGTAATTCCTACAAAGAAGTTAGTTAAACAAGAATAAATTGAACTCAACTGTATGAAAGTGCCCTTATTTATACCATAATTATATTTTGGATAATAATTATCACACACTCTTTATTATACATTCATTGCCATACATGAATTGAAATCATGAAATCATATTTTTAAAATATGATTTCGTAATTAACTAAAACTTATTATAATTTATTCCCCTCAAAAAAAAAAAAAAAACTTATTATAATTTATAAATATTATAAGTAAACATGTTATTAAAAAAATATATAAAAAGTAAAAAATTTTTTGAGAGAGTTTCAATCTATAGTGTTCGCTCCCGATGATAGCTCTTTATCATTAGACCAAGATACTAATCAGTTTTTGGTGTAAGTAGGGATTGAACCCCAGATCTCTTATACAACTATCAGAGACTTTATCAATTAAGCTAATTAGAACCCACTTAAAAAGTATTTATTTGAGAAAAGATGTTATTATTATTATGTATATGTACTAAGGCTTTTTATTTTATTTTACGTGGTCTTTTATTAATTTTTGTTTGAATTTGATTAGAATGTTTTGTTTATATATATATGCTCAAATAAATTGTAACTAATAAGTGAAAATAAATGAGTAAATTATTTCAACAAAAAAGTGTATAAAAAAAAGTTTACACACCAATATTTAATAATAAAAATGGCATTATATTTGCTATATGACAATATATATATATATATATATATATACACACGAGAAAATCAATTGTAACCTTATCTATGGAAAACATCAACAATTATAGAACTTCATCAGCATTAAGATAAATGATGTTGAAAGCTTTTTACCTTTTCTTTTATCACTAATTA
Organism: Quercus gilva; assembly: GCA_023621385.1. Classification (NCBI taxonomy): domain Eukaryota; kingdom Viridiplantae; phylum Streptophyta; class Magnoliopsida; order Fagales; family Fagaceae; genus Quercus; species Quercus gilva. Next base: position 55,123,493 of record CM042483.1, read on the forward strand.
AAAATGAAGTTTCGAAATAGAACTCCATCAACGTCAAGAGAAGGGAAAGTCATGGATTCCATGTCTCTCTCTCTCTTGGCTTCAAAAATTTGTTGAATTTCTTGGTGACTTTTTATCTATGAAGAACATCAACAACAATTTTAAAATAAAGTATTTTCTATCTATTTTATTTATCAAAGAAAATATAAAATAATTTCAAAAATGAAAAGAAATTATTCAAAAAATTATGTAAAGATAAATAATAGGGACTAATGCAAATCATAGTTTAATTATACAAATTAAGCATAATAATAAGGAGATAACGCTCATATAAATATATAACAAGTATACATTTTAAGGCGTTATCTGATAATTGGATATCTTTATAAAAAATTATATATTTCAAATTAAAATATAATATCTTTTAATGTTTTGGTTTTATTTTACTTACGCACTAGTGTTATGCCTGTGCAATGCACGGCTTAATAAAAAAGTACATGTAAATTAAACAATTTATTACAATAATATAATTAAATTACTTATCTAAAAAAATTAAATTAAAAACTTTGAACTTATAAAGGAGATTTTAACTCTTTGAACAAAAATAAAAATGTAATAAGGCACATATAAACATAACACAAATACAAACCAGCTGAAATAAAAAGATGAAACCCTTTTGGGAGAGAATACAAAATTTGATAATTCTTAAATAATAAATAGATAAAGTGTAAATATTTATAGAGGTTTATATAATGGATTTCATGGATTTAAAATTGCCTTTATGACTCAAAAGAAAAACCTTGAAATAAAAAAAATAAAACAAAACACAAAAACGAAGAAGTGAAATACATACTCGCAATAGAATGGATGGTAGGCTTGATAAAGCATTCTATTATGGATTTCACAAACATCAAATTGCCTAAGTAATATGAAAAAACAAAACAAAACAAAAAGAGAGTTAGATTTATAACCAACATAGAAATTATGAGAGAAGGAGAACTACTGATAATGGGGGAGAGATTTGATTAGAATAATAAGTATCGTTTCTACTTTCTATCATTAAAAAAATAATAATAATAAAAGAAAAAAGAAAGAAGAAGCCTTAAAAAGAAGAAGCAGCAGCTGTGGTAGAAATTACACTGAAAAAACTCTTTATATATATATATATATTATAAATTCTAACTCAATTAGGATTCAAAAGTTTTCATCTAATAGATAATCTCAAAAAATAATAATAATCATAATAATTTCATCTAATAGATAATCTCAAAACATAATAATAATCATAATAATTTTTCAATTCACATAAATGACACCCATAATCCTAATTTAATAATTTCAGAGGGTCCTAGCTGTGAATGTTTCTCTCTAATTGGTCTATCTCTATAGGAAAAAGACTTGAATTATTAGAAATACAAAAAATCGGATAACGAATTTATGTTTTTTTTTAATAAATAAATAAATGACTTTCTGGGGTTACCAAGTAGACTTGGATGTATATGCATATTCCAATGTGTATGTAACTCATATTCACGTAAAAAGGAGAAGAAAAAAAAAGTAACCTTGTGTGAAGAGGAAAAAATCACAATGAAGATTGGTTTATCTCAATAGTCAAATAGATATAACTCTCCAACTCATGCACATGTCTAACTCTTCCTAACTATGCATGTTGGTTTTCTTTTAAATAATAATAATAATAATAATAATAATAATAATAATAATAATAATAATAAAATTATAATCCAAAGAAAAAAAAAAAAAAAAACCGTGTATGACTATGAAGAGGAAAAAAAATAGTAAAACATAAATTAATAATAAAAGGATTAGAGTTAGGAGGGTAATCAAATTATGATTTTTATCAACTTAGAATTTATAGGAGAAGAAGATAAGACCAAAAAAAATTATATCTATTATATAAAATCTAAATTTGTTTTTGTAATTTGGTAAAATCACTTGGCGCAACGCCGCAACCATAACTTCTAAGCCAAACTTTTATTATATAGTATATAATTTCAGAAACTTACCAAATGTGATAAGAATGATTTTTTTTTTTTTTTTGATACAAGGAATGACTTTTAATGTAGCATAATGTCATGGGTTAATAGCTGTAATTTTAATACATTGATTTCATATGCAGCTATATGCTTATTAGTTTATTAGATGACCGTTGATATAAAATGTCATCATAATTATTTGATTTTAATACATAAACATTTAGTGGCTAAACGTATAGTAATATTTCCCTACCAAATACATTTTCCTTATAAACCGTTTCTGTTTTAAACGTTCTAGCAATTTTAATATGGAAATTATTGATATATATTATAAATGTTTGTTATTTGATTTAAGGAGAAGTGAGAAGTTAAAAAAGTGAGAAGTTATTTGTTATAAATGTTTGTTATTTTGCTACGAGTTAATGGTTATTAAAAATGTATTGAATTCTTTTGAATTCACTATTGCTACCTATAAAGCTATGTTAATGGGGGTAATTATTGGGTACTCTTGGAATACTATAAGTGCGTACTCTTTCTTCTCACATAACTGTGAGTCACACTAATTAAATTTATGATGGGACCTACAATTCATGTGAGAGGGGGGGGGGGGGGAGTACGCATTTATAGTACTCCCGGAGTATTTAATAATTTTCTGTTAATGGGTATACTCTTCTTAACTACTATAAATATATATTAGTGGTTGTCAACCCTATAGGTCCAGCCCAAGGCAATGACATGGTCCACGCTCAACCCCACCATCTAGAAACATACATGAATTGACGGTAAATTGCTTCTTGTTATGAGAATACTTTAAAGTATCATCGAGGTAACATCTTTTCACTTTCTCTAATTTTATGGAAATTCTAATTTATATGATATGTTATTATTTATATAAGTAATTTGAAGATGATTTATTAATCAATTATTGTTCTTAGGAACAACAATTTGAGATGATACAATGTTTACATGAGATATGATGTGATTATATATATTCTTGTTATATATATAAATTTGATAAATTGAAGAACTTACTACGTTTATATATCTTGTCAATGAATAAAATCTTTCTAGATTTTTCTAGATTTGATTACAAGTGATTGCAACCAAAGACGCATAAACACCGATTGGACAAAGTTGAATCATTCACAAACCCAAGTTTAGCAAATCTAAGGGTGGCAATTTTTATCCATATCCATGAACCCGCCCATTACCCACCTTAATTGGATAAGTCTTAACCCAACCCATTTGAGTATTTGGGTTAAAAGGATAAAGACCCATTTAGTTATTTAATTAGATGGGTCTAAATGGATAAATCCACTAATACCCATTAAACCCATCTAAAATTTAAAATTAAATAAACCCACTAATATCCACTAAAACCTTCTAGAATCTAAAATTAATTTCTAAGCCCTAACATTCTACCCTCAGTCTTAATCTCCTTAAGATATTCTTAGTAACCAAACACTTTCCCCAACACTTTAACAGAAAAGAAATCCCAAACCCCGTGTAAAAGTTGTTGTTATTGTTACAAAGAGTAGAGCTTCGTTTTTTTTGGTAAATAGGAAAAGCTAGCTTCGGATCGTGAATCGAGGATGAGAAGCTAAACGAAAGAGATTTATACTTCTTACTAGAAATATAAATCTCTTTCGTTTTTGGCAGCTGTAGATGAAGAAGTCACGGTCTGGGCCGAGCTCGCCAGAGAACATTCTGCACATGGTTTCTGGCTCCATCACTGTGAAGGTGGCTGAGGCTTCGATTGACATGTTCACTCTGCCATGCTTGCCGAACTCGTGGCGCGCCGCCGCTAGAGACGCCGCGGGGTCGTCGTGCGTAGAGGATGGGAATAGCAATTATTTCTTTGTGGTCATGAAGTTGTTGCTGTCGTCGAAATCATCGGACCCAGTTCGTTTTTTCTTGTCAGAGATAACAAAGTTACTGTGGGATTTGGTGTCAGCCATGATGCCCAAGGAGGGAAAAGCTAGCTTTTTTTTTTGGTCCTTTTCCTATGTTTGGGAGTTGAGAAAATGGAGGAAAATGAAAGAGATTTATACTTCTTTGATAGGCCACAAACTGAATGACCCCTTGTGATTAAACTAATTAATTAATTAGCCAAGTTATTAATTAATCAATTTATCATGCAAACACGTGGAAGCTCAAAAAAATCACCAATAAACTAATTAAGCAACGGAAATTAAATAACACGGTGATTTGTTTACGAATGGGGAAAACCCTAACGGCAAAAACCCCATCGGGTGATTTTCAGGTCACCACTCCCGAAACTCCACTATTATCAAATCAAGCGGTTACAAGTAAAGGAATCCCAAGTACCTTACCAACCTACAGTTGAACCCTTACCCCTAATACCCAATTGGACTTGATCTGTAGTGACAGTTCCCACCTTTGATACACGACTTCCAAGTACGTGACTAACCAATGCGCGGATCTCAGTATGCGACTTCAAACACCAACTTAGAAGGAGAGGAGCAGATCTGGATGGAGCTGAATGGGAGGGAGGAGTTGAATCCGTCTGTCTCGACCTAAACTGAGCCTCACTAAGTTTTACGGTAGCAGCATCTATGGCACAGATGTGTGTGAAGTGGTCGGACACAGGAAACCCACTTATGGTTCAAAATCTTGTTTGTGCACAAGACTGGCTTCAAGCCTTGGTTCCAATTTCTTTTCGCAAATCAAAAGATGAGGTAGAGGCCTTGGAAGATGAATTTCATGATTTAGGTAATATGTTAATTTCCAAATTTTTTGTCTATTAAGTGCTATTAAATGTGTCTTATGCAAATGAAATTTAATCTAATAGCCTTCATTTCTTTCTTTTTTCTAGTTATACGTCAAGCAACAGCAGGTGGTGGAAGTTCAAGCACAAGCAAAGGTATCTCAATTAGCATTGATGACTAGTCACAAACTGGGTAAGTTTTTGCCCTTACTGTTATTTCTATTGAGTTTGGTTCTACTTTCTCTATTGTTTTTAGTTATTAATATTCTGTATTTTTTGGTCTTGTCCTTATATTTTTTATTGATAAATATCTTTTTGCCCACTTTCTTGTAGGAGGAATGACACGCATTTTGTATAGGAGGCAGATTTTTGGATGCAATTTGGAAGTTCTTTTGGACAGTGCTTTTCTAACTGATAATTTGTAAATCAACTCTTGCTTACAGGAAAGAAAACTTATTAAGTTTATAGGCTTTCTTTTTGTTGAGGGTCACTTTTTGGAATCCGAATAGAAAGAAGGAAGCCCAACCCAGCAACACGGGCAGCAGAGAAATGGCAAGCATAGAGTAAAACCATTAAGCCCAAGCGGCAGGAATAATGGATCATAGACCCGTAATATAAACAAAAGGCCTTGAGGAAGCAAATGGGCCTAAAAGGCTCAAAAAGAGAGAAATGGCACCCATGGGCAGTATATAGTATGGGCCACAGCAAGCCCAAAGCAATGTAAATAAAGAAAGTAAGGAGTTAATGGCAAGCCCATGAGCCTCAAGGATGAGAATAAGGAAATTGGGCCGGGGAAGCCTAATGAAGTTAGTAAAAGCCCATGGGAATGCAGAGTTAGTAAACGGGCTAAGGAAGTCCAAAGAAAGTAAATGGGCTGGAAAGGCCTAAGGGAAAACAAAAGGGACACTAGAGCCTATAAGAAAGAACACCAGTGGCTATGTTAAGCCACTGGGGGAAAGAATGGAACAGCAGGCCTGAAAGAGGCCTAGCAGGAGTAAGTCATCAGGGCAGGAATGACAAGTAATGTGGCAGGAAGTAAGGGTAATTAAGAAGTGGGCTGAAAGAAATACGAAATCCAGTACCAAGTAAAGCCTAGACCCTAAGGAAGCAGGAAATCAAAGCAACAACTCATAAAAAAGCCAGGAACGGACGACAGGCTGTGCAGGCAAAGTCTCCAATTAGCGGCGAACGCTTGAGCAGTAGGCAGACTTTAGACACATACGGACAAAAGGCACGTACAAGGCCCAGGCACCACCAGCCTATACCCAGCCAATACGGGACATAGTGAAGTCATGGGTCAGAGGTAAGAGGGCATGGTTTGGTGGTGGGGAGAGAGGAAAACCTGTTTTGGGGTTCTTGCTCAAGCTCTTTTGGGGGGTACGTTCTGTTGGGATGACATACTTCCCAAAAGAGGCAAGGCTGAGTTGGAACCACTAGGTGCATGCCATGAGGGATAGAGAGAGAGAGAGAAACAGCACAGCAGCAGGAAGAGGTACCACGGCAGACTAACAGACAGAATAGTTATCTTTTTCTGGTAATAGGGAGGGGCTCGCAAATGGAACAGTAATGGTCGGCAAGTACACCCAGACCAGAAAAAGGTGGTTAAGGGTAGAATAGTAAAATCCGATCGCGGCAGGCACTATAAGAGGAGGCCTTTGCCGTGTACAGGGGAAAACACTCTTCATACATACACAAGGAGGAAAAGGAAATACAACACCAAAATCACGGTGGTAAATAAAAAACTACTAAGGAAACACTAAGAGAAAAAAAGGAACAAAAGGAAAGGAAAGAAAGAAAAGATAAGGGAGAAAAAAAAAAAAAAAAAAAACGAGAGTTAGGCGGCATGCACCGATAGGTTTCTCCTCTCTCTCCCTCTCAAAATCCTTGCTCTCTGCCAAAAGCAGAAGGAATTCCTCTGGGCATTAACCATTCAGGTCTGTTTCTCTCAAAACGATCAGTTTCTACAGCAGGATTTACTTTGGAGATTGATTGTGTTGAGAAGAGGCGTTCTATCCTCTTTGGTTTTGCTCCTGCAGACTAAACTTAACTTCTTTATCTTTTGATTAACCCCTATTACCATTTTCTCGTCTTACTTTATTTGTAAAAGTTGTTAATATCACTGTAATTATGGATTATTTGGTCATTTTCTATTAAAAAGCTATCTGGTCATTCCAGAATACTTTGTTTTATTCATTGTATTTGCCTGCCACAAGCTCCTCTGAAACAGCTTTGCCTACCGCAGGCACGCTCCTGGCAGACAAGGCACAGTTTGTGCACAAACTGGCTAAAGTGAGTTCCAATTGAACCGGTCTCAACTCCCGCAACCCAGAGCACTTGGGCCTACTATCACAAAGGGGCAGCCCAGCCCAATACAACCAAAAAAAAAAAAAAAGGCCCCAACATTAAATTGGCAACTCCACTAGGGAGTTGAGAAACAGACAGGGACAGAAGCCCACGCAAACAAATGCCTCCGAAATCCAAGACAACACGAAATATGAGTGCTGTACCCTCACAAGCAGAGTCCAGGCCTACAATGCCCCACCAACCACAGCCTAACCAGGCGGAAGGTGCCAACGGAATGGGGGCTGACCCCCAACTGCAACCAAGAATTCCTACCGACAATGCCAACATTTTCATTGAAGTCTTGCAATCGCTACAACAGTTGCAGCAGCAAATGATGGAAGAAATTCGTCAGCTAAAAGCAGACAAAACAAAAAGAAAAAGGGAGCCAACATAACTCGGAGCATGTGGTAGACAAGGACGAGACACCAGTAAGAGGTGTCCCACACAATGCAGAACAACGTTTCATCACCATGGCCGAAGTAGCCGCCCTCTTAGAGCAGGAGAAGGCCAGGGCTCCTAAGGAGAGATTTTATGCATGAAGTCCTCCTTACCCACTAAGGGTACTCAGCAAGCCATACCCTAAGAGGTTTGAGCCAAGGGCATTCGCACAGTATGATGGCAGAAAAGGAAGTGTCGTTGAGCACTTAAGTAAATTCATTGATACTCTTGGTCCTTACACTACAAATGAAGACTTATGTCTCCTAGAGTTTTCTAAATCACTCTGCTACCGAGCATACACCTAGTACATCGGTCTAAAGCTAGGGTTGATTCCAACATGGGATGACATGGTGGACGTATTTTACACTAAGTATTTTCACGAGAAAGAAACAGTAACGCTTGCAACTCTGCAAGTGACAAAGCAGAGAAGTGGTGAGGACCTGATGGAATACATCAAAAGGTTCAGGGACATTGCACTACATTGCTATGACCATTGTGAGGAAAGAACATTAGTAGAAATGTGTATGACAAACATGATCAGGGAGAACAGGGCAGTCCTCAAAAATTTAGAAATTTCTCAATTCGCCCAGCTATTGTAGAAGGCCAGAAAGACTGCCTAGTTCGTGAAACCAAGTTCGGACAAAAGAAATGCACCGCAGGTTATGGCAATATCTACTGGCGATCGAAGAAGGATGACTGAGGGGAAGGAATACGATAGTCCCCCACCAATACCATGCACCCCAAAAGAATTAGACGTACTGCTAGACAAATGGATAGCAGATGGAGTTTTCAAACCTAATCAAGTTGCTAGAGAACCCACAGAAAAAGAGTGGAGGGACCTACGCTTCTGTCGTTTACACAACAACGTGCAACATCCTACCGCAGAATGTTGAGCGCTCTACAGGTTGGTGCACCGCAGGATCAAAGAGGGGACTCTAGAATTATCCCAACAAGAAGTTCAAAGAAACCCACTCCCAAATCACAAAGGGAAGGGCATAGCAGTAGTAGCAATTTGTGCAGATCCAGGGGAAGACGAAGAAGAGAATCTAGTCCTGCTTGTCGCAGCAATTACCACTTTACAGCAGAGCTCCAAATTCAAAAATTTGTTCGACCAGTTAGGGCTCATTGTAAATGAAAGAAAAGTAGCCACGGAGGCTTTGGTGAGCATCGCCTCTAGGGCAGGAGTAGAATGTTTATCGGCAGAAGTCCAAGATGACAGGGCTCTCTTACAGGAGTCAACCGAAATCACTTTTAGTGATGAGAATATGGAAGTGGGGTACCCAGACCACAGGAGACCCCTCTACCTGACAGCATCCATAAATCAAATCCCCATAAAAAAGGCCTTAGTAGATATAGATGCTTCTGTAAACCTCATCCCATTGAGCACTCTACAAGCTGCAGGGATTTCAGAAAGGAAGATTCAAGGGTGCCCAATGGAAGTTACAGGATTTGGCAGAAGGGGAGAATACATTGTAGGACACATCTAACTGTGGTTAAAAGTGGGACCCATAGCTTCTTTAGCTCGGTTCCACGTGGTGAAAACAGAGGTTTCATAACACGTGCTTTTAGGGTGACCATGGTTACACAAACATAGGCTAGTTCCATCCATATACCATCAATGTGTGAAGGGAAGGATGAATGGCAGAATGATATACATAGCAGCGAACCACTCACCATTCGAGCAGGTAGAGGCTCATTTAGTAGAAACCATGTTCTACGACCAATGGCATCCGTGGAAAGTTTAGTATCAAGACCACAAGGTACCTTCGTACCTAAATAGAGAGACATCCAGGATGATCCGGAGCCCGATCTAAGGGAGTTGCTAGTTCGAAAAAGGAAAAGGAAAGAAGCGCATGTCACAGGACTAGAGGATACACCTTACTGTGTCAAGATCTGAGGTCCTGACAGCAGGATTGTGTATAAATTAAGAAGGTGCGCGGGGCCCACAAGTAAAATGCAGGAGGGCCCCACTCAGGAATGGTAGCACGAGAGTTTGGCGTGTTGCGTGGTTCAAGAAAGTTCAAAGGAAGAAAGTAATAGAAGGGAGAATGAAGAAGTTGGGACAAAAAAGGAAGTACAGGTTGCGGCAGAAGAAGAAATGGAAGAAGTTGACTTAGGGTCTGTTTCACAAGGAGCAAGGCTTATATTAATTAGTGCAAGTCTGAAAAAAAAAAAAAGGAAAAATCGAAGTTGATACTACTGTTGAAAGAATTCAAAGACGTCTTCACATGGGAATGCAATGAAATTCCAGGGTTAGACCTTAAGCTAGTTGCACACACATTGAATGTGGACCCAGAGGCCAAGCTAATAGCCCAGCCTGCCAGGACATTCCACATGGAGATAGAAGGGCAAATAATCAAAGAAGTATAGAAATTGCTAGCCGCAGGATTCATCAAGCCTATCCAACACCCGTGCTGGCTATCCAACATTGTACCAGTAAAGAAGAAGAACGGCCAGATAAGATGTTGTGTAGATTTCAGAAACCTCAACAAGGCCTATCCGAAGGACGAGTTTCCCTTGCCAAACATGGATTTGTTGATAGATTCTATGGCAGGAAGTGCCATGTTTTCATTCATGGATGGGTTCAGCGGGTACAATCAAATCAGGATGGCGCCAAGGGATGTAGAGAAAACTACTTTCAGAACACCCATGGATAACTTCTACTACATTATAATGCCCTTCGGGTTGAAAAATACAAGTGCCACTTATCAGCGGGCGATGATAGCCATATTTCACGACATGATGCATCGTGAACTTGAGGACTATGTGGATGACATAGTAGTAAAATTAAGGAAGAGAGAAGAACGCTTCCAAGTATTGAGGAGGGTATTCGAGAGGTGCAAAGCTTTCAAACTAAGTATGAACCCTCTCAAATGCGCATTTGGAGTGTCCTTTGGGAAGTTCTTAGGCTTTTTAGTTCACAGCAGGGGAATAGATGTGGACCCGGCCAAAGCTACGGCTATTGCGACCATGAGACCTCCAGACATGGTAAAGGAGTTAAAAAGCTTCTTAGGGAAAGTTTCGTATATTCGGAGATTTATCCCTGGGTTAGCATCGATCCCTTCTGCTTTCACCAAGCTGCTTAGGAAAGGGCAGAACTTTGAATGAGGGGAAGCACAGCAGGAAGCCTTCAAGAGGCTACAGCAGATCATGATGAACCTCCCTACAGTGCAAGCCCCGATTCACAAAAAGCCACTGTTACTCTACTTGTCCACCAATTCGTATGCTATTGGTACGTTAATCACCCAAGAGGATGGGGGTGGCATTAAACAACCAGTGTAGTATATCAGCCGTGCCTTGAAAGACATAGGAACTCGTTACCCAAGGGCATAAAAGGGTGTGTTTCTTGGCTTACGAAGTATGGCTGATGACCAAATCCCATGCTATCAAAGCTTTGCTACAGCAATCGATCCTCTCTAGCAGGATATCCCAATGGTTGCTACAATTGTCACAATATGATTGAAGAATTGGGACACCCAGGGTGGTGAAGAGCCAGGTTATAGCAGATCTATTGGCATAATTCCTAGGAGAGGAAGAATTCCCACTAGATGATGAAGTTTCGGGGGAAGCGGCCATAGTAGAAGAGGCCAGAGAGCAATGGGTAATGAAATTTAATGGGCTTTCTACCACTCAATCTGGAGCGTTAAGGACATATTTTATGCAGTTGGCTAATCCTTTGACAAAACGCACTTTACTTGTAATTTGGTAGATCTAGGATGTGTTTAATACCTCAAGGAACATGTTGTTCAAGTCTAGTATTAAAGCCATGAAGATTGGACCAAGGCATTAAAGCTGGACAGATAGCTCGACACCTATGGACAGATAGCTCGACAGCTTCTCGACAGCTTCTCAACAGCTAGCTATCTATCGAGCTCTTAAGGTGTTTTCTTATCACAATCTCGACACCTTCTCGACAACTGGTGGATTGATAGAGAAAGCTTCTGTCTCCTCGACACTTTCTCGACACCTCCTCGACACCTGCTATCTATCGAGGTTTAATAAATCTTGACACCTCCCGATCGATCGAGGTATCTATCGAGGTTACGGGAATTTAGATTTCCAGATCTAATTTTTGGGCCAAGCTTATGTATTTGTGTAGGGTTTCTTTTCTTACAACCCTAGACTTATATAAGGCTTATTTTAGAGGCCGTCACATAAGAGAATAAAAGAATACAAGAAGAACATAAGCAAAAGGTGACCGATGCCTTATTCTCTCTGAGAGAAGCTACTGTTTTTTTTGCACCTTAGGGTTTTGTAACCAAGTGCTTCTTGATCTTCATTCTTGATGAAGTGAAGAACTTTGCAGCTAACATTCTTCTTCTAGTTGGTGATTAAGTTGCGTATTGGGATCCGCGCGATTGGTTAGTCACGTACTGGGATTTGTGCAACAAAAAGGGTAGCGTTCATATATTGAAGAGTTCAGAGGTTTTGAAGTGGTAGAAGGTTTTTGCTGTGAGTTCATTTATGGGGATTGTAGAGTCTAGGGACAAAGGTTTTGCACTAGATCTGAAACTTCTCTTTACTATAGTGGATTGTTTTTTGGGAAGGTTTCCCCCTAGATTTTTTACTGTGAAACTGGTTGGTTTCATTAGTTTTCCTGGATCATCATAGCTTGTCTCATTTATTTTTCCGCTGCATGATTATTGACATGATATTGATGTTTGTTTGTTTTAACAAGTTTTATTGATAATAAATCTAATTAATAACTTGGATTTAAAACTTGTTAATTCTATCAACTAGGGTCTAAATTTCCCAACAAGTGGTATCAGAGCGGGTTCACTCTGATTGGATTAATTTCTTGAGTGTGATCCATTGACCCCTGTTGTCATGGATAGAGGACAATCTTTATTTATACCTCATTTATTTGATGGAACTAATTATGCGTACTGAAAAGTTCGTATGAAAGTTTTTTTGCAGGCTCTAGGTGAACAGGTATGGCAAGCTGTTGAAGTTGGTTGGATTAAGCCAAAGGAAGCGTCGGTGGATTGGGATGATGCAACAATCATAGTGGCAAATTTCAACAGTAGAGCCTTGAATGCTTTGTTCTGTGGGGTGACCAATGAGGAATTCAAGAAAATATCATCCACAGAAGTTGCCAAGGAAGCATGGACTATTCTTGAGACCACCTATGAAGGTACCAAGGCAGTAAAGACTGTGAAGCTTCAACAACTAACTAGCAGTTTTGAAGAAATAAGGATGGAGGAGGATGAGACCTTTGATGAGTTCTATGCTAAACTCAAGGATATTGTGAATTTTGCTTTCAACCTTGGAGAATATATTGCAGAATTCAAAATTTTTAGGAAAATCCTTAGGTCTTTACCTGAAAGATTCCATGCCAAGATCATTACCTGAAAGCTCGAAAATGTGTTGAAAAACACAAGAGCTGTTTAGACCCCCAAATAAAAATTACGGCTCGATAGATTTTACACAACTTTAATACAAAGTGCGGAATAGTGTAAAAGCGAGCGGATGAACAAGTAAGCTACTCTAATCCATAAACTAAGCAACACAGCAGTATAATGGAATTAAACAAGAGTAGGGAAGAAGGATGCAAACACAGAAAACACCGAGACGTGTTCTCGAAGAGGAAACCGAAGAACTCGGCGAAAAACCTCTCCGCCGCCCTCCAAGCGGAAATCGATCCACTAGACAATCAGTTGGGATACATGGGTTAGCAAGAGACCCTCCAAGCCTAGTCTACCCGATGTACCTAAGCCCTCCAAGCTCCTACTCCAACAAGGCTTCTCGGAACCGTGTCTTGTCTAGCTCTCCGGATCCCGCAACAAGCTCCATGTTGCATTTGCCATCCTTGGCTTCTTCCAATGCTTCCCAATAGCTCCAAAACACTCTCTACACTCTGAATGTGTGTGGGTTGTGTTTGGGTATAAATCTCCTCTCAAGGTATGATAATAGGAGAGGGATGGAGAAGAGGCTATAATGATTTCTCACTAAGGAGGAGTAGCTCTCTCTCAAAAGATGGGTGGGTGAGTTGTAGAAAACCTATCTAGGGTTTTTCTCTCTGAATGGCCACACAAACATATGTGGGTAATGAGGGTATATATATAGAGAGGGTGAAGGGTAAGAAGGTCACTCATTAAAATGCTCCAGGCAGAAAGTTTCGCGACTGTCTCGCGGGAAGGCCTTACCAGCGAGACACTCGCGAAAATGACAGCCTGGCATGACTCTTCAGCTTCCAGCACGTGCAGGGCACATGCACCATTTCGCGGGATGCTTAGTAGCGAGATACCCGCGAAAACTCTTCAGTCTTCAATTTCTTGAGTCGTCACACTCTTTCTCTCTCACACAACCCTTACAACAAATCCCACAATAAATAAAGGGTATAAAGGATTGAAAATAATTACAATCAAATTTGGCACGGAATAAAAGCCAACAAAAACATAGTTTTAAATTACAACTTTACAATCTCCCCCTTTGGCTATTCCGTGACAAAACCCTAAAACAGACTCTAGACTTAACCGTGAGTTTGGGAACAAAGGCAAAACTCACTCACACCTAATTCTAGATTCTGATAAGCTCTTGAAACATATGAACAAGTAACTCCTGAAACACAACAACACAACAACATCATTGTATGCAGAAAACTTGAAAAGCATATGGAGCAATAATAACATGATCGAGCAAAACGAAATAGAAACACTAGATCATGGCACGATCAACCAAGTAATCACTTATACAAAAGCAATTACTATGCTCATTCACACATGGAATGAACATCCGGATATGCAAGATGATAAGCTCAATTAAAGAGAGTCACTTGCAATTCCAACACTCAACCAATGCGAAATACACGAAGTATTTGCATCTAGGAACAATCCTACTAGGGCACAAGAGTGTTCATCACTCAACCAATGCATAGAACGTGTATGCATCTAGGAACAATCCTACATGGGCACAAGAGTGATGTACTTGAAGTAAAAATGCATGACATTGAACAACAAGCAAACATGCATGAAGGTTGCATAGGCAAGGTATTGCAAATGCATGGCACAAACCACAAAGACCTACAAATTATGCATGAAACAAACCCTTAAAGCTTACATAAGCAACATGGGTACATAACTATAAAGTACTTCCCTATCATATCACTCCCCCTATCATGAATCATAGGAGCTGTGATGAACTTGGAACATATATACTTGTAACCTGAAACACTTGCACAAAACACATTAGACCCTCAAGGTAAAGCAAGTAATAAACGGACAAGTATAATGTAACAAGTAAAATGCGATCAAGAAAACAAGATGTGAAACATGTGAGCAACTTGATCAAACACCAAAACAGTCATGGAAATGACTGCAATGATCATATAGCAAAGCAAATGATCATCCGAACATGCAACCAATAAAGCACAATAGCAAAAGGTTAAAAGCATGTCTAACACATAAACACGAAGCAATGAGAGCAACAAAGCATATCAAAGCATCATAAAGCAACGAGAAAACAAGCATAAAGTAAATCAAGGTTTTCTCAAAAAGAATGTCTTCTCCCCCTTGGTATATGCATCTCCCCTATGGCTTTCTCCCCCTACGAGTGTGCACATGAGTCATATAAAAATGACGATACTCTCCCCCTTTTTGTCACGAATAGACAAATTAAGCAAGAGGAAAGAGGGAAAGAAAAGAAGATATGAAGATGATGCATGAGGAGTGCAAGATGAATGAGAAACTGAAGCTCAAACATAATACAAACATTAAAAAATGCTACAAAGCATAAAGAACATGACATGCTAAGGATGATGGAACATGATATGGACCTAGGCATGACATGGACACAAGAACATGTTATATGTGTTAAAAGGTCTAAAAAGACTTAACTAGCATGAGTGAATGCAAAAACATGTCAAGTGTTAGAGTGTGTGCAGCAAATTGCATCTAGTGTGCATGTGTGATGCATGACTAATGCATGAGTAAGGCACTCAAGGGGCAAAGTGTACAAAACACACCACCAATGATCAAAACATGATAAACATGAATAATCATGGTGATTCCCAAAGTTTGGAACTCATCGGAGTCCAAAACAGCGAGAAAATGCCATTTGGACATTTTATCAAACACTTAGAGTGCACACATTACACATGTATAATAAACAATGCAAGAACATATGAAAATCTTGCCTAAATACATGTTATTTTTGCCTCAAAGGGCCAACAACCAAACCAAATCATCATTTAAAACAAAGCCCAATCAAAAAGATTGACAAGAATTAAGTTTTCCAACTCCCATTTGAGAAAAATCCCAACTATGAACATAGAACTCCCAAAAACGTAATCTAAGGCACAAAATCAATGAAAAGAGTTAAAGATTACCTTAGAGATGTTTATGGAATGTAAAACACTTGAAATTAGTTGGGTTTAGATGTTGAAACCTTAAAACAGGGGTTTGGGAGAAGATGGGAGAAGTTTAAAACAAAAGACCCACGAAAAGCCCTTTAAAAAGCTGATCTGGAAATTTTCGCGGGAAGCTGACTCGCGAAAGAACTCGCGAAATTTTCGCGGGTAAGCCTTACTCGCGAGCTACTCGCGAGACACTCGCGAAACTCTCTGTCCAAAGCTGAAAAAGCTTTAAAATTGGACCATTTAACTCCCAGTTGAGCCTATACATGAAATAGGTCACAAAAACACCCAGAAAACATGTTTTTCACACAAAAACACTTTAAAAACTTTGAATAACATGAGTGATACAAAACACTTCCAAAAGCAAGCAAAAAGAACAAAAATCTTTTTGGTTTGAACCACATAAGGTTGAGCACACATACATCACATTTGAACATGTACAATCACACAAATGAAATAGACATTCATTGAACAAAATTCTTGTGTGTTGTGTGTGAGGATCAAGTGTGGAATAGTCCTTAGACTAGAGTGAAGCTTCAATGATCAATTCAATCGAGTCATACACAACTAATACGAAATCAAGTGGACAATCTCTATTATAGAAATGAGTATATATGACCTCCCACACATTGAGTACATGACTTAGAAGCTTTTCATTTGGCTTCTACATAAAGCATAACAATTGGTCCATTTTATTTTGTATGGACAAAACATCTCATTTTGAGATAGGTGCTTGAAATTTATGATATTTCAACATTGATGATTAGCCTTTGGCTTTTTGAGCACCATAAAATTTACATTAAAAGAGTCGCTTTCCCTTTTTCCTAGTCAAATACTAGTATGTGCGACAGGCTTTTGCAGCTCAATATCTCTTTTCATTTTGAGATTTACATTCAGTGAGCTCTTTTTGCAAAAACATAAAAATAAAGTGGGAAGAGATATAGACACAAGTCTATGCAGGTATCAAGACCAACAAGACTATTGACCAATCATTCATGACAAGCTTGAAGATCTATTTACAACAGTCACACATAGTTTTCAAGATTTCTTCCACATAGAAATGGGTGCATACATAACAAGCTAAGCTTGTAAATGCACTACGCCATTAGTACGAAGGTACTAGGCCAAACTCACATGAGATATGTGCTCAAACATATATGATCAAACTTTTTGAATTTTTCACTTTTTATGTGGTTTTGGATTTTTACACACACAAAACAAAGACATAAAAGTAAGATCAAAACAAAAGCAATGCATATAAATAAATGCACAAATGCACAAATGCATGAAGATGTGACATTTAATGCATGAAGGGTCCTACAAAGATCGAAAAAATTAGATCAAGGACCAAAAGAGCAAAATCTCAACCATAGGAACCCTTCCTCATCCAAACGGAATGATTGTTTGGAATGAGTGTCTCAAGAGAGGTGAGACGAGGGTTGGGAGAATGAGAACCGGAGATGCACATAGTCAAGGAGTTAAGAGCATTAAACACTTTCTTTAACAACATGCTATTTTCACTCAAATCCGGTTTATCATGCAAAGCACAACTTCCAAGAAGTTCAAGTTTCTCTTTTCTTTTAATTCTTTTAAGAGCATGAAACTTAGAGCAATGAGGTCTTAGATGACCAAGGGCACCACAATGGTGACAAACAATGTGTTTAGGTCCATTAGGTTTTTTGGGAATGGATCTAGCAACTTGGGTTTGTTCTCTCTTCAACTTAGAACATTGAGGCCTTATGTGACCAATCACACCGCAATGGTGGCAAGTTGGAACAAACTTGGATCCACTCAATCCCTTAGGATTGGACCTAAACAGAGGCTTTGACTTAATAGCCTTTCTCTCCACTTTTTGATTTCTTTTATGTGGAGGAATGTACACCGATTTGTCCTTTGGGTTAGAACACACACTAGGCACAATATCGGGTACCACAACATGATTGCAACATATATTTTCATCATTTTCAACAATAGGTTCAGCAATCAAACACTTGGCATGCATCTTAAGAGATTCATTTTCAGATTTAAGATCATCAACAAGTTTGTTAGACAAAACAAGTTTAGCATCCAAGTCCATATTCAAACATTCAAACTCTTTCAGCTTTTCAAGAGAAATTTCAGCAAGTTTTTTATATTTCTCAACCAATTTGTTGGATTCATTGAGCTTAGCAATCAAATCATCCTTTTCACAAAATAACTTGCTCAAATCCTTTTGAAATTTCTTAGCATTTTTCTTTAAGAGTTTGGTGTTAGGAATATCAACAACACCCAAAGATTCATGTAACATAGCATCACAATTATGAGGATTATCACTCATAGAGGCATTTTCACAAACACATGGCATGTTACATTTATCACCAACCAAATCATACAAAGAGGCATACATAGCACAATCCATGGCAAATAGACACAAGGGGTCAAGGATCACACTTAGGTATTGAAACCAAAACAAGTGTACCCGCTCTGATACCAATTGAAAGCTCGAAAATGTGTTGAAAAACACAAGAGCTGTTTAGACCCCCAAATAAAAATTACGGCTCGATAGATTTTACACAACTTTAATACAAAGTGCGGAATAGTGTAAAAGCGAGCGGATGAACAAGTAAGCTACTCTAATCCATAAACTAAGCAACACAGCAGTATAATGGAATTAAACAAGAGTAGGGAAGAAGGATGCAAACACAGAAAACACCGAGACGTGTTCTCGAAGAGGAAACCGAAGAACTCGGCGAAAAACCTCTCCGCCGCCCTCCAAGCGGAAATCGATCCACTAGACAATCAGTTGGGATACATGGGTTAGCAAGAGACCCTCCAAGCCTAGTCTACCCGATGTACCTAAGCCCTCCAAGCTCCTACTCCAACAAGGCTTCTCGGAACCGTGTCTTGTCTAGCTCTCCGGATCCCGCAACAAGCTCCATGTTGCATTTGCCATCCTTGGCTTCTTCCAATGCTTCCCAATAGCTCCAAACACTCTCTACACTCTGAATGTGTGTGGGTTGTGTTTGGGTATAAATCTCCTCTCAAGGTATGATAATAGGAGAGGGATGGAGAAGAGGCTATAATGATTTCTCACTAAGGAGGAGTAGCTCTCTCTCAAAAGATGGGTGGGTGAGTTGTAGAAAACCTATCTAGGGTTTTTCTCTCTGAATGGCCACACAAACATATGTGGGTAATGAGGGTATATATATAGAGAGGGTGAAGGGTAAGAAGGTCACTCATTAAAATGCTCCAGGCAGAAAGTTTCGCGACTGTCTCGCGGGAAGGCCTTACCAGCGAGACACTCGCGAAAATGACAGCCTGGCATGACTCTTCAGCTTCCAGCACGTGCAGGGCACATGCACCATTTCGCGGGATGCTTAGTAGCGAGATACCCGCAAAAACTCTTCAGTCTTCAATTTCTTGAGTCGTCACACTCTTTCTCTCTCACACAACCCTTACAACAAATCCCACAATAAATAAAGGGTATAAACGATTGAAAATAATTACAATCAAATTTGGCACGGAATAAAAGCCAACAAAAACATAGTTGTAAATTACAACTTTACACTACCATTGAAGAAGCAAAGGACATTGATCAAATTCCTTTGACTAAGCTTGTAGGGAACCTTCAAACCTATGAGATGGGATTAGGCTCAATGGGAAAAGGTGGAAAGGGTAACAACTTGGCTCTTAAGGGTATAGAGGAAGAGATTAAGGACTCTGAAGATGAAGATGAAAGTGAAGATGAGGATGAGGATCTAACCTTCATAAATAATGAGATTATCAAGCTTCTTCAGTTTAGGAAAAAGGATAAGAGCAAACCTCCTAGGAAACCTAAATCTTCAAGGAAGTGCAAGAATGAGAAACCCCTCATCCAATGCCATGAGGGCAAAGGTTTTGGCCATATGAGGATAGAGTCTCCAAACTACCTCATGAAGCGAAAGACCGAAAAGCCAAAAGAGAAATGGTTGATTGCTACTTGGAGTGATACTGAGAATGACTCTTCTGATGAGTATGCAGATGAATGTCGTCATGTTATGGCCTTTGCTGCCTCAACTGATAAGGTGATTATAGAGAGTGCTAGTGATAGTGAGGATTCTTTGAATGATGAAGTACCTAAGAAGATGACCCTTCAAGAAGCCTATGATAAGCTATGCACTGAATTCATAAAATTTGAAAGACTTATCATCTTTGTAGAAAAGAGCTTAATGAGGTAAAAATTGAAAAAGCTAATCTGTTAGTCAAGCTGGATGAGACTACAAGATTAGTTGAGACTCTTGTTGTGGAGAACACCTCATTAGAAGAGAAGATCAAGAATCTTGAGGTTGAGCTTAGTCAAGCTAGAACTCAAGTAGAGAGGATGTCTAGTGCAAAACTTGATGAGGTCTTGAGTGCTCAAAAGCCTAGTTCTGATAAGACTGGCTTAGGATATGCTGTTTCCTCCAGCCCCTCCTCTTCCACGGCTTTTGGATCAAGGACTGTCTTTGTGCCATAATCTGAGAAAGGTAATAAAGGTATGAAGTCCAAAACTGATTTGACTAATTCTAAATCCTTTGTTAGACCTCATGTTTGTCACCATTGTGGTGTTGCTGGACATATTCGTTCTAATTGCTCTAAGTTGTATCCTCATAAGCAATTGTCCAAACGATCACAGGTTTCCTCTCATGGACCTACACCTTTGTTTGGAGAGTTATTAAAAGTCTTGAGCTTTTTAACTCAATTTCAGGAGAATTCTAATTCTTCTATGTCCTTTAATAGACATACTAGGACACGTGCCTTTTCATCTTCACGGCCAAAGACTCGTGCTGTGTGGGTGAGAAAGGAGCCTAAAACTTAATTGTCTTTTCTGTTTGTCCTCTGCTTTAATTCTTTTTATCTAAAGTAGGACTCTCTTTGCTTGATTTCTTATCTGCTTTTGGAATCACGCTTTCATGCATCTGCATCTTTCTATCATGCCTTCATGCCTATGCATATTTCTTTCATGTTTTCATGATTGTTTGTCTGTTTTTGTTTGGTTATTTAGTTTTTATTTTGTTTTGTTTTCAAAATAAAAAATAAAAAGGAAAAATCAGAAAAAAAAAAATACAAAAACAGTGTGTGTTTTGTGTACTTTGGTACTTGTGTACCTTGGATGGCCAATGAAACAGAGTTTTCTAAACTTTGTATCACTTATAGCTTAGATGAGCATCTCTATGCACAACTAAGTAAGTGAGCTTTGTGGCTCTTGTTTGTGATGAGTAAGATTAAGTTATCTCTTAGACTTAACACTCATATCACTCTTTTTGACGGGTAGGACTAGAAAATCTTAAGAGAAAGGCATAAATAATCATCTCACCACTGTTGCCCACTAATCATTAATGACATCTGTATGCTTCGGCATAGCAAAAATGTGATGTCAATGACATTTGTGTGATTCGGCATAGCAAAATTGGAATGTCAAATATCAATGGGTATTTCTTTTCTCTCTCTTTTATGCCCATGCACGATATGCTTAAAAAGAAAATATGCAAAGAAAATAAAAAGCAAAAAGATTAAAAATGTTTTAGATATGATTGCAAACGTGTATTTTAGGAGATGTGGGAGTTATAGGATGTACCTCAAAAGTGATAGTCCCCATCAAACAGTTATGATTGTGTGTGAGTTAAAGTGATTTTCTCATATCTCAAATCGTCATAGCATGTATACACTTATGCAATCTTGCGATGTTTTTCACACACGACATGCAATATTCTTTGCTACTTTTGATACATGTGCAGGTACAATGTGATTTGGCCATCACTAGGTTTACATGTGCTTATGTATACTCACTAAACTGTCTTGACTTATTTTTGAAATATAAAATTGGTTAGACTTGTTTAGTGTGTGTGTGTTTTTGGGATCTGTGCTTAACATTTTTCTTGTTGAAAGAATTTTTTTTTTCACATGTTTTGCATCCTTCTTTTCTCTTGTCATCCATAGCATCTTGTTTCTTTACATTCATGCATTTATATGGATTCTTTGTACCCCCTTGATCATCCTTGATCATCTTTATGTTTCTCAGGTGAAGCTTTCTAGCTTCTTGTACCCTTTGTCAATCATGACAAAAAGGGAGAGAAATTGTGGAGACTTTGTGGTTTCCTTCTTTAAGATTGTACAAGTTAAGGGAAGAAATACATGCCTCTGTAAGGGGGAGTTGTGTTTCATCTTGTTAGGGGGAGTGTTTACTTCCTTCTTCTTGTACCTTGGGTCTTGTGACCATGTTTACATACATTGTGCTTATATTCTTTATATGCTGATGTATGTTTTCTTCACCTATCTCTACATATGTTGTTTCATTTATCTCTTTATACACATGTTTCTTTATTTGTATACAATCTATTATTTCTGTTTCATACTGAGATGCTTTGATGAGTTTTGTTTAAAGTGTTTCAGAAAAACAGGTTGTCAAACTACTTACCATAAACTCTATTCTAGCAAAGTTTTTCAAGAGTTTGTGTTAGGATAGATTTTATTGTATATAACAAGTGAGTATGAGTTGAGTGACATATGACTTCTCTCATATGTTCATTTGTTTATTGTGGTTTTGTCACGGATTGCCAAAGAGAAAGATTGTTAAGGACATATTTTATGTAGTCGGCTAATCCTTTGACAAAACGCGCTTTACTTATAATTTGGTAGATCTAGGATATGTTTAATACCTCAAGGAACATGTTGTTCAAGTCTAGTATTAAAGCCATGAAGATTGGACCAAGAAACAAGTGAAGAAAAGGTGTTCATTAAAGCTGGACAGATAGCTCGACACCTGTGGACAGATAGCTCGACAGCTTCTCAACACCTTCTCGACAGCTAGCTATCTATCGAGGTCTTAAGGTGTTTTCTTATCGCAATCTCGACACCTTTTAGACAGGCGGTGGATCAATCGAGAAAGCTTCTGTCTCCTCGACACCTTCTCGACACCTCCTCGACACCTGCTATCTATCGAGGTTTAATAAATCTCAACACCTCCCGATCGATCGAGGTATCTATTGAGGTTACGGGAATTCAGATTTCTAGATCTGATTTTTGGGCCAGGCTTATGTATTTGTGTAGGGTTTCTTTTCTCACAACCCTAGACTTATATAAGGCTTATTTTAGAGGCCGTCACATAAGAGAATAAGAGAATACAAGGAGAACATAAGCAAAAGGTGACCGATGTCTTATTATCTCTGAAAGAAGCTATTGCGTTTTTTGTGCCTTAGGGTTTTGTAACTAAGTGCTTCTTGATCTTTATTCTTGATGAAGTGAAGAACTTTGCAGCCAACATTCTTCTTCTAGTTGGTGATTAAGTCGCGTATTAGGATCCGCGCGATTGGTTAGTCACGTACTGGGATTCGTGCAACAAAAATGGTGGCGTTCATATATTGAAGAGTTCAGAGGTTCTGAAGCAGTAGAAGGTTTCTGTTGTGAGTTCATCTACGAGAATTGTAGAGTCTAGGGACAAAAGTTTTGTACTAGATCTGAAACTTCTGTTTACTATAGTGGATTGCTTTTTGGGAAGGTTTCCCCCTAGGTTTTTTACTGTAAAACTGGTTGGTTTCATTGGTTTTCCTGGGTCATCATATCTTGTCTTATTTATTTTTCCGCTGCATGATTATTGACATGATATTGATGTTGTTTGTTTTAACAAGTTTTATTGATAATAAATCTAATTAACAACTTGGATTTAAAACTTGTTAATTCTATCAACTGGGGTCTAAATTTCCCAACATGGAGGAGTGGGAGTAGTTTTGTACCATGAAGAAGATAAAGCGGTAGCACTGTCGCTCAAATTGGAATTTCCCTGTTCAAACAATATCGTAGAGTACGAAGCCTATCTAACCGGGCTGGCCACGGCTCTCGAAATGGGAGTCAAGCACTTAAGGGTATTGGGCGATTCGAATTTGATGGTCTGCCAGGCCAAAGGGAGCTTCTCCTTAAAAGAACCCAGTGTAGCCCCATACAGAGCAATGACCCAGAAGATGAAAGAAAAGTTTTAAACTTTTGAAATAGAGCACGGCCCAAGAAATGAAAATCAGTTTGCAGACGCGTTAGCCGCGCTAGGCTAACAAATAATGTTCGAAGGTGATAGCACCAGAATAGAGGTTAGTAAGAGGAAAGAATCGATAATTGAGACGTTGAAGGAGAAATTTCGGGAGGAACAGTGCGACAGGGATTTGTGGATTCCTATAAGGGAAGCCTTGATGAAGGAAGAAGACGCTGCAGGACAGAAGGTGTTAAAAGATTACGCCTTGGTGAAGGGGGAATTATACCGCAGGATGCCAGGTGGAATCCTGTCCAAATGTGTGAGGCAAGAAGAGGCTCAGAGAAAGCTGAAAGAAGTACATGACAAGACTTGCAGATCCTGCGGGGAGGTCAGCCTTTACCGCAGACTTCAAAGGACAGGCTTCTATTAGCCAAATATGGGTAAAGATGCAGACCAAATCCAAATCCAATGTGGGACCTGCCAACTTGCGGCAGACAGAGAGGAAAGTTACGCTATGTTCATTAGTGAAGACTGGAGAAGCCCATTCATACAGTACCTGACAGAAGGCATCCTGCTGCAAAAGTACAGCGAAAAATATAAACTTAAGAGGTTGGCAACACGCTACTTCGTGCATAACATGGTCCTTTTCAAAAATGGGTATAATAGGGACCTCTTAAGGTGTTTGGGCCCTGAAGAAGCATGAGAAATGGTGAAAGAAGTGCACTCAGGAGAGTGCGGGGAGCATCAGGGAAAGAAAAGGCTTTATAGGTGCCTACTGCAAATGGGCTACTACTGGCCTACCATGAAAAAAGATACGGCAAAATTTGTAAAGAAGTGCCACAGTTGCCAAGTACAGGCCAATTTGATTCACACTCATCTACAGAATCTACACAGCATGGTAACCCCATGGCCTTTCCACACTTGGGGGCTTGATTTGGTAGGACCGGTTAATCCACCGTCACGTGGATACATATGGATACTAGTGGCTACAAAATATTTTACTTAGTGGGCAGAGGTAGTACCACTTCGTAAAGCCACGGGGAGGAGCAGTGGCCAACTTTATCAAGGAAAACATAATTGTGAGGTTCGGGGTGCCCCACAGGATCATCAGTGACAATGGCACACTTTTTGTCAACAACGAGATGAGGAAGATTCTAGAGTTCTACCAAGTCAAGCACCATCGGTCATCACCTTATTACCCTCAAGGAAATGGGCAAGCAGAGGCAACGAACAAGACTCTCATAAGGATTATCAGTAAAATGAGTTAAGAGTATACGGGAGGATGGGCCATGCACCTGCCAGACGCTCTTTGGGCTTATAGAAGTTCACCTAAGTCGGCCACAGGTTTTTCACCTTTTTCCTTGGTCTATGGAACTGAAGTGGTGAGCCCAGCAGAGATAATGACCCCGTCCCTGAGAGTCATGCAAATGCGAGAAAAAGAGAGGGAAGAAGAAGTCTTTGCTGCAGAAAGGTGCGAAGACTTAGAAGGAATTGATGAAAAAAGAGAAAAGACCCAGGAACGCAGTCGCAGATACAGACAAAAAATGACTGAGGCCTACGGCAGGATGACTAAAGAGAGAGTGTTCATGGAAGGAAAACTTGTTCTGAAAGTGGCAGACTATGTTAGAAGAGGCTTGGCAGGACCGTCTAAGTTTACACTGAAGTGGGAAGGATCCCTCGTGATAAAGGAGGTACACCCAAGTGGGTATTACCATTTGACTTAAATGAATGGCAGAGGCCTAATGGATCCCATCAACGGGAAATGGCTGAAGCGTTATTATGCCTAAGGAGAAAACCCATGTGATTGTCCCTTTCTTTTATTTTGTTGAAAAAACCTTATCTTTCCCTTTACCATTTTCATCTTTCAAGTAACTGTGTCACAAGACCTTTTTTTTTTTTTTTTGTAACTCGCTTTAATGAGGATGTATGAAAAGCACAAAGTATTATCATCATATTTCATAGCAAAAAAAAAAAAAAAAAATGTAGCAAAGTGTAGCATCACAAGTTACAAACTCAAACTGTGGCAAACTAGCCAAATAGGTGCTATAGGAAATATAATGTTCTAGATAGAGTAATAAGGCAAAAGAAACAACAAAACAAAGAAGGAACTGCATCATCATCGATGGAGTCCAAAAATGAGTGGCTGATCCCCAAAACGACCAGGCCCGCCGATGCTGGAAAGAAGATGCTCGCAATGGCCCTCTAAGTCTGCCACTTCCTTTCTTAGAACCTCAAGGCGCGAGTCAATAGCATCAACAGTAGGCTGGACTCTCCTCATGAAAACAGCCCGGGCAATCTCTCGAAGGTAATAAACTCCACAGCAAAACCAACACTAATAAGCTCCTACACTGTAGCCTTCCACTACAAGATCCTCTCGGTGGAGACGGTATCAACGAAGTTATGCTCGATGTCATTCAACACACTCCCCAACATCTTCAAGAAATGCTCTCTAACGGATCGGCCAAGTTGGAATCCTTACATGAAGTCCCCACAGTTGTTGTAGACCATCACCAAATGAGAAGCACAGTCCTCGGGGATTCTGAAGCCATGGAAATCTATGTAAGGAGGCCCGGAGCCCCAGAAATCCGCAGGTCCAAGATCATTGACTTCAGGCTGGTCAAAGCCTACAAAAAAAGCTGTAGCCTCGCCCATAGGATCTGGAATGGTGGCAAAACTGCTGCCCACTTTAAACTGAGAAGGGACTGTAGGAAGTGGACCTATCAAGGAAAGCACAAGGCATGAAATGAGAAACCTAAAAAAAAGAGAGGAAGAGGAAAGAGACAAACCCATAGGGAAGAAATGAAGAAAGAGATAGGGGAAAAGAAAGCTTACCAGGGCCAATGATAATGGGGCTGTGGGAAAAACAGAAACAGGCATAGAGGGAATGGCAGAAACCGACGCTATAAATACGGCAGAAGCTGGTACAGAAAATACGACAGGAATGGGAGCTGTGGGTATGACAGGAGTAGCTGCTGCAGGCATTCCTGCGCTTGCTGCAATGCCTAGCCCCTCAAAGGTCTATGCAAACAGAGAAATAGGCATGCAAATAAAAGGGGGAGCAATGAACTTAGCAAAAAAAAAAAAAAAAAAGGGAGGGGACATACCCATGAATTCAGACTCAGGTGGAGCACCCTCTTCTTCCTCAGACTCAGAAATCCTCCTCGCCAAGACGGGCTCATCATCAGGATCCTCAAGAATGTCCTTGAACTCCTTAGAGGACAAATCAACATTAGGCCTGCAAGTGGCAGAACTAGGAATGGAGGAAGGAGTAACTACCAAGGATGAACCGTCCTTCACGGCTTGAGATAGAGCTGCGAAGGGGTCACTGGTAGAGATAATAAGGGGCATGATAGGTGAAACAACATCGGTTTGAGTCGTAGCAGAAGGAACAACTTCCTTTGGAGGAGTAGGCATCTCGGTCGAAATGGAAGTGGTCTCGCTAACCCCCTCAATATGAGTACCCTCTTCTCTGGGTACTGTTCCCGTGGGAGGGCTAGGAGCCTCGACGGGAACTCCATGTGCAGCGGCAGAAGTGGCAGACGTTTGAAATGCTTCACCAACCCCACCAAAGAAACCCTCCACAGGTGTGCCCATGGAGACAGAAAGCTCCTCGGCTGTGGGATGGTATATGGAAAGAGACTCGGGCTGATCCTAGAAGGCAAAAGGGAAAAATATATATACATATATGATAAAGAATAAAGGAACCCACAGTTGATCAAGACAGACGAAGACACGTGGCAGGTGAGATACATGTAAAAGAAAAAGAAAAAGGAGGAAAGAAGAAGAGAAGCGAGATATACCTCGAATTCAGGCTCGTCAAGCTCGATGGGATGGGTGGCTGACGTATCCTCCTTATGCTTAGACTACAAAGGAAAAGGGGAACAAGAGACAACGTTAAAGAAAGAAGTCAGTAAGCATAACATGAGTTAGCCACAGGGAAGTTGAAATCAAACACAAAAAAAAAAAAAAAAAAAACGTAACATACCTTTCGCTTAGCGGCAGACGCAGGATGGGGAGTTGTCTTTCTCTTATTACCCCATGTCCTACTAGAAAGGGGGGCATCTGTGGTTGGCTGTAGAGCAGCAGGCTTGGGCTTGCTTGGGGACTTGAGCTTGGCAGGACCCTTCTTGACCGATGCAGGAATGTTGGTTACTTTAACTTTCTTCTCCCAACCCAGAGGACAATCACCGGTGAGTCAACACCATCCTTTCTCCTCCTCATCCCACTTAAGGATAGCAAAACGGCTCTATTTCCTGGCATAGGCTAAAACGGACTTGGAAGGCAGGAGCAACTGAGGGTTAGGAGAGACAAGCATGCTAAGCCCATCAGAAGGGATAAGGGAGAAACCATGACTACCTGCCAACTTTTGTCCAAACGAAGTCATCACAGCCTGCCAATAGCCATGCATGGCAGGAGTGCAAAGACCCTCCCTCAATGAGCTAGGAACTGTAACTGCACTAGAACGCTGTCTCCAAAATTCAAAGGCAGTGTGCCGTAGGAAAGGCCGAACTAAAGTAGGAGACTCCATAAGATAGGAAAGGTCATCAGGAATGTCCTGATCCAGACCAAACTGCCTTCTTACACGGTTGGCAGGGTAGTGAGCAAACCTGATACCTTCATCGGCTAAATAAGGCAACCATCCAACATTGGTGGCAGCCAAATAGGTGATCCCCATCTCATCAAAACTGGCCAAAGGAGTGGTGGTCCCAATGGTATCAGTAAATGAACCCATAACAGAATCAATACATGTATAACCTTTACCCAAGTTTCTATAAGCTCTCCAAGTAAAATCTGTACCTCTATCAAAGGACTCAACAACTAAATGATCAATGGGCTTCAAACCAGACCAACGAAATGCTAGAGGGAAATCGGACTCAAACCTGCCGCAGAAGTTAGTGATCACTCTCAAGCATGATTGATACTTCTCCTTAGAGAAACGAACAGGCCTACATTTCATCAAGTATTGAGCACAACGCTTAAATAACAACTGTTGTAAGATAGTGCTATGAACAGAAGAAGTGACTATGTGGCAGGAGCCCGCCTGACTCTCGTCACTCTGCAAGATATCTAGCTGGACAAACAAATGCCCCAAAAACATGGGGGCCAACGGCAGGCTTACCCCGACAGATATTTTGATAGCCAAACAAAAATACAAAGGCTTTATGGCGTAATGGGGGTGGGAGCCGAAAATGAACTTGCAAAGCCAAAATGCAATAAAAGCCGCGCAGTGGGCGGCAACAGAGAATTTGGAAGAAGAACTAACCTAATACGATAGCTTGGCATTTTCGGTCATCTTTTTTCTCAACTCAACCTCAATGGCTTCTTCCTCTGGAGAAAGTTCTATGGTGGCAGGATCCACATCGCCGAGGATTGGCAAGAATAGTTGGTTGGCCACATCCTCAAAGGTTACGGTTAGTTCGCCGCAGGAGAAGAAGAATGTATGGGTGGTGGCGCACCACCGGCGGACCAAGTGATGGAGATTGTAGAGGTCTCGAAAATTGGAAAGGCTTCGGGATAAGACGATGGCCTTCAGAACATCGGCCCGCTGTAGCAAACCCATAAAGCCCGTATCAGATAACTCGCTATCAACCCACTCCTTCCAACCTAAGGCAGTGCCCGATCCAAACTCGAAATGGATCGGCACGATAAGAGAAATGCCCTGACAAATAACTAAATCGAAGATGGAGGAAGACACTGTGGCCTAAGAAATATCGAGGTTTCATCGGCAAAAAGCAAGCCACACGCGGCCCGGAGGCGGCGACACATAGTCACCAGGAACCTCGGGGAAATGAGGAAGGGCATCATACCAAGGATCGATAAGAGGGGCACGCTCACTATTAGGGTCGCACGGTGCCTCTTCCTCATCAGAATGGTTAGATTCGGAGTACACGGCCTCCTCGCCCATCTCTTGTCTGGCAAGAGGATCAGAAATGATCTCTTTCCTTTTGCGGCGGGAAGAACCTTGGCTTTTCATCGATGCCATAGTACGAGGGCTCAATCGGAGTAAAATGGGTATAGGTATTCGAAAAAAAGAAGACGATGAAGGAAGGGGAACAGATACAATCTTTTGGAAAAGAAGGAATTTGTGTTTGGATTTCAAGGGGGCTCTCCTTTTAAATACCGGAGTCATTAATACTGGCATGAAAGGAGGCGACTGGTCAGCCATCAAAAGGAGGATGGAATTAATGAAGCGGCGGTTATGTCTTAAAATAACTGCCATTCTAGGAAACTCGAAGAGTCACTATTGTTCATTGTAGGAAAAGAAATATATATATGAGAAAGGGTCCACAGTTTCAAAAAAAACTTGCAAAGAAAAAGAAAAAAGAGAAACAGAAAGGACAAGAAGGTCTTTTATTAACATATGGACCGCAAGAATGCTCTATATGTTCAGGGCGCTAAATGTTGAGGATCACTTTTTGGAATCCAAATAGAAAGAAGGAAGCCCAACCCAGCAACACGGGCAGCGAGAAATAGCAAGCATAGAGTAAAACCATTAAGTTCAAGCGGCAGGAATAATGGATCACAGGCCCGTAATATAAACAAATGGGTCTTGAGGAAGCAAATGGGCCTAAAAGGCCCGGAAAGAGAGAAATGGCAGCCATAGGCAGTATATGGTATGAGCCACAGCCGACCCAAAACAATGTAAATAAAGAAAGTAAAGGGTTAATGGCAAGCCCATGAGCCCCAAGGATGAGAATAAAGAAATTGGGCCGGGAAAGCCTAATGAAGTTAGTAAAAACCCATGAGAATGCAGAGTAAGTAAACGGGCCAAGGAAGTCCAAAGAAAGTAAATGGGTCGGAAAGTCCCAAGGGAAAACAAAAGGGATACTGGAGCCCATAAGAAAGAACACCAGTGGCCATGTTAAGCCACTTGGGGAAAGAATGGAACGGTAGGCCTGAAAGAGGCCCAACAGGAGTAAGTCATCAAGGCAGGAATGACAAGTAATGTGGTAGGAAGTAAGGGTAATTAAGAAGTGGGCTGAAAGAAATACGAAGCCCAGTACCAAGTAAAGCCCAAACCCTAAGGAAGCAAGAAATCAAAGTAACAACTCATAAAAAAGCCAGGAATGGACGGCAGGCTATGCAGGCAAAGTCTCCAGTCCACAGCGAACGCATGAGCAGTAGGCAGACTTCAGACATATACGGACAGAAGGCACCACCAGCCTGTACCCAACCAATACAAGACATGGTGAGTTCATGGGTCAGAGGTAAGAGGGCATGGTTTGGTGGTAGAGAAAAGGGAAAACCTGTTTTGGGGTTCCTACTCAAGCTCTTTTGGGGGGTACGTCCTGCTGGGTTGACATACTTCCCAAAAGAGCAAGGCTGAGTTGGAATCACTAGGTGTATGCCATGAGGGATAGAGAGAGAGAAAATCAGCACCGCGGCAGGAAGAGGTGCCACGGCAGACTAACAAACAAAATAGTTGTCTTTGTCTGGTAATAGGGAGCAGCTCACAGACAGAACAGTAATGGTCGGCAAGTACACCCAGACCAGACAAAGGTGGTTAAGGGGTAGAATAGTAAAATCCGGTCGCGGCAGGCACTATAAGAGAAGGCCTTTGCCGTGTACAAGGGAAAACACTCTTCATACATACACAAGGAGGAAAAGGAAATACAACACCAAAATCAAGGTGGTAAAAAAAAAAAAAAAAAAAAAAAAAAAAAAAAACTACTAAGGAAAGAAGACTAAGAGGAAAAAAAGGAACAAAAGGAAAGGAAAGAAAGAAAAGATAAGGGAGAGAAAATTTAAAAAAAAAAAAAAAAAAAAAAAACTTGAGTTAGGCAGCATGCACTGATAGGTTTCTCCTCTCTCTCCCTCTCAAAATCCTTGCTCTCTACCAAAAGCAGAAGGAATTCCTCTGGGCATTAACCATTCAGGTCCATTTCTCTCAAAACAATCAATTTCTATGGCAGGATTTACTTGGGAGATTGATTGTGTTGAGAAGAGGCGTTCTATCCTCTTTGGTTTTGCTCTTGCAGACTAAACTTAACTTCTTTATCTTTTGATTAACCTCTATTACCATTTGCCCCTCTTACTTTATTTGTAAAAGTCGTTAATATCACTGTAATTATGGATTATTTGGTCATTTTCTATTAAAAAGCTATCTGGTCATTCCAGAATACTCTGTTTTATTTATTGTATTTGCCTGCCACAAGCTCCTCTGAAACATCTTTACCTGCCGCAAGCACACTCCTGATAGACGAGGCACAGTTTGTGCACAAGCTGGCCAAAGTGAGTTTCAGTTGGACCAGTCTCAACTCCCGCAACCCAGAGCACTTGGGCCTACTATCACAAAGGGGCAGCCCAGCCCAATACAAAAAAAAAAAAAAAAAAAAAAAGGCCCCAACACTTTTCTATAAGTCATGGACTAAACTATATAGTAGTTGCTCTTTAAATGCTTTAGAAAAGCTATTTTTTGGAAATACTTAGGTATTTCATAATTGTAAGTTTGTAACTAATTATAACTAACTACTGCCTTACACACTTGTGGTAACTACCTTTTTGCCTTCTTTAACTCTATGGAAATATTGCAAGAGATGCTCTTATTATCTTTTGTTGTCATACTTGTGGTGTGGCTATGATTGAATTATTTGTTAGAATTTGTTTGTTGGCTTGTGTAAGTTGTGTTACATGTATGGAATGGTTGGCATAACTTGGCAGGCTTAATAGGTTGCCCAGGTTTACATGTATAGAATTTGTTTTCTCTATCCTCCTGTGCTT
This sequence comes from Quercus gilva, assembly GCA_023621385.1. Classification (NCBI taxonomy): domain Eukaryota; kingdom Viridiplantae; phylum Streptophyta; class Magnoliopsida; order Fagales; family Fagaceae; genus Quercus; species Quercus gilva. Next base: position 55,156,009 of record CM042483.1, read on the forward strand.
TTGTTGCCCAGGCCTTAATGCTAAAGGCATTTTGAAAAATTTTATTTCTTGTATTGTGTGGTTTTAACAGGTGGAATTTGTTTGCTCTATCCTCATGTGTGTTTTTTATGTGCTTGCAATTACCCAGGTTGTTATGTGTTATGTATTTACTGTATTTTTTGTGTGAGCCAGAAAATTAAATTTGGACTGAAGGGTTGGAGGCCCAAAGGGTTCAAAGTTGTGTAATTGGCCAATTTGAAATAAAGGAGGTGAAAAGAGGCCCATTTGATATATATACATGATTTAATGATATAAATCTTTGTTAAAAGTAGTAAGCTCATTAATTTGGGCCCAAAAGGCCTGTCAAAAGTTGAATTAAAAAAAAAATTATGCAAATTCACAATTTTAGCCTAATTTCGGCTCAAACCCGCCTAACCGACCCGTTCAACTGTTGACCCGAACCGCCGGGTCTGACCCATATATTGGGTTGGTTGTGGGTCAAATTTTTTATAACCTGATCCAGTCGAGTCGAGTTCGGGTTAGGCCCAAACCCAAGCCGACCTGACCCAACCCGTGGATAGCCCTAATCCCCACAAACCTTTAACAACCAAAGATCTCACAGGAAGTTGGATGCACGGATAGCATTCATACAACATTATGCCACTGATTGATATGTGGCCTCACTCTCCCCAACCCAAAAGATGCCCACTAACATTCTCAAAGCTACATGTCATTGAGCAATATAGAACTACAAAAAGCTAAATGCTCACTGTGATGAACAAATTTGATTGTGTGTTCTGTGGGTGTGTAATGAGTACATCGAGCATATACTAGGTAGATCTAGGCTTTATTAACAACCACAATGAGCCACAATTGTGTCTAGTCCTTTTTGAGATAGAAGGCAGATGTTAGCACTTTTCCTTGGGTCATTACACAAGGTCAACAGTAAACAAAAATTTTAAAAAGCAAAATATACTAACAACTTGTTTAAATAGAAAAAAGGAATAAGAACCTGTGTTGCAATCCCAGCATGGTCCAGACCAGGAACCCACAAGGTATTGTATCCAGACATTCTCCACCAGTGAATAATCGTACCCCGCACGCAATATACACCAATTCATATTTAAAAAACCCACAAGGAAGATGGAAGATGTATAGCATAAATATAAGATTTTAGGAAACCACAGGACCTCTACAGCAGCAGTAAGGGCATGGCCTGTATGGAGGGCACCAGTCACGTTTGGAGGTGGCAAGACCTGCAAAATAAAGGAACCGAGTCAAGAACAGAAATTATGAGTACACAACCAGGTAATGTAATTATATATACATACTTGTATCTTACTCCTTTCAAATAAACTTGCATTTAACTTAATCAATTCGTCTTTACATGTTGCACAGCACGCTTCATACATTTATTTTACATTGGTACAGTTATACTTATAAGAATTCTCAAGATTATAATGC